>PVIA01000545.1:0-362937 GCA_004024845.1 Tonatia bakeri | reverse complement strand
AGTGAAATCATGTGGTATTTATCTTTCACTGCCTGGCTTATTTCGCTTAGCATAATGCTTTCCAGTTGCATCCATGCTGTTGCAAAGGGTAGGAGCTCCTTTTAAGAAGTAGTTATTAAATAGTGAAAAAAATTTAAAAAGTATGAACACTCCAAAATAAAATCAAATTTTTCATTTTCTATAGAGTTTTACTGCTGGTACTATGTACTTAAGTATAAAAACTTCATCATTTATTGTATTGCTTGAAAATACAGCTTCTCTTTCTCATGTGCAATTTATGCCTTTAAAAAATAGTCAATCTGATTCCTAAAAATTTTATCTTAATATTCCCCTTGGATTAATTTAGCAAACCTTAGAAACAATGTCAGCCTAACTAACTGAAAGATAATGGGGTGTGAGTCCTATTAGAAAAACAACTAGATGTCTCACCAATTTGACAGAAGAATAAAATGACCAAGTTTAGAAGTTTTGGTTATTTCTGCTGCTAGAGCTGGTAGACTTTCTCTCTAGAAAGCAGCCATGAATATGACTTGGGTAAGCAATCTACCTCTAACCCAGTGACCTGTGGCTCTAGGGTCAGAGTATCACAGTACTAACAGGACCACTGTAACCCCACACCTGCATTGTAGGGGTCATTCCAAGCACAGGGGCAGCACTCTGAAGGTGTTCATTATATCCTTTGTGGTCTCAAGTCCCAATGTGACAGAAACAGGCGAGCATCTCTGCCTTTTCTCTAGTGTTTGGGATCGGCTTTGAATCGAAGAAAACATCCTATTTTTTCCATGTTGCCATGCTCTGCTTTCAATCAGTTCCCTTAATAAAAACAGAGTGGCAGTCTCCAATTCAATAGAGGGAGTCTCTCCACAAGAAATAGTGTTAGCTAGCACATCCTCATCTTCCTTGCTTTCCCATTGCGGATGGCTAACCAGTTACAAGGGTCGCCGCCTCCCTGGTCTTGGGTTTGCCCATGGAAGCACTGGTCCAAGCGGGCCTCCAGCTCTTCAGTATTAACTTCCCTGTGAATGGTAGTTCTCAAACTGCAGCTCAGGATAAAACAAGAAAAACACACACAGAGACTAACAACAATTTAGTAAAGTGTCACGAGAAAAGTACCCACAAAGACTAAAAATGATTTAGCATAGCTTCTCAAAAGCTACGCCTAGTTAAAAAGAGTACAGTATTTTATTTTATTCATTAAATCAGTCACTCATTTGTATATTCAAACCTTGTTCAATAGATATCTATCAAACACCTTCCATGTGTCAGATGTATGATATAAACCATACTGTCATTCAAACAAATAAGTTTCCAGTCTAAAAGCTTTTGCCTTTTAAGTACGTTTTCCCTCTGCAGGAGGTTAGGGCCTTAAGTTATTGTTCCCAAATTACCTTTCCCTGTCTTAGGCATAATACATCTTATAAGTACTTTTCATTTTCTGTTTTGCTCTTGGAAGAGCTAAAAAAAAGATAATATTTTTCCTCCTGCCTTCTAAATTCTTTTAGCTAGGCTTATAAATTAACAGAGACAGATACCGTATGGAAATCAGTTTTAATACATAAGCGTGAAAATCCCAGACAGTGAGGCAAAATTGGGTGTATGTATCATTTTGGACAAAGGAGGAAATGGGGTCTTAAGATTTCAGAAATAAAGATGGACGATTTACAGGTAATTGAGGAAGGAGTAGAGAACACACATGGCAGGCAAATTTTAGCTTCAACGGGACAAGGGTGACCTAGCAACCCGGTCCCTGCTTAGTGTCTTCTTATCCACCACACTTCATTCAAATTAGGCTGAGGGTTTTCTTCCTGCAGCAGGTCTCTTCATTTGAATATCTTGAGCAGAAAAGGGGAAAGGTCAAATGCCTTTTCTAAGCCTTTTGTTTCTTAATAATCAGCTTAAAATCATTATCCCAAAAGGCAGATATAGGGTGGCAACACTCTGACGCCCATCACCATCTAGACATAAAACTTCAGGAGTACAGGGTACTGTCTTTCCTGGTTACCAAAGTATCCTTGGCCCCTAGCACACTATCTTGCCATAGAGTAGGTGCTTTGTATGATGAACACAAATTGCCTTGTGCTTTACCAGCTAGGCCTGACATGAACTGTAAAAGTATCAACAGCAAGCGCATCGACCAGCAGTGCTGGCAAATCTGCCCTGCACGCCAGACAGCTGCTGGACAGGACACATGATTTTCTGTCACTGATTTACTGCCCTTGGCTTATGTAATGGAAGCAGGGAATATGAATAACACTGCTCTATTGACCTGAAATCATAATTGAACACATAGCACTCCCTTCCTCCTCCACCAATGGCATAAACACTTTCAAAGGACTTAAGTAATTTAGTAAGCAAAATGTCTGCAAATATATTCTTTTTCTTTGAAAACATGGCAGTGTACTTTATAATATTAGGCAGTTGAGTGTGTTGGTGAAGCTGTCTATAACTACAGAAAAACATATCTAACAAGGACTAGAGTTAAAGAAACTCATAGTTATTATCACTGCATCAGGCATGCTTCTCGCGCAGACATGAATACCCACGCCCTTATAAGAAAGTAAAAATGTAGGTGAAAATAAAGGCTAGGTCTGAGTATGCCAATGTGAGACATTGTTGCCCCAGGACAATTAGCCAAAACAACTACAACAAGCAAAGCGAAAAGGTACCAGTGAATTCTTTATGATGTTTGTATTTTGTTGGGCAATGTGGTGTAAGGGACACAGGACATGGACTGTGAGATCAGATAGATCTGGGTCAAGTCCTGGTACAAGTACTTACTACTTGTTTACCTCGGGTAGTTTACTCATCTTCTCCTAGCCTCAGTTTCATCATCTGTATGACACTTAGTGGTTTCAAGAATTAAATCAGATAAATAATTATCAGAGTTTGGCCTCTGAGGTATGTTTCAAAGAAGGCTAGTGTACTCATTCACTCCACAGATTTTTATCAAATGCCTCCCATGCCTGTCTTGCTCACCAATGTATCTCTAGGCCCGAGCACACTACCTGTCCCATAGGAGGCTCTCAAGCACCTACCTGCGGAATGAACGTTAAGGCTCTGCTCTTACAGAATGTATAGCCTAACAGTTTCCTTCCACCTTCCTACTGATAATGGCCAGAATGGCAGTCAGAGCAGAAAAAGTGGGGATGTAAAGGAGTTTCCAGTTTAATGTTGTACAAGATTGTGTGATATGCTTGAAGAAGTTTAAAAATTAAACTCCTATAAATTAAATAATGGCTCTTTCGCTAGTTGATGAAATGTCAGTGCTTGAAGATGAAGTAATAGTATGATAATATCACTGCAAAAGAAAAAAAGCATGCTTTAGTCTTCTTCATGGTCTTTTTATTTTATTTATTTTTATTGAGGTAAAATTGATATGTAATAGTCAATCTTTGTAGATCAGCAAGAATCTGATATCATTAAAATAAAAGCCCACTTAGATCACCAAAATAAACTCTCAGTTACATTTTGAAGAGAAGTCTTCTTGCATCTTATTTTAATTAATACACACATTTACTTTTTCAGTCAGATTGTATACTCTTCTAAGAAAAATGAAAACTACACTAATCTTAAAGTACACAATTTACTTACTAATGAATGGCACGCAAGTATGGAAAAATCCAACCAATTGTTTTACTTAATTTAAATATAATGCTTTGCTTCTAGAAATCTGAGTGAAAAGAATTTGAGAAGGCCATCCACGCTACCAAGACAAGAAAGACATTTAGTGGGTCTCATACCCTCATCAAGAGCCCACTTCAGAGCATTGTTTAAAACATACTCTCCTGACCCAAACCTGATATCTTTCTAATAAAATCCTTTAAAAATTTAGTGAGAATGTTTCACGTTCTATACAAAAATACCCAGAAAATACTGCCAAGCAGCGCGCCTGCGGGGATCCGTGGTGTTGATTTTGGTTACCCAGTGATTCTTGGAGGTGTTGCTCATGGTGATCTCAGCTCGCAAGCGAAAAGATGTGACGGATTTGGTGGCTTCTAGGAAATGATGAAAAGAGACGGGCCACAGTCAGTTTCTGAGCATCTATTTAAAATCGATGTGTGAAGGCCTCACTAGTGTTAAGATAACATTGTTTTTTATTATTGATTATGTTGATTATGTTCCAGTTAAAGGTGAGATCATGTGGTATTTGTCCCTCACCACCTGGCTTATTTCACTTAGCATAATGCAAAAGAAAAAAGCAAACAAAATATAACCACAATCATTCAAATTAAGAACAATCTAACAATAGCCAGAGGGGAGAGGGGAGGGAGCAGTGGGGAAAAGGATTTTCAGGGACTACTACAAAGGATACAAGGACAAAACCAAGGAGGAGGGTGGAAGCAAGGGAGGGAGGTGGGTTTGGCTGGGGTTGGGGGGAGGGGTGGGGAGAAAATGCAGACAACTGTAATAGAACAACAATAAAATTATTTTTTTTAAAAAGATAACATTGTTTTTGTTAACAACACAATCTAATATAAAATAAAAATATATGTGGTTTAAGAATAAAATGTGAAATATGTATCCAATCACTATAATAATGATTTTGATCCAGGAATCTGTGATCTACTAATTATTTTGATACTACTTAAAATTAGTTGAACATTTAGCTTATATTAAGAAAGAACAACATGCGAAATATGGTCAGAGCAAAAAAGAAGAGACAATTCTTTTTGATGTTTGTCCATCATTGCACAATGCATAAACTGTAGTTTTGTGGTTCTGATTAATGCCAATTAATAAATACATAGTGATATAACATTATGCTTAATTTTAATGGCTTATTTTAAAACTGAATTACATGAACACCTCAAAATATAAGCGTTTATGCTATACCTTTAGTGAGCTCCCAGTGTTAGTGGATGCCTTGTGAGTTAGTCCAATATTTTTGTACTTGGGTTAAAAGTATTTTTTTCTCACCCATTCTTTGTAAGAGTAGATAGCATGCACATTGATCTACAGGAACCATAGCGCACATCTCTTTCAGGAATGTCCTAACTTCCCATCACATTCTCCAGTGAACTCAGTAGAAGAACTTTGGCGTTTCTAGTTCAGCCAACAGAGAACAGTCGAACGACAGGTAAATAAGTCTTGCTGGGAAGATGTTGCTTAAGTGATAAAATGGTTCAGCCAAGAAGTGAACCAAAAAATTAAACATTAACCAAGGAAGTTAACCATGTGAAGCCATGCCTAACCAGGGATTCAGGTATATATAGGATTGAAGTGCTCTCAGTTAAGTTCACCAGCAAAGGACGGTTTCTTGGAACTTCCAAAGGGTTTAAATCATGAAACGTCTATTGCTGCTACTATTGTGTGTTTTTGTAGTTCAGTCCATTTCAGACTATGAAAATGAGGTGACTTAAAAAATTATTACTATATTATTACTAATATTATTAATGTAAAATATAACAATTATAATTATATGAAATATTTATTTTGATGAAATTTTAATCTTGATTTTAATTATGAAATGGAATTGTCAATCTCAGGAACCCATTTTATTTAAACGATGTTACATAGTATTTCTTATATAAAACAAAGTAACAATTTTTTGTTTTCTGGTTTATCACTTTTCTTTTCCCAGGATGAAGATGACCTTACACCTAAGGTAAGATGTTTATTCTCATTTGGTGTCATCCTGACTACTATGAACTTTGTTTGGTTCTAGCAATACTTTATTAAATTGTGGGAACAAAAATCTGAAAATCTGGCAGACCATAAAATAACAAAACAGCAATATTTTACAAGAAAAATCCTGTGGTAAATAGGTTCTCCCTGGGGAAGGAGGATCATATATAGTTGCTGAAATTATTGGCTATTTATGAATGAAAATTATAAACTAAGTCTAAAACCAGAATAGATCAACTGCAGTGATAGAAAATGCAATGTTGTTTTTTCAAATTAGAAAATTTAAAACATAGGTTGTATTTACTGTTATTATTAATGATTATAAAACATATAGCCCAGTTTAATTTATTCATTTGTAGAACAGTTTTTTCCTCAGGTACTATCTTTGCTGATTTATTCCTATGGGTTTGGAGATAACAAAAGTACAGAAATGCATTTAGGGAAATGAAAATTTAAAGCATTTTAATTTTAATATCAAACGAATCATGATCAAATATCTTGTATATAACATGGCATTGTGACACTAAAAATAAAGTACACAATAATTTTAAATCATGTCCTTCATTTTTAATCATTTGTTGAATTTGAAGGGACTCTAAGTGATCTAATTATAAAACTACACATATAAAAATATCCTCCTCTGGTTAATTGCATGGGGCAAGAAAATTGTCGAGAATGTGTAAACGTTTGTGAAGTACGTGGCTGAGCCCTTTTATGTCCTTGCCCACATACTAATCCCTGCAGAAACAGTTTTCTAGTTTAGGCTTCAAAGTGGATTTTCTAGTTTTAGTTATTTTAATGAGTGCCCTTCATAAACCTAAATGCCTATATATTTTTAAAATACTTTTTATTTCTTTGTCTCTTGTAAAGCTAGATTATCAATGTTACGTCTACACTCTGAAATAAAAAGAAAACATTATTCCTTCTGTTATAAATTGATTTGTAATATCCAGGTGAATTACATTTATAAAATTCCTGTTAGAACAGACCAGGTGTGACAGAGAAACCACATCTTTGAAATAAAATATGTATATTTCCCTCACATCTTTACACATAATTATTTTTACTGCCATCACACATAACAGATACTGTAGTTTAAATCCAGCAGTTAAGCAGGGGAATCAGAAACCAGCCTGCCTGGGTTTAAAGCCTAGCACCCTCCAACTAAACATTAAATATTATAACTTAACGAGTAAATGACAGTAATTGAATGACTTCCAGGCTCACAAAATGACTAGAAAGCTTAGTCTCTGCTTCAAATCTAGTCCTTCCTTAATTTATTATTAAGCCTGAAAGGGTATAATTATTGACAAAAACCATATGATAATACAGTTAATCCAAGTCAACCCTTTTACATTGTAATGCATAGTTTCCACTTCATCATTTTTTAATGTAATGCCTTTTAAGTTAGCAAATAATTTTAATTGCAATAGACATACCTTGAGAATTATTTTAAATATGAAAAATCATGATGTTTGAAAAAGAAATCACGTAGGAAATTTCATTAGAAATGTTTATCAAGTAGTTTTACTGATAGAAAATAGGAGCAAAATTACAGATTAGCAGTGGAAAAGGTCACTTAAACTATAGTACCTGTTATGTACCATTGCAGTGAAAATAATAATGAACACTTACTATGTGCCAGGTAATCTTCTGAGGGTACCTTATGCAATAAGTTATTTAAGTCTTACAATCATTTTACATGGTTGATACTATTAGTATCCTTATTTTACGGATGAGGAAATGGGTACAGCTAGTAGGTGGTAGGGCCAAGCCAGGCAGTCTAGCTTCAGAGTGCCTTATTTCTTTTCAGACATGTTGGAGTCAAGGGTTGTCCTATTATAAATAAATTTGTACTACCTTAGGATATTATTATGTAGAAGTTATCCAAATTAATTACCAATTCATAAAAACTACACTTGATCTTAGCCAAAAGGCCGAGAAGCGACGAATTCATAAAAACTAAACATGGGGAAATAATGAACAATGACTATAGAAATTTAGTAATCCAAGTGGCTTGAGAATTTAAAAACTATATGAGATACAATAGCTATTTGCACAATTTTTCTTTCTGCTGTAACTAAAAAGACCTGAGCAACCTATTGATTTACCAACAACTGGGCAGTTAGTTGATAGGCTTTAAGCAAATCATCAGTCGTGTGACAATGTAAATTATAAAATGAGGACGTTGGAATAGTTACATCTCAAGTCTTCTATAACACAATACATTTTATTTCTGCTTGGTTCTCTGAAGAGCGGTTCGGATGCCCGTGGTCAGGATGCTCGTGGTCAGGATGCCCGTGGTCAGGATGCCCGTGGTCACCGACCACTCGACAAGAGGGAAGAGGCTCCCAGCCTGAGACCTGCCCCTCCCCCCATCAGCGGAGGCGGCTATCGAGCTCGTCCAGCCAAAGTAGCTGCCAGCCAAAAGAAAGTGGAGAGAAAAGCCCCTGATGCTGGGGGCTGCCTTCACGCTGACCCAGACCTGGTGGGTGCACTGATGTTTCTCGCGCGCGGTGGGTGGCCCATGCAGAGAAAGCCCCTGCCTTCATCACAGCTTCCTCCTGTGGCACTGACCCAGGTCGCTGCTGTTTTTATTTTGTTTATTTTGGAAATACATACAAAACATAAGCATGTTGGGCCTTTGGTTGAAGGTTTTCTTTCTAGCTTTCTTTGCTCTGGGCCCAAGATTACAATTGAAGACACATGGGTGTTGCCCTTTACCTTTGTATTTTGCCCATTTCATTTGTTTGGGTGAGAAATTTTTAATTTATTCACTACATTTATATTTATTTACATTTATACACTTATTTTGTAGTAAGACCTATTTTAATCTTCATAAGAACACAGTGATAATTCTAGAATTTCTGGGCTCACGGAAAGAAAAGCAAAAGACAAGTTTTTGTATTGGCTAACGATCACTGAATTTTCACTACGTGCAATTTTCACAAATACACATAATCCAAATTCTTCATCTGACACCCGATATTTTCTTTGTCTGCAGGGAGTGTTGTGTCCTACAGGATGTGAGTTGCAAGAAACATTGGTAAAACAGGAAAGACCGATCAGAAACAGCGTGAATGAGTTAAACAATAACATGGAGTCCATTTCCCAGACCTCCTACAACACCCTTCAGTATATGAATGTGCTGAAAGACATGTGGAAAAACTGGCAGAAGCAAGTAAGAGGTAGATATCCTCGTGTTTTCTATTCGATTCTGTTCAACAGTAGGGACTGTTAGACTGCCGTGGGAGCGCACGATTTCGAGAAGAATGACATTTCTGGATCAGGCTACACGGCACCCGTAGGCTTCCAGTGTGGGCCGAACCAGCCTGGAGTCCTCACGCTGTCACCTTCACGTGCCGCTTGTCAGAGAAACGCTATTCAATGCACTCCCAGTGTGGCGTCAGCGAGGATCGTTTTCAATGGGAAATTTTTCTGAGTCCTCATTATCAGTCTCTAAGAAACCTGTCACTCAAAAGACAATTTTACAGAGTAAAAAAGTTAGCATTTATATATTTAACACTCGAGGTTTTGAATATAAGAGGGTGGTCCACGATATACTCAATTGTATTGCAAATAACGATGCCTAACTTTTGAATCTTAAGATCTGAATTGGGTGGGTATGATGGGCTTGCTGGTTAGAAATCAGCTGGTGAGTGAGTCTGGTTTTGACATCTCAGTGATCAGCACGCCCAAATTTGGATATTTTTCAAAGGAATCATGACATCTCTTCTGTAAATTTGAAGGCTCTGCTATACTTACGTGAGACGGATAAATAAATCTAGTATACCCACTCCATAAGATGTTGAACTTCTAAGATGGAAGGTCTAAATTCTTTCTTCTTTTTGCCTCATCAAAGGTATAAACAACCTATTGTATTTATCTGTAAGCACAATTTTTAGCTTACTCCTCAGATAAATTACTGGGACAGTAGCTAGAATATATGTTAGTGTGTATATGCCATGGGGCCAAGTTCAACTGCATAGCATGACTGCCTGATGGTGGCTCAGTGCCTTTTTGTTCATTCTCAGAAAATCCAAATCGCAATTGTATAGTTGATTACTTTTATTTTTTTTTAATCAGGAGAAAAATGCTAGCTATTCCTACATAATTTCATTTTTCCAGAAAACGAAAATGTCATAAATGAGTACACCTCAGACCTGGAAAGCTACCGATTATATATAGATGAGACCTTGACTAGTAACATCCCGACTAGCCTTCGTGTGCTCCGTTCAATCCTGGAAAACCTGCGAAGCAAAATCCAGAAACTGGAATCCGATGTGTCCGTCCAGATGGACTACTGCCGCACCCCCTGCACTGTCAGCTGCAATATTCCTGTGGTGTCTGGCAAAGGTAACTAGTTAATACACATATTTTTGGAGAGTTTCAGAGGAACGCACACTCTCTAAAACTAAGGTAACAACAACAACAAAGAGTCCAGTGGATTCTCTCCCACGGATCCTAACGCCATCACAGCACATTCCCAGTGTACTGTGTTCTGACAGAGCCTAGTGTGTTTGCCTGCTTTGGATGAGCAGGATGCAGGGGAACAACGGCGTAGCCCCACGTGGTGCTGCACGCCCTTGCTTGAACAGATGAGTAGACACAGAAGTTTCTTCATCCCACATGTTCTGGCCGTTTATACCTGGCAGATAACACTGGGGCAGGTTTTTTTCATCCCCTTAGCAGATATGAGTCAAAACTGAGTTTGATTCTTTTGTAAAAAGATCCCATTTCTCTACTGTACCCTCAGACGTCTAAAACAAAACATTCCCTGGGAACCTATGTAATCTTATAAAATGGATGACTAAAGACCAAGTAAACAGCTGTAGTTCGTGAATGTAACATGTTTCCTTACGGTTGCAGAGTGTGAGGAAATTGTCAGGAACGGAGGTGAAACGTCTGAGCTGTATCTCATTCAGCCTCACAGTTCCGTCAGACCGTACAGAGTGTACTGTGACATGAACACAGAAGGTGGAGGTAAGCTGATGGCTGTTGGCCTGTTATTCTGTAATTACTTCGATACCCAAAATATTAGAAAATAAGTCTTAGCTTTAATATAACTAACAATGGGCCACTCGATTTGGAAATCAATCTGATACTTTATTTTATTTTTAAAGATTTTATTTATTTATTTTTAGAGAGAGGGGAAGGGAGAGAGAAAAAGAGGGAGAGAAACATCAATGTGTGGTTGCTTCTCACGTGGACCCCACTGGGGACCTGGCCTGCAACTCAGGCATGTGCCCTGACTGAGAATCGAACCAGAGACCCTTTGGTTCACAGCCCACACTTAGTCCTCTGAGCTGCACCAGCCAGGGCTCAATCTGATATTTTAAAAGTTATAAAATATCTCTGATTCACAATTCAGAATGAGATAAAGCACTTACAGTTTTTAAAGATTTTAAGAGTTTTCTTCTCATTTATTTCCTTGTTGTGTCTATTGTGTAGCACTAAGCATAGAGGAGCATACATAGAAGTTAAATAAACAAAGCATTCAGACATTTCCCTCAAAGTGACATTACTTGTTATTGTTTAATTTGTGCTGTTGCTTTTTTCATTCCTTGTCCCCAAGGATGGACTGTAGTTCAGAACCGTCAAGATGGCAGTGTTGACTTCGGCAGGAAATGGGACCCATATAAACAAGGCTTTGGCAATATCGCAACCAATGAAGATGGGAAAAAGTACTGTGGCCTCCCAGGTAACCACTGAGAGTGCAAAATGAAATTATTAAAAGTGGGTTTGTTTCCATTAAAGAAACACATAGTGTTGGGAGTCTGTTTTAGGAGTTTAGGAGGTTTGGAAGAATTTATGAGAAGAGTGTGAAAAAGAAGAGAAGAAAGGCAGTTTTTAGTTTCTGAAGTTTTTATTTTTGGTGAGATTTTATTTATTTTTTTAGGTGAATATTGGCTTGGAAATGATAAAATTAGTCAGCTTACCAAGATGGGCCCCACAGAACTTCTGATTGAAATGGAGGACTGGAAAGGGGACAAGGTGAAAGCGCGCTACGGAGGATTCACCATGCAGAACGAGGCAGACAAGTACCAGCTCTCCGTGAACAAGTACAAGGGCACAGCTGGCAACGCCCTCATGGAAGGAGCTTCTCAGCTCGTGGGAGAAAACCGAACCATGACCATTCACAACGGCATGTTCTTCAGCACCTACGACAGAGACAATGATGGCTGGTACGTGTTGTGTTCGGCCCTCCTGCTGTCAAAGCCACCATGATGCTGTTCCTGGGGAACATTCGTGATGGCTGATGTTGTTAATAACTCTCCTTTCACAGGTAGTTACTGCATGTCAGCCACTGAAGTCAGCTCTTTCTACATCATTCTGATAAGAATGCATGTCCTTATGTCTCATTTGACAGATGAAGTTTAGAGAGATTAAGTAACCTATTCAAAGGCATGCAACTCTAAAAGACAGAACTTTAATTATTAGAACATTCTTACCTTCTGAGTAGTGAGTGTTCAGAAAAATGTCTATATCTCTGTATTGAAATGTATATATTCAAAAACTTCATTTTGCTTTTCAGAGTACTCTAATACTAAGGGATAGGAAAGCTATCATTTCAATATAAAGTAACAAATATAGATGAATTTGCCACATAGGCCCAGTTCTCTCCCTTCTTTGCTCGAGGGCAGAGAAGGTCTTTGGTGTATTAGGGTGACTTTATTTATAGAACCAGAGGGAAGGGGTATGACACACAGCATGCCCTCTGCATTGAATTAACTGGACAGCATTGCGGTTGTAATAACCCCAAACACATTTCCTTTCAGGACAAACGCAGACCCCAGGAAACAGTGCTCTAAGGAGGATGGTGGTGGATGGTGGTATAATAGATGTCACGCAGCCAATCCAAATGGCAGATACTACTGGGGCGGACAGTACAGCTGGGACATGGCCAAACACGGCACAGATGATGGAGTGGTCTGGATGAACTGGAAGGGGTCCTGGTACTCGATGAAGAAGATGTCTATGAAGATCAGGCCCTACTTCCCTCAGCAATAGTCCCCAAAACATAGGTTTTTATTCTTCCATGTGTAACAACGTTTTTTTATATTATGTCATTGGAATTTTCTTTCATATATTATATCCCTCTAAAACTGTCAAAAGGCTGTGCGTGTGACTTCTGGGGAACCCTGTTTGGGGTAAATGACATTAAAGTTGGCACACCATTTTCCTTTGTGCACCTTGTTTATGTTGGTCACCGAGCAGTAACCCAGAGGGTCATTGTGGACAGTCAGTGTGGAATTCCAATTCCACTTGATTGTGAAAAGTTTCAAACTAGGAAGAGGAATTTTCTATCCTTGTTGTAGAAAAGCGATGAGGCAAACTAAAAGCTTATGTATGGCTGCCCACTTTGAAAACACTATTTATTTATGTAAGGGCTGTCACAGAAAACTTTCAAAAGGACTTATCAATTAAACTAGTCTCTGTTCCAATAAAGTAATGTTTTCTTATTTTATAATCCGGGTGGCCAATGAGTTAGGCATGCAGCTTTTAAGAAAAGAGAAATATTTACAACCTCAAGTAGCTCATAAACTGGCACTGAGCATTTGAAGATTCAAAATCTCACTCTGCGCCATGGAGAACCACTGCCCTGGCCCTTGGCCAGACTTTGGGATCAGAGTTCCCACGAGGACTATCAGGATCCAGTCTTCACCATTTGTTTTTTTTGGGGGGAAAATAGTGTGGTAGGAAGCAGCAGTTGCCGATTGCCCTGGAAACTAGGGTGACTGGCTTCAATCGGGTTTTCGGTTTTCACATAATTACACCAGAACTGAAGTAGATGTGAGCTTTTTGTTTTTTCCATGTCTCCCCAAGAAATTTATGTATCAACTCAACATTTTTTTTCCTTGCATTCTCCCATCACTTCGCTCCAACTGCCCTGGGCAACTCTATGACCCTAGGTCCCCTTTCTTTAACTTAGCATCACAACCATTGGTTTTCTTGGAAATTTATGGTCCTGAGGTTCATCCTCTGAACCTTCAGGGGTGTCCAACCTTTTGGCATCTCTGGGCCACATTGGAAGAAAAAGAGTTGTCTTGGACCACACATTAAATACATTGCAACACATAATCTCAAAAAAATCTCATAGTGTTTTAAGTAAATCTATGATTTTGTGTTAGGCTGCATTCACAGTCATCTTGGACCACAGGTTGGACACCCCTGCGTGACAAACGTTAATTTTTATCATGGAAATGCTGTCACTCTCTTAATTCCTCATGAAATCCAACTTCAATTTTTACCTGGTTTTCTTATACGCACATTTTCTTATAACTACATTTATCTTTTACTCTGTTACTGCACGTAATGTCCTGATACAGTAATAGAAAATTCTGATCCAGTTACTTTCCTGCTCAATGTTATTTCCCTATTATCTAAATTTTAAGTCAAAATTCCTTAGCCGGGAGTAAAAATAGTCCAAGCACTGCCCTCAGCCCCACCTTCCACCCCACATCTGCCTTTTTGCCACAGTGAATTTTTCACCATTCTAGGAAAGATCAGGTCCTTTTTCTATGATGCTCCCATTGTTAACAGTGTCTTTCCTCCAAATCCATCTGGCAAATTGTTCTTTGTTCTCAAGCCTCTCTTATTTATCTGCTGTAATACCTGCCTCCTTCACTAGTAGTGAGCTTTTAAGCATCTGTGATTCCAGAGCCATTAGCCCATCAGAAAGGTTGATTTTCATAAGTTCGTAAATATTGGATGATTAATCCAATGATTATCAAGATCTTCAGTACATTGTTTTTAAATACATAGAACACATTTTCCGATAAAGGTACAGACAGAAACTCAAAATGCGAAATCCTTGAAAGTAGCCTGGAAAGGCTGACAGGATCCAAAGTGCACTGAATTGTGGGTGGCAGGTGGCAGGAGCCTCACCCAATGACAGTGCCTCTCTGACCTTTGTTAACCCCCTGAGCACTCACCCAGGGTCTACAGACTTTCTAAAGAATTCCTACAGTTTAAAGTAAAGCCACAGATTAAAAACCACTGTAGTCAGTAATCCGATGGTCAGTTCTTAGTTAATGTATGAGTAGCAGAAACACAGAGACCTCTTGAGGGTGATGCATAATATCTAGGACTCTGGAAAGAAGTAGGCCTTCTTACAGTGTCACTTGATAAGAAATACTAGATTTTGCCCTTTCAAGTGTCATAGTTGTGAATATAATAAAAAAGGGAAGTGTCCCCTAGTCAGAATGTATAAAATAGTAGCTGAAAGGTAAACTCATGACTTTCATGAAGATATTAAAAAGATGAATTGAAAATTCCTAATCTCAGACTCTATAGCATGAGAAATATCATATATTTTATTATACAACTAAGACTGAAAGTTACTATAAAGGATGTAGGCACTCAAAAAGTAAACTTCTAGTTCCTCTGCGTTTAGGAACCAAGGAAAGCAGCTAACCAGCGCGATGAAGGGATCGTCTTTTCAGCCAAGCACAGACTTCCCCACCTGGGGCAGAAGTGTGGATGGCGCAACACCAGCTGCTGCCATCAGCTGGCATTTCTGTTTCAGCCTTAGCACCAAACGTCACATGCACTGATCGTCCACACCTGCAGAGCTTATTTAAAATATAATTTTGCTCATGTCACCCAGGTTTCTTTCCTCAGACTGTCTGCATGGGAAGAACCTAGGAGTCTGTATTTTTAAATAAATGTCCTCAAGATACTCTGGTCAATGGCTGGATTTTGGAACAACTGACCCTGGCGACATTGGCATTTACCCAAGACTCCTGTCTTTCACTCAAATGCTGACCATGAGGCAGTATGTAGAGCAAGTGATCATCTTTGAAATCACTGTGACTTCAACGTGGCCACTGCCTATGTTCAGGACTTGACTGGGGTTTAGCAGCATGGTCTCCAAACGCCAGGACCACTATTTCAGCCCCAGTGGCCCGCAGCCTCTGATGATTCTCTAGGTGGGACTTCCAGATGTTTTGAAGTATAGATGCCACCTACCATTTATACGGAGACCCGAGACTGCCATTCCTGAACTCCACCCCTCCCCTCCCTGAGGCAAGTGATCCTTCCCTCGAGCTTCCCCTGGAGCTCGACTCTGCACCACGCAGCATCATGTTGCTGTGCTGTTATGGCTCAACCTATCGAATGGAAGGATTGCTGTGTATTTTATCAACATTAAGTGTTGTTTTAGATAATGCAAGTGGTACCTATTATTTGTAGACATTTTGGGAAATAGAGAAAAATACAGAACCACATAATTTCAGCACTAATACAGAAGCAGCTAATATTTTGGCTTATGTTTTTCTTGTTTTTCTGTACATATTTTAGTACCTGAATTCATCCCATTGTGTTGTGGAAATTTTTCCATGTTATCTGATATTTTCTATAATATGCTTTTTAATAGCCATATAACATTCCACCATGTGAATGTTCTCTATTTGTTTAAGCAAGTTTCTATTATTTGACATTTAGATTTTTCTGAACTTTTTCTAATAAGATAATACTGAAATTAGCATATGTCTAAATGTTTGCATATATATGGTCTGTATGTAGTATAATATATACTATTATCTATTTCATTCTAGAATAAATTCCTAGAAGCAGAATTTCTAAAGAAAATATCAGGTTTTAGAATTCTAAAGGCCAAATACATACATACACATACACATACACATACACATACACATATACATATACATACACATATACACATACACATACACATATACATATACACATATACATATACACATACACATACACATACACATACATATACATATACATGTACATGTACATATACATACACATATACACATATACATATACATATACACATATACATATATATACCTAAATAACTCTCCAGAGTTATATCAAAAATTGTATCAATCCACAACATTTGGTATATGCAGAATTACAGGTATTTTTTATTTTTTCTCTCTCAATTCTCAATTTTATAATTAAAATATTGACAACTTAATTTTCATATCTTTAATTACTAGTGCAAGTAAAAGATTTTAAAGTGTTTAATGACCATTTATCTTTTGAGAATTTTCTTTTACATTCTTTCCTCAGCTTTCTGTTAGCATAATCATCTTTTATATAAATTCTTAACCATATTTTTTTGTAGGTAAGATAGCAATGAGAAACATAATACTGCCTTCTGTGTATTCAAGTATTTTATTTCCTAAGTGATTAGACTGGGGGAATCATATGCTTATGCGACAAGTCTCAACTGGTACCAGTATTAGCCACTGTGCTCTTTCTCTCCTTTTGGCAATCAAGATGTGACCAATAGGTGATGCGTTTTTTGTTTTGTGCATATACTGAAGTGTGGTTTTCCAACAACTTTTTCTTTCCAGCAGTTTCAGTCTTAAAGAGAAATGACAAGAATGGTTTAATGAATACCTTGATGTCCTTCACCGAGATTCACCAGGTGTTTGCAACAGGTGCTTTATCTCTCCAAAGGATATACTTTCAATGCAGTTTTGCAACAGCTTATGTAGGCATGTGACCTTGAGGTCACTGACCTATTGTAGATAGAGTCCAAGGTGGATTTAGCAAATGTTTTCTAGAGTGCTCTGTTGCAATCCACATGTAGCCACCTTCACCCCTGAGCAGGTGGACCTGCTCCTGAACAGGGAGACCACTGTTTAATAGCTGACTACTGTTTAATCAGTTCAAACTTAAATGTTCTTGCCTGTGTGGTTTCAAAGTGTTGCTTTTACAGTGTGGAAATGGAAGACATACTGTCTAGCTCTTGTATAAGACTTCATTTGAATTAGTATGCAAGTTCCTTACCAACTATCATGTTTAAAGCCCCTGCCTTCCCTCCCCCTACTAAAGATTATTCTCCATAACTAACTTTATAAAGTACTTGGGGTTCAGTTAAAAGTAAGATGTGGATTGATCAATAAATGCATCAATCAATAAACATAATATGATATTTCCGAAATGGTTTCTGTGTAAATTGCATTATCTACAAGCAACCTGTATAATATTCATGGCTACCAAAATCCAGGTGTTGCTTCTTTTCAAGTGGTTTCAGTGTATCATAAATGTTGCACTACTTCATTCAAGTATGTATAACTAATGTTTAGTTTATGATTTTTGTAACCTGCACGTACCTATATTAATATGTGCCATTTTCTTTCAGGCTTTTCTAGACATGATTAGACACTAGTGAACTTGTCTTGTTCTAATTCACCAGCTGCGCCCCTCATGTCAGCTAACTAAAGTGGAAATGTATTTTGTTGGTTATAAAAGGAACCCATGGTAGAGTATGATTAGATCAATAATACCAGTGGGAAAAAATAATTAAAATTAAATGCTATATATAATAATCTCATGTTTAAGTAAATGTAAAATACAAATAAGCAATCCAATTAAAAAATGGGCAAAGAAATTGAATAGCCACTTCTTTAAAGACCACATCCAGATGGCCCAAAGATATATGAAAAAAATGCTCAACATCACTAATTATCAGAGAAATGCAAATTAAAACCACAATAAGATATCACCTTACACCTGTCAGAATGGCTACCATCAATAAATCAACAAACAACAAATGCTGGTAAGGATGTGAAGAAAAGGAACCCTAGTGCACTCTTGGTTGTAATGCCAGCTGATGGAACCACTATGGAAAACAGTAGGGGGTTTCCTCAAAAAATTAAAAATAGGATTCCTTTTTTACCCAGAAATTCCACTTCTGGGAATATAGCCAAAGAATCATGAAAGTGTGTATGTGTTATTCCCCTTCAGTTTTTCTGACTCACCCCACCCCCTCCCTTCTGACAACCATCAGTTTGTTCTCTGTATCTACGTGTCTGTTTTGTTTGTTCTTCCATTCTGTTTTAACTCGACCTTAAGATAAGCTCTTAAACCAGGTGAAGCCATGATTTGGTTTATTTTTGAAAAGGTAACTGTGGAAGATGAACAAAAGAAGAGTGGTAAAGCAAGAGGTTAAGAGACTATTGAACAGCCTAAATCAGAAAAAAAAATAGCACAAGATTGCATAAGAATACAAAAATGCTGTTAGAATGACCAATTCTAGAGTAAAAGATGGTTTGGGAATAGATTGATTACAGGAATTTTAATATAGAAGCTGAGAAGGAGCCCAGATTTTCCAAATTACAAAACTGGAAAGTTAATGATGCCTCTGACTAGGAGTAAAAATAGAGAAGATGCAATAGGCTTTGATGAAAGATTATTGGTTTAATCTCAAATTAATGAGAAATGTCTAACCGGGCGTGTTCAGTATTAGTGAAGATAATGGATCTGGATGTCAGGATTGAAGTTTTCGACTTGGCTACCCAACCTATGGATTAATTGAAACTATGGTGATTGTCAAATTAACCAAGAAGAAAATGTACACATAAGGAGAGGAAAGATAGTCTGGCTAAGCTGCTAATTGCCTACCCAACACCTGTTCTCTGTCTCCTCCTTAGTAACAGAATCCTAATTTTAAATGGGATAATCTGTATCTCAACTAACAGTCAGGGGTCTCAGCCTCTCCTGTGGCTAGGTATGTCTGCGTGACCGAGCTGTGGCTAATGAGATATCAGAGGAAGTGCCATACAGAACATCCAGGAAATTTTCTTCAAAGAGAGAAGGCACTTGTTTTTACTTCTGTCTTTCCTCATTCTTCCAGATTTCCACAGAACATAGTGTTTAAATCATGAGGTAAACCTGAGAATGGAAGCCATTTATCAGGATGATGGTTTCCTGAAGACACTACGGGGACATATTCCTGCAGGCATTTCTGTGGACAGAAAATAAGTTTCTATCTTACTGAAGTCACATGGGTCCAGCCTAATGCTAATTGGTAAAAATGAGTACTAATATTATTGTAGTAAGAAACGGCTCCATTTAAGGAGTGGTCGAAGAAAGAATTGGCCAGTTAAAAAGACTAAGGAAAAGTGACATGGTTAGGAGTGATATACCAGAAATGAGAAAAATGTAGATTGAAGAGAAGGATAGGGACACTAGTAGCAGATGTGTAAAAGAGGCCAACTAAGAAGAGTCGTGAATGTAGGAAATTAACTTCAGAACTACAAAGTTATTGTTGACTTTAAGGAGGACAATTTCAAGGGAGTGATAACTAAGTGAAAACCAACTTAAGGTGGGTTTCCATGTAAATGATGATCAGAGAAGTTGAGTTAATATTTAATTTCAGGAACAAAGGAAGTAGAGCAACAGGTTAAAGGTAAGGTAAAATGGGAAAGAGATGTCTGGTGTCTTTTCTCACAATTAAATTGTATCTCTAATTTCATGATTGTACTAATATCGGCTGTTTTTTGTTAAATTTAAAGAAGTTATCTACTCTTTGATAATGAACTCCAAGACTTCAAAATAAATGAGAAATAAATGACCCTTCACATTCAGAGTCACTTTCGCTCTGAGGACCTGATTCTGTCCCTAATAGTGTGACATTCTAGGACACGAAGTTCTTCCTACAAATCAAATTCTGAGGAGGTATATGTGAGAGTGTCTACACGGTGGACAGAGAGATAATATGGAACTTCATTGTCTAAAATAAATGCATTTTTTTTAATTCAGAAAAAGTTCTTGTGCAAGTATCCAAAGATTTAGAGATGTATCACTTATTTGTAGCAAGAATTTTTATTTGCACATAAGTAAAAGCAAGAATACTGAGACTTCACATGCGACTCATTTGCGAGTTCTTATCCTCACTTTTCTGCTCCCCAGGCTCTGGTCCCTAGCCCCAGCCCCTTCCTGCCTTCTTTGTTTTCCTGCATGCCTCCTTCCCTCCCTCATCCATCACTCCATTTCTCCCTCCCTCTCTTTCCTTCCCTTACAAGGAGAATGACTGCAGTTATACTGGGATAGAAACTACGTAGTTGAGTGCAATGTACTGGGATCCCAATGTGCTTGGGATATTTTAACACATTTTTAAGAATACGTGACAAGTAGTACTCACTAGGATAAAATATGAATTAAGAATTGAGATCAGGAGCTGAGGCCACCAAGATCAGAGATGCAACTTAGATCAAAATATAATATTAACCACTGTAATATGTTGAATTTATGAATAGTATGGATCACGTTTAGTGAGGTGCTTTCAACAAAAGTTTTACTTTAATAACAACAAATGTATCACAGACTATATGTTACAACTGGTGGAAAAATGAAGTAAAATGAATGCTGTGAACATTATTTACCAGTGAGTAAATGCCATCTGTTTCTGGAATACTTATAAATATTTTTAAAAATGTAAATGCATTTTTCCAAGTATTTTTTTGGAAAGAAATTGGTTAGACTCTGGAGAAAATATTTAGTGTGCATTGTGGTCTTCATTGTGAATAGATTCTGTTTCTGTTCTGATGGAGTGCTTGTCCTGCCATCCTGGATTTGCTTGCCAGCAGAAGAGATAAAATGGCTTTGGAAATTCTTCTACAAAAGCCACCCATTGTTAAATTTAGTGCTTTGCAATTTAAAATATTGGTTTTAAGTTATTCAAATGAAATATGAGAAAACCTTTCCCTTAATCCTTACTAGAGGACATTTTTTCCCATTGTTTTAGAGAGAGAGGAAGGGGGGAGAGAGAAACATTGGGGATTGCATACACCCCCAGCATGGGGATTGAACCCACAACATAGGTATGTGCCCTGGCCAGAAATTAAACCCACAATCTTTTGGTTACAGAATGATGATTAAGCCAACTGAACCACACGGGCCAGAGTGACTTTTATATTTTACCATATCCCTATGACTTTGAATGGTATGGGAAGAGAGTACTGCAAACAACACCCTTAAGGGTGGCAGAGAGGAGCTTTCATCTGACTCTCTCTGATGTACTGAATGCCCCTTGATGTATCCTTATAGAAATTTTAAAACTCACAGAGCTATTTTAAAGGTTTAAAAAATCATATAACTTTATTTTTTTAAGCACTAATATGTCTTGGTTACATTTAGCTACAGTACAAAAAATAATAATAAAATAGCACCCGGGAATTTTTAGGTTGTCGAGAATCTTGACTCCTTTATCTTCCTTATTTTTTCTCCACTTCACTAAACAAAACAGAGTTCTCTCATTTCCACTCTGTCAGCTTACTGGGCCACCAGGGGCCTGATTTTCATGCGGACGGCCCTGAGGGAATAATCTGCTCCTCTGAAGGGCAGCCAGACCACTCCATTCTCAATCTCATAAGGACTGTTGTTCCTGGGGTCATAGAAGCCCCCAGGGTAATAGATGCCATTGAGATTGGCCGCCTGGCAGTTGTTGTACCACCAGCCTCCTCCGTAGACTTCTGCACAGTTCTCTTCCCACTGGTCTGCATCCCTGTCAAAGGTGCTGAACTGCATGCCAGCATGAGAAGTGTACTCTGTGCCTTCCTCCACAGAACCCTCAACCAGAGCATCGCCCGCCGTGCCCTCATAAGAGGAGACCTGCAGAGCGTAGCCTTCTGCCTCAGAGCCTACGCTCAAGTGATACTCTGCATATACCCAGTTTCCAGACCAGTCTTCTAATTCAACCCGGAGGACAGAGCCTCTCAGGGTTAGTAAGTGGAGGTATTCATTGCCTAGCCAGAATTCTCCTTCTCCCTTGTCATTCAGGCTGCCGAAACCTCTCTTGTAGTCTTTCCACGTCCGGTTAAAATTCAGTGATCCATCCATTCTTTGCTGGATCAAAAGCCATCCTCCCAAACCGGTCTCTTGATCGCAATAAACTGAAAAAATCTTACTGGATCCTGGTAGCTTGATATTGAAAAGGCCACTTTGGGCACCTGAAGGATGTGTTTGGAGGACATCATCACAGTCTAAAAAAAAAATTAAGCTGGTTGGAAGAAGTTACTCTCATTTAACTTTACAAAAATAGGAATGGCCCAGACTAAAATGAAGGCAAGATACTGGCTTCCTTTTCCTACCTACCCTTCCCTTCCCTATTTTCCTTCCCTCTTTCCTTCCTTCCTTTCCTCCTTTCTTCCTTCCTTCTCTCTATGGAGAAAAAGTACACTTACACTGGAATGAATCATAAGCAAATGAGTGGCATTTATACCTACAAATTGCAAAGGGGGTTTCCTTAATGGATTTGGAATTTCACTTGCATGTACTGATTAATGGCAAGTAACCAGAAAATACAACTAAGCATCATTTAGCACTAATATAACTTGTTTTTAACCTGATCTCAATTTCAAGTGAGAGCCACTCTAAATATGATTTCAACAATGCACACTTTGAATAGTAAAAAAAATTGCTTAAACAAACTCAGAATCGAGTTTCAGTGGGATTCATTCATTTAACAAGTATTTATTGAGTGGTGACCCTCTTCACTATTAGGTACGTGGGGATACAGAGATGAATGTGATAGACAACGTCCCTGCTCCTGGGGAACTTCCAGTCCAGCATGAAAAACAAGCAAATAAAAAGTGTAGTTTTAATAAAGCATGAGAGAAGGCTAGGAAAGAAGTGCAAAATGCTATGGGAGCACATTGCAAAAATAAGTAACTTAGTCTAGAGGGTCAGGGAAGGCTTCCCCAAAGGAGAAGTGCGGATACCTCTGGCTGGGCGGGTTTTACTACGGCCTCTCATGGTAGTACGAGTTCCTCTGGCGTCAAGAGAAGTTTCTTTGACGTGGTGAGAACTGGATTCCCCTAAGTCGGTTATAATGTCAGATGCTGAGACCACAGAGTGGGTCTTAGTCTCCAAATCTCTGTGCACAGGTAACGAGAGTAATTTTCCAGTTGAGTCAAGGCCAAAGAAATCAGCACCCTCAGGGAACCTCTTACGGAAGTCATCTAGGCCACCCGTGCCAGAAAGACTGTATGAGCCTAAATCAATTGCGTCCCCACAGTCAGAACCATCGTCAGAGTTTACCACTTCTTTGGTCACTTCTTTGCGTCCATCAGCACCTGTAACAGTCTTAGTGACGGTTTTAGAGCATGAAAAACGACGGCTCGTGGTTGGGCCACCAGTATTGGCCTTCTCATTACTAATCAGAAGCTCTTTTCCTCTGTCAGAAGTGACCAGTTTACCTGTGTGGTAGTGCTCTTTCCTTGACCCTGTACTTACACTTCCCAAATCCTCTTCAAATGTGCCCCAGTCTGCGTTTGTAGGCCTGGTGTTCCCATGCCCTGAGCTATCTGGCCTAAAACTTCCAGTCCCATGACTTGCATGGTCCCAAATGCCAGCACCACCAGGTCTGGAACTGCCAGATTCCCAAGTTCCAGCACCACTAGGTCTGGAACTGCCAGATTCCCAAGTGTCAGCACCACCAGGTCTGGAACTGCCAGATTCCCAAGTGTCAGCACCACCAGGTCTGGAACTGCCAGATTCCCAAGTGCCAGCACCACTAGGTCTGGAACTCCCAGGTTTCCTATTTCCTGTGCTACCAGATTCAGGATTCCTGGGGCTTTCAGGGGCTAGTCCTGTTCTATAAGGTGCAGAGTCTCCTCGGGGATTGCCGTCTGTTCCAGACCTCTGTAACACCATTTTCATCTGCTGCATTTCTGTTAGTGCCCTCCACTCTGGAGGGGCTGTCTGAAGCTGACTCTTGAAATCTCTGGGAACCAACTCTAAAGCTGGGCTTATCTTTAACAGTGGTAAGTGTTGCCTATATTTAGAGGGAAGTAAGTCTTTGGCAATGATCTGTTCAAGTTGTTCCTGCTGCTCTTCATAGTCCTGTAGGTCTATCCCACGTGCTACAGACCTACTGCAGGACCCTTGGCAAGATCGGATCTTAATATCAATGTCCACCTAGAGAGAGGAGGAGAGAGAAGAAAAAAAGGTAGATATAAGTAAATATAAGATACCTATTGAGTTCTTAGTATTTAATTTATTTCTTGGAAACTGTTTTCATTTCTTTGACTTGGAGATCTACCAACCAAGATTTTATTTTCCATTTATATAGTATCCTCAGTGGAAGAGATGCTGGGTATTGTAAGGCTGGCCAGGAGAAGCAATAGGAACTATTTGGATTCATCTTAGAACAGGTCAAGAGCAAATTGCTATTCCCTCTGAAAGGCAACACTAATGAAGTGATCTTCAGCGAGGCTGAGGGCTCAGAGGCTTAGCAGTATCAGGAATTTGAATAAGACAAGCAGGGATTAAATATTTGATTTTGAAATTTACTCTTTATGTGCCTTTGGAAATTTTATTTAGTATCACTGAGCTTTTTTCTTCATCTTTAGGGTGGGGGAATGATACCTACTCTGTAGGTAGATGAGGGATATATAACACTTTGCTCTACATGTAGTAGGCAGTCCAGTGAATGACTACTGCATTCCTTTCTCTGCTATTCAAAAATAAGGAAATCCAGTGACAGAGCCACATCCTTACCTCCAGTCGTTTCATATCTATCAGCTGAGCCTTGACATTTTTCTGCAGAAGCTGGATATGCTGTACTTGTTCTGTGACTTTGCGTTTCAGAACCTCAAGCCTGCTTCTCAGGTCCTCTGATACTTGGCTGAATGTATTATCATTGTCTGAAATAGAAAATATGGATATTGAAGTAGCTGCTGCGTGATCTGCTTGTAATAACCAACAAAAGAAGGAAATCTACTTAGAAATATTCCCTGTTTTATTTTCATAATAGTTTGTTCTCTGGATATTAACTTTGTGAGTTGCGAGTCTATTAGACGTTTGATTTTTGGACACTGTTAAGTCCTGTTGTCATCATGGATGCCAGTTAAGGTGTCCTGCTAGCAATTAGTAATCCAAATAATTGCAGAAGAAAAAAATCTCTTTGGAATTTTAAAGGTGTAATTAAGAGATACAAAAATTGGTTTTATCACATTTCAATTATTTCATCATATCCTTACTCAGGGGATTCAAACATGTGCCTCGATTTTTTGTTTTCATAATTTCCTATGTTTTTTCTTTGTGTGTGTGCTTGTCAATTCATTTTCAGAGCAGTTTTAAGTTTCCAAGAAAATCAAGACGATACAGAGATTTCCCACATACCCACAACCCCTACCAATACATAGTCTCTCTCATTATCATCACTCATCAGAATGGCACTTTTTTTAAACCAAGGATGAACCTGCACTGATCATCATAATCACCCCAAGTTCATAGTTTACCTTACGGTTCCCTCTTGCTGTTGTACATTCTATGGGTTTGTACTAGTAAAAGGATGAATGTGTAAGTTCTTGAGGATTCTATTGACATACTATCTTACTCAGAGATTCTTTCCTCAGCCATGTCCAGTCTAGTAATGAGCCTGTCACAGGCATTCTTCACTTCTGTTTTATTATTTTTAATCTTTGGCATTTAATTTTAGTTCTTTCTTAGGATTTCCACTTCTCTGCTTACATTGCCCATGTTCTTGCATGGGCATGTTATCTACTTTATTCATTAGAATCCTTAGCATATTAGCCATTAGTTGCTCTAAATTCCCAGTCTGATAATTTCAGCCTCCCTGCCGTGTCTGGCTCTGATGCTTACTCTGCCTCTTCAGCGCATGCTCTTGGCCTTTTGCTGTGCCTTGTAATGTGTTTTTCTTGATAGCCAGACATGGTGGAGTGGGAAATGTGTTCCTGGATTTTCTTACTGAGGTTTTCTTCTTACCCACCGATTTGAAATTATTCCTAACCTTTTATTTAGGTCAACAGGATCACTCACTTGCCAATTACTGCTGCACCATTGACTTTAGATTAATTAAGTGTCTCCTGAAGATACAAAGAGTCAAGCGAGGCTTCAGGAACGGCGGCCTCACTAAACTTGCTGCCCACGAGCAGAACAAACCCAATATTTCCTGATCTTAACGAGCCCTAGCCCTCATCCCGTGAGAAAGCTATAACATGGCTATATATTTTTAAATTAAAAAAAAAAACTGCATGATCAGCTTAGTGGAGTCTCTGGATTGCACTCAACTCCATCACGTGACTGTTTTGTGTCTTTAGGGAAGTCCCTGGACCTCTCAGTTCCCTCCTCTGTAAGAGAGAAACAAATGATTTCTACTCAAAAGAGTGGGCCCAGCTTATTTTCAGTATATACCCTTGGAAAGAAAACATTTAAAATCTAGTCTTCAATCCAGAATTCTGACTTCCATTGTGATCTTAAACAATTCTAAGCCGACCTTTTTTACATTATAACAATAACAAAATTGCAAACCCCTCCTTAAGAATTCACTTACATCTTAATGTATGCTTAGAAACACAGCACGTGTTTTTACATAAAGTACTTTGGAATATTACCTCAGTTGCTATAAAGAGATACCATATTTGGGATTTTTGGTGTTTTGTTGTGGGCTATAAAGTCAAAACACTAAGTATGTAACACTTACTGTTAGCGTTGGCAAAATCCCCTCTCACTACGTCAATTAAATTCTTGGTCAGTGAGTTCGAGTCCTTGTTGTTCTTCTGATAGTCAAATAGTGAGTTTTTGAGCTTATTTATTCTGTTTGTAAAATCTTGATTAACTTCATCAATCAACCCTTTCATTCTGCAGCCAGAAGGGCATTTTTGGTTCTGAAAGTGAAGAGGAAAAACTTACATTAAGGGTCTATCTCTTGAGTTCAGTACAATTTTGAAGGTTTCCATGAAGCTCCTATCACTCCCAATCCCTTCAGATCATCTATTGATCTAAAAGTTGTTTAAGAGGACTAGTCAGAGATCATGAGAAACCCTGTAAAGAGGACCCTCTCAATCCCCAACTAGACCCCATGAAATCTTCAGGTCATAATATTCAGATTCTGAGTATCTATCTGAACATGCAATTAAAATCCAATCTCTTAATCCCACTGATGACCAGAGTATGGGAGGCAATTTAAATAATGTTCTACGGACTAGGTTCCTTTTCATTTAACATGTAAAAAGCCATTCGATTATTTCCATTGAGCAAGTTTTCTGTAACTTCTGGGGTCAGCCAGTGGACATCTCTTACAGCACAAGGAAGGGTTCCCCGTCCCCAGGCCCACAGCTCACCCAGTCTTCGTCGGAACAGAAGGGCCAGTCTGTCTCTCTGCAGGAAGATTGCTGTCTTTCCGTAAGTCTGGGGCCACGCGCAGCTCCTCCTTCAGCTAAAAATTCACCAGGACCTGTCTCTGCAGTCTTTCGGGATTCATTCACACATACAAGAGAAAGGAACAGTGAGCAGCTAAGGCAAAGAAACTGGAATGCCTGCCAGACACAGAGCAGAGGAGGGGTTTTCCCAGAGACTGAGTGCACCAGCTTTGGGGGCTCTCCAAGCTTCAGGTTTCTTATTTTATTTTATTTTGTTTTATCTTATTTTATGTTATGTTATTTTACTTAATTTAATTTAATTTATTTTATTTAATGTCACTTTGTTTTATTTTATTAATAATTTTATTGTATTTTTCCATTACCATTTTCCCCACTTACTCCCTCTTCCACCTCCACCCCTCACAATCACCATGTCCATGAGTTCTTTTCCTTTTTTGCTCAATCTCAACACCCCCCAGCTATTTCTTATCTTTCAGGTGAAAACCCTAAAACCCATTTTTGGAAGGTGTAAGAATTAAAGGAAATAAGGTGTAGAAATTTCTTAACTGTGTTTGACACTAAATCATATGGTAAATGGTAGGCCTTTTAAAGGCTCCATTATGAAAGGAAAATTATTTGAATGAACAAAATTACTTAAATTTTATTTTTGAATTTTCATTTATGTCTGGAGATTGATCACCGAAAATTTAAGGAGTTCTTTCTCCTATAATTCCTGTTTTAGTAGGAAAAAGTCTCCACTATCTTGGCTCAATGTCTGTCACTCCTTTACATTTCTGCTATGACCTTGGAGGTCCATAATTTGAGCAAATATTACCAAGGATACAAATGTGGCCAGTTCAGACTCAGAAATGCTTTTTAGGTTGCTCACTCATCTAATACTTTCTTTGTGTTTAAAATGAAGAAAAATAGAATGAAAACATAGATAATGGTTCATGACTAACAACTTTTTTGGACATCTTATAATTAGAAATTCAGGTTAAAAAATTAACCTGGCTGGCATAGCTCAGTGGATTGAGCACGGGCTATGAACCAAAGCATTGCAGGTTCGATTCCCAGTCAGGGCACATGCCTGGGTTGCAGGCCACAGTCCCCAGCAACTGCACATTGATGTTTCTCTCTCTCTCTTTTTCTCCCTCCCTTCCCTCTCTAAAAATAAATAAATAAAATCTTTAAAAAATATTTCTATTGTGATGTATGAGATAAAAGAAGACATGAGAATATTCTAATAAGATTTTATATGCTAACAAATCAATGCAAGGTTTAGGTTTAAGCTGTTTTTACTTTGCACCACCAACTTACAAAGATTTTGCTACAACTACTCTATTTCATTGTATTGTTCCCGTTATCATGTATCACCCCCCAACCCTCCTCCACCTCCATCCCCCCACACCCACCACACTGTTGTCCGCGACTATGACTATTTTGATCTCAGACAGCTTATTCTTATAATTAGTTAAAATTTGTCATCTCATTTAAAAATACTTCAACAATAATATCAATACTAATTCAAGCAATCAAGAACAATTTATTTAAAGTAACAAATGTAATCTTTTTATCTAAGAAATAAGGTGATACAAGACACAAGAATAAATGATGCAAGAATAAAAGCAGGCAAAAATTGAATATTTATGCCAATAACAGGGAGAAATAACTGAAAGTTATGCATTATCCAAAATATCATCTTAGCAAGTTATGTTAGTTTTATTTCCCATAAAAATATTTACTTCTTGTTTTACTTTAAGGAAGAAAATTAAGTTAGAAACCCTCTTTAGTTATTTTTTCTGTTCTGGTATAAAAGCTTATGAGCGGTGAAGGAAAAGAAATAAATTGGAGTAATTCACAGCCTGGATGTAACTGAGTTTGTAAACATATTTATCATGGTTTTTTATAAGATCAAAGTCTTTCAAAAGCCTCATTGAATAACATTTCTCTTCTATAGGTTTCTGCAGTCAAACTTTAGATGTTATTGCAATGTTTAGTAATTATTTTAAAACAATATAATTGCTTCCAAAAAGCATATTGCCTAATTACTTAATCTCATCTGACTTTGCTATGTAATATATTTGCAAAGACACTAATTTGCTTTGCATTTGTCTTAGAAGAAGCACAGAAGCAGTCTTTCAGGAAAACTATATTAAACCACTGTTCTGCTTATTCTGAACAGATAGCAAGAAAATAATAATTATATTTAAATAACTTCTGTGAAATTTTTTTCTATTAACTAGTAGTACCTATCTCCCTTAGAGCAACAAAGATATCTTCCCTTAAAAAAAAAAAACAACAAGATGTTGTAAGCCTGAGTTACATATGTTAAAGCTTCCCCTGTGAATTTGTACACTTTGCTCCCCCAAGTCTCCCTCTTAGGGTCATATTACCCAGCACTGCTGAGGTGTTCAGCCCGTCTGGGAACTCGCCTCCATGGCCCAGAGCTTAGAGAGCTAACAGGGTGAGGACACAGGGAAAGCCAACTCAGAACTGCAAGCTCTTTGTGAAATAAACCCCAGAAAGTGAGCAAGAAGAGAAACAAAGGAAACCATACCCAAACTGTGCTTGCCAGGCTCAGGACCAGGCAAAAGATCCTCCCGGAAGACATCTTTCCTGAGGGTGGGGTGGCTCCCAAGGAGCGGCAAGAAAGGAGGACTGCCCCACTCCTAGTGCCCCATCTCATTTAAACCTTCCGGAGATTCGATTAATCATTATCTTTGTCTTGTTTAGATGGTCAACACGCACTCCACATTCCTTGCTTCTTCTCCAAGGTTGGTGTCCCAGAAGTTCTTGCTCAATTGCTCCACACTTGTTTGCTTCCAATAAGCTGTTGCAAAGGTAGCAACAAAGAGGGGCAGATCCCACATTCCAGGAACAAGGTGGTGTTCGAATCCAAAGGGGAACTGTGGGAGGGCAGACCCAGACCTGAGTGCTTGAAGGAATACAGTGAGGTGCTGAGGCAAGCCAGCTGTATGTAACCTATGGTGACGCAGAGTTTTGACAAATGGTATTTCACTTCATGTAGGAATTGTGGCTGGATGATCTGACCTTTAAAAAATGACTGAAGGCCTTCTAAAAACTTACCTTGAACAGGTCATCTTTTCTCTATCCAAAAGACAGCAGCCCCCAACTCCAAACATGGGTTTAAAATCCTAGCTACAACATTTCCCAGTTCTGTGGTTCCAGACACATTACTTTGCCTCTTTATGTCTCAGATTCCTCATTTTTAAAATAGCAATAATGATAACCTGCCACATATGTTTTATGAAGAATAAATGAATTATTCCTTATAAAGCCCTCAGAGCAGTGATGGCCACACGCTAAGCCCAGTGCTCAGAGCGTGTCAGCAATCACTGGAGAACATTGGGTGCCATGGAGCACCCCATTTCTCTCTGTTTCTGTGCCCTGGACACACCAGTTCCTGCTCTTCATCTCTATCTCCAAGTTTCCTTGGCTGAGAGTTGCCAGACTTATCAAACAAAAATCCAGGATGCCCATTTCAACTTGAATAGCTTTTAGTAAAAGTAGGTCTCCTGAGTCATCCTTGCTGTTCCTCGGTTCTCTCCAGGATCAGCGCTGCTGACCCCCATACGTCCTCCAGGGCTCTGCACAGGTGGCCCCTCCTCAGAGAGGCCCTCCTTGGCCACGCCATCCCAAGAGCAGCCACCTTCAGGTGCTGTTTTCTTAGTCTGGTTGTGTGGTACTTCAAAGTACTTTATCACTGCTGGACAAGAGGTATTCGGGAAGTTATTTGTGTCTTTCATGTCTCTCCCACATTTAGCTTCGTGAAGCCAGAGCGTGCAGTCTAGTCCAAGGCCAGGCAAGCAAGTACTAATGAGTATGACAATATTTATTTTGCGGGGTTGTTGTGAGGTATGACATGTGGGATATACACATTATGAGCCCTGGGAATGGTATCTTCTATTGTTCCTAGAATGCCCCAATGCCCCACATAGAAAGCCCCCATGTTAGCTCTCCAGTGCCAGGATCCCCTAACTGGGCACTTTGGTGGGGCGCTGTCTTGGCCTGGAACTGCCCTGAGCACCCCAGACTGGTCTCTCTACCCCATGAATGAGCCATGTTATCCGCTATGGAAAAGTAGGTTTTGTTTGGACAGAGCCATGCAGATGAATAGGCAACAAATAGTACCAGGAGTATTGCATTTTTTAAAAGCATATGACAATAAGGATATCTTTACAAATGGGAAAATTATCTGAGCAATTTCCAGTTTCTTAAATCACAATCTCTATGTTTTTCTCCAAGAAGACTATATCTTATTTTCCTTCATTCTAATCATGAAAAGGATGTTTCACTTATTGATACTCTTGAAATTAATATAATGTTCCACAAATTATGAATAGTTACATGCAAGGATTCTCACATTCGTTACGCCACGCCACCTGGCAAGACTGGAATAGATTTCATTTGTATGGTGAATAATGAGTGTAAAAAAGAATAGAAATTCTAGAGCTATAAATATGTTCTAAACTGTGCCTACCTATGAAGACTACACGTGGAGACTAAAAATGTAGCCAGCCATCTAAGTATTTGCTTTTGTGCAAACGTAACTTAAAAATACAGACAAAACAAAAAATAAACAAAAACCCTCATCTTTCTTTCGAATGCAGTATTTGTCCTTTCCTAGGAAAGTCGAGGATTATTCTTTTCTTTACCAATTGATTTTAAATGTATTGAATTCTGAGAGCAGTTTACTTCCTTATCCACTCATTTAAATGTCATGACCACTGACTCTGTGTTTACTGTTTGTCAGTCCTGAACATGATGTTCTTGAGTGAGAAAGGGAAACGACGTACAGACTTGTGCATTCAAGTCGCTTACAGCTGTGAGCAAATTAGGTGCATATGAAAGTAAGAAGTTAAACCATAGAAAATTACCATTTTTGTACATCAAAATGATGAATATCTTCAATTTATATGGTTTAACCTAATACAAAACAATGGAAAAACTTCTGTGTGGTTGATTCAAAATACTGTTAGAACACAGAGCAGGGAGTGATATATCACTTCTGCATTGTTTTCTGTTACATTTTGTGTGAAACGTTCTTTAAAACATCAGACTTAATTCTAGCCAAAAATTGCAAGATCGTCCTGAAAAACACTCGTTGTATATTCCAACATAAAAATCTATATGAATATGTGCATGTATTATTTTCCTAATGGCATGAAAGTAATGGTACTTTGACAGGAAATATGTTGTTAAAATGGTATTCAGTGCATGACAGGAAAGTACTAAAATTAATTTCTAGACTTTGAAATGCATGACTTATAAAAATTTAGGGGATTCTGGCACTTAAAATACTCTCTCAGGGCCTTTGTCTCGGGCTTTTCCAACAGCCACGGCCCCTGAAGGATTACCCGGAGCGCGCTGGCAAGGCCGTTGAGCTTTGCCTTATTTTCTCTGCCTGCGTCCGGCACTTCAAGGGCGTTGTAAAGGTTTGTTATTAACCAAGCTGCTTCCTGTGGAAGGTGACTGAGTTTGCGTGGCCATCTGTGCGGAAGCAACTGAGGGGAATTTTGTTTTTAGACTCCATCACTACCCCGATTGCGGATGGCTGTCCTGGGGGCTACAGCTGTGGAGAGAAGACGGCGATGTCCTAACACACACAGACATGATTCCCGACTGCCCTGATGGCAGTGAGGAGGGAAACATTTTTTTTTATTGTGTTTGATCCCATCACACCGCATTTCTCTTTAAATCTTTATTTGGGAAATAAATCCACTTTTTTTTTTATAACTGAATTGTGCCCAGATTTGTGGTCATTTAATTAATTCAGTTTTTAGTATTTTTGAGATTAAATTCTATAGTTTTCTCTACCTACCAAAAAAGTTGTTCACTGTTTTTGTATAATTTTATGGTCTTTTAGTTGTGCAAATTTAATCAAGTTTCCACTGAGTAATCATGAGTGTGTGCATGAGTGTGTACGTGTGAAAGACAGAGAGAGAGCAGGGTGAAAGTGAAGTCCTGCGTTTTTCCCACTGCCTTATTTATTTTTATTTTTGACTGTATTATCAATTAAATAATTCAGTTTTCAAGATAAATCAATTTTACTAATAATGTGCTTTACTAAACAACTTGATTTATCAAATATTTTTCATTGAACATTTATTAAAGTATAGCTGCTATTTTTGAAGAGTAAAAATATTATATAGATGAATAACCAATTGACATATTAATTTCTACACTATGGATTCATTCTAATATCATACACCTTAAGTTCACTAGATTTGACACACTTCTCTGCTGGGCTCACTGTGGTTCTTCTATTAAAGTTTAGCAAACAAAATCTATCAGTTGGTGTTGATTTAATAGTGATGTATTGAGACCTGGCGAAATAGCATCTGTAAGGTACTCAGACTTTCCACAGCAAGGAATTTTACGAAAAGCAGGATCCATTTAATTCTCTGTGTTTCTTATTGGAACCTATTTTTAATGGACTGTTCAATGATAAAACTAAAGTATCTTACAAAAGGCATTTGGGTAAAATTCTGCTTACATAAAATTCAATAAAAAATTATGGAGCATAACAGCAGAGAAACCCCAATTGAGGGACATTTTACAAAATACTTGACCAGTATACCAGAATATACTCTTTTAAACATCAAGATCATGTAAAATAAGGAAGACTAAGAAACTGTTACCAAAGCTAAGGAGATGTGACAACTAAATGTAATGTATTATCCTGGATGGGATCATGGGACAGAGAAAAGACATCAGTGTAAAGACTGCTGAAATCTGAATGAGGGTGGAAGTTAGAAAATAGTAACTGTTACAGTCAGTTTCTTAGTTTTGACAAATGAACCATGGCTATGTAAGGTGCTAATGTAAGATTTGGAGAAGACTGGGTGATCGGTGTAGGAAGCTATAGTATCTTTAAAACTTTTCTGTAAATAAGAAAATTATATCAGAATGAAAACATTATTAAAATAAACACAAAATATTAAAGTTTTAAATTTATATTTCCACACTTAACCAACATTGATTCAAATCCCACACAGAAATACCAATCTTAAAGCAAAAACAAGTTCAATTTTTTTTTTTTTTTTGGTCTGGAGCAATTCATGATACATCATTTGACCCTTGTCACAGCTTTGAAAAGTAAGGAGAGAAAATTAGGAAGGAAAGCATTTCCAGCCCATGGTCTCTTACATGTTGTTTTATATATATTTTGAGTCACACTTTGACTACTTGCCCCTGAGGATTTAAAAGAGGCCACTTTCATCACGGAGTGGACTCTGCCCACTCTGTTTGTTCAGGGAGAGTCAGTGTTCAAATTTACCTAGAGAGGGCTCCCATCTCGTCCAGGTCACTTGTGTTCTGGGAACCACCAGTAGACAAAGACCTGGATGAGGGCCTGGGAAATGGGGGCGGGGGACAAGGATTCTGGATTTTCATTTGGGAAACATGTGTCTGACCCAGCTGTAGACATGCTTAAATGCCATGGTCCTGAATTTATCTATAACTTCAAATATTTCCCAGTAAACTGAGATGAGCAAGAGCTTGAAATTGTGTGAGAGCCAGCCTTCCCTAAAGGCTTTCAAACTTGATCCAGAGGAGTGTTCTACATACAGGCCAATGGGCAAACCTATTTTTAATGTTCGTGATAGACCATGGCTACGAGACCATTTGGGCCAAGGCTCGTGTTTACAAAGCCAAACATATCTGTTTACCTTTAGTTTGTTCATTTTCCTTCCTAAAGGAAACAGTATTAATAGTCTTCTGTTATATAGAACATTATTGGAGACTAATTATATCACATACACTTTAGTGGGATCAATTAATTCTCTGATAATTTCTCTATCCCAAAATAATTTCTGAAATCTCTTTCTCTCTCTCTCAAGAATTAATATCATCAAGTTTATGTGCTCTGACCATAATGTAATAAATTTAGATATTAATTAAAAATAGAGTTTTAAACACTACAAGTTTTGGAACCAAATGGTATTCACTTTAAAACCCTTGGGTTCCAAAGGAAATCAAGAAAAATTATAAAAGACTCAAACTGTGGACATTGCTGAGTACAATGAAAACCTAAGCAGTGTTTCTTAAAGTGTTCATAGTAGAGGACTAGTTTTATTACATTTCTAACCTATTACAGGCTTATTAGATTATAAAATTTAATTCCTAGAAAAATAAAATTTACAAAAGTATATAGAAAATACAAGCTCAAATATTTATTGTTAGATTCCAAAGTTATAAAATTATACGTTATATAATTTAAATATAATCAGAGCCAACACCATTTAAGAAAATGTTTCTACATGAATATTTTCTATTATTTCACTTATCTTAATGCAGACCAGTAAGAAAGAACTTGAGGACCAGCATTCTGAGTAACATTGATTTATTGCATAATGCCATTTATGTGATTTGAAAATAAATAGCTCAAAAGAAAAATCTATGGTTTCTGCGAATGCGTATAAGTGAAGAAACATGCATCAAATCTATTGGAATGATTATTATGGGGACCAAGGGAAGAAAAGAAAGCTTGAATAGAAAGAATCAATCAGTCCGGAGAGTGACTGAGTGCACAGGTGAATGAGGATGGTGTACTAGGAGTATGGCTAATTCAGTTTCTACCTCTGAGGGACAGACACAAACATATGTGTGCGCACACACAGAAAAAAGTTATATGAAAAAGTATTTCCCACATTCTTGGTCTCTTTGTCACTCATTATTTTCCATCTACTTGAACTTGTCTTATTATCATCAACTCTTTTCTCTCCTCCTCTTTTGAGCTACATCAAACTGATAAGAAATCCTCACATAGATATATTTTCCTCTGGATTAAATGTGTACTGTGATTTTCGCTCTTATCATCTACATAAACCCAAGGTATGTACTATAAATACCTCGGCTAGTGTACACTGATTAGAGGCAGTCAAAGAATTTTAGATCTTATAAAGATCTCAGATATGTTGTCTGTAGTTACATTTTTTCATTTTCCACTCATTTTCAACCCACCCACACATCTGAAAGATTGTTTTTAAAGTAAAACTCCTAAGCAGAAGGAAAATTGGGAGAAAAAAAAAAGCTGTAACACTTCAGAGGTATATTTAGAAACCTTGGTATTTGTCTGATAAATGATTACCCCTGTCTGGTGGTTACAGAACGCTGCCCTGTAATTGCATGACCTGAAGTCGTGGTATCAGCACCTCTGTACCGGCACCCTCCTTTTGGGGAGCACCCCTGTGTAGGTGTTTCAGAGTGTGTAACTGTGCACACTGCTTTGTACTCAGCCTCCCTATTTTGCAGTGACCCAAGTTTTTTATGCCCAGGAAAGTGAAGGGAAATGCTGAGTAATAGATATCTGTGATTTGAGTTGTGAGGAAAAACAATCTGCCTAGGAAGTCCCAAAGCCTTTGTTTCACTTAAAAGTAGATTTCTAAAAGTTAGTTGATCAAGATAATCATTTCAATTTCCATTTTATTTGTGGAGACATGATCCATTTGAGTCTGAATGTATCTTTCATACTTTAATTGTTAAACTGTAGTCCTTCAATAATAACTAAGTAGAATTTTGAAGTTCGTGTTTTTTTCTACCTCATTGGATTTTTTAATTAACTACGAAATTAATATGGACTGATTATAACAAGTCAAGCAGTGCAGGGGTGCATAAAGGGCAAGTTAGAAGCTCTGCCTTACCCATCGATGTGGGATTATCCAGCACACAGAGCAAACACACTCAGGATACCCACAAAACAGAGGACTCCAAAATGTTTTTATTTGATGGAGCATTAGACAAGTGACTATGGAAAAAAGCAGTAACTTCTGCTTTGAACTTCTTTATATTTACTTTGTGTTTAGTATTTTTATTAAATTTTATATTATATATTGGTTGGGGGAGAACAAGTCTGTACAAACAGTGCATGTATGTCAAGATTATATTTAGTTGAACTGTATATGCTTATATGCTTTTTACATTTTCATTGTAGAATTGTTTTCCATCCTGAGATTTCACTTATTTTGTAAATGTTTCCATGTTCATGCTCAGATATAATGCTTATTATGTAGTCATTGCTTTCTATTCCATTGTACTAATGAACTACCTTGATTGTGCATTCCACTGCTAAATAATTTCCAAATTTCCCACTGTCATTCAATATATGGCTATATTCATATTTCTGAGATTTTGTGAAGTTATTTTCTTTTTCAAAAATAATTCTCTTGGGCTAAATCACTGATATCATATTATTGCATCAAAACATTAGTATTTATACACTTATTCCATGTATGACCAAATTGCTCACCTAAAGGATTTTACAGGGTAGACTGTGTGCGTTAAGAGTTTGGAAGCAGTTCAGAGCATGAGGAGGTGGCGGCAGGTGAGGGTGGAGGCACAATGAAGGGCAGGAAGAAGGGGAGTGCCATTATCCTGGCAGGAGATGTGGTGTATCCCACCTAGCATGTGGCAGTGGGTATATAAAAGGAAATGACTATAAGAACTATGTTGGTGGATTTGACAGACTTGGTGACATGGGCAGGGAGGAATAAGGAAGACCAGGGGATGAGTTCTTGGTCGTTTGGAACTTGAGAACTGGACGGGACAGAGCAGGTCTGGGAGACAGGAGGAGAGTCCTGTGCACTGTGCCCCCAGTGTTCAGCACAGCGTCTAGTACAAGGAACACATTCAATAACTGTTAGTCCTACAAACCCTTCACAGGTACATGCATCGGTGAGTGCTGCCAACGCCGAATAAGCATTCCTGTTTCCCAAAGTCGCACAGGTACTCAGTTGTGTATTTACTCTAACCTCAACAGGATATTTTAAAATCAAGACTCATGAGAACAAGTGAAACAATGAGGACAGAAATTATGGAAAAGAAGAGAATCCAAAGCCAAACCTCAGGATTTTAGAACAACCCAATCCTCCCCTCATAGAATCAGTCAATTGCTTTACGAGGTTAATCTCATGGCGGCTTATATAGACTGAAGTGTTCCTTGCAGAAAGTCGTGCTCCCTCATCTCTCGCTGCTAAGAACTCAATATCCCTGGGTTCAGAATGAAGCCAGGGCTCCACTCTACTGACCACATTGTTTACCAGTGAGGGATTGAGCAGATTGTTCCCTAAAGCTCTCTGCTCTGAGTTCCAGTCCTTTCAGAGTGCCCACATCTGGCCTCGGCGGTCCGGAGCCAAAAGGTTCTGCTGGGAGAAATTTCCAAACAGCCGGTATGTTCCCAGCTGCACTTCATGTACTTTGAATCTTGTTATGTGATTATGACTTGTGTTTGGTTTTTGTATCAGATTTTGTCACTTTGGATTACTGCATTTTTCTGTTTCTTTTATATCCCCTGGAAGGAAAAAGCCATGATTTTTTTCCCCATTAACTCCCCAACAGGCAGGTATAATGTTTAATGTAAAGTGACAGCTCAGTAACTCCTGATGGTGGCCAACTGTAATTACGAAATTGAAGAATAGTGGTGATTTTTATGGTCAATAAAAGGTACCATGTATCTAATCTTAGGAAACAAAAGTTTATTGAAATGGCATGTAGATAAATTATCACCAGCATAAAACTGTCAGTGGAGTTTTCAACCTGGGTTTTTGTTCTCTTAAAACGAAGTGAGGCTTTACAAGTCCATTGTCCCATATGAAAAATATTACATTTATCTGTTCAAATAAAGTCCTTTTGAAAAAGTAAATCACTTTTGAAATGGCCTTTTACACGTCTCCAGCCTATGACCAAAACAAAAATATATTAAAAAGATATAATTGTCTCCATTTAAAAATAATTAAATATAAAGTATTTAAGATAATACACATGGGAAAATACTTAGACATTTGAAATGCTAGAATTTACTCCTATTTTGCTAACATATACTAAAAACATTTAAGACATAATTTTTAAAAGTCACCAAGACAAAACAACATGTGATCATTAAAATGTAAAAAAAAATGGCAATTATTTCATATACACCTAGGAAATATACAAAAATGTTATTGCATGAAATAAACAAACTTTAAATAACTCTTGAGTTCAGTAATTTGGGAATGCAATCCAAACTAAGTTATAATTTCCATTTAAGGCTTAACATTCTTAATAAAAGACAAAATTGATGAATATGGTGAGAGAAAATGAAAAGAAACTTTCAGAAAAGTTTCTGAAATGTTGTGGGTTAATGGAAATGAACACTGATTCTCAGCGTGAAACTCTATTCGTCATATTCTATTTCAACATGGTGTTCCGGGCTGACCTGTTTGGCTCCCCCAAGCTGGTGCTGCTGCCCTTGTCCGATGGTGAGTCTGTTGAATGGAATTATCTTCATGGTGGTTTTCTTCATGGAATACCAACGAGACTTCCAAGTAGCCCAAATAATGCCATTATCATAACCATTAGGAGTAGATGCTTTTGAGTAAGTGCCACCTAAGACAAATTGTAGACGGACATATTATTGCTCCTGCATTTCCATACCTCAGAGAGTCTGTACAGAACTGTCACTTATGATGCCCATTGTCACATCAAATTTATAGTGCTAGTGACTAACTGAAAATACCCCTAAGGAGTCCTGAAATCTCCATTTACAATGAAAATAGAAGGATTCTTAAACAACCCCTTAATCCTGTGTTACACTTTCTAGTTACATTCATTCTTTAAATATATTCTCTACTTAAAAGGGTTAGAACCCCAGTTTCCCCAGTTTGTCTCTCTCCCTGAGTGTGACCATCTGGACTCAGCTACTATGGACCATCTTTCTGCAAGTAAGTGGGAACAGCAGGAGTCACGATTCCTGATCAGATGGTCTCAAGTCATCTGGAAACACAATTGTGCTGGAAAGTGTGAGGGACTTTAGAAAACGGTTGCAGAATGTTATTTCACATCTCCACTGTAAAGTGGAGATCAGGTTGATTGGCCTTCTCCTTGTCCATGGGCAACAGATCTCAGGTAATTTTGTAACAGAATATCTGGGTCCAATACTGGCCATCAACATGGCTACTCTGGGTCATATGGATCAACCTCCATCCCTGAGAATGTCTTCTAGTTATATGATTTGTAGATGCAAAGATAAATTAGGTTCTTAAAAAGAAACTTGTGAAAGCCAAAAGGTGAATTTAAATCATTTTTAAAGAATTTTAAGGCATCTATTGGCTAGGGCAATGTCCTGAGGAGATAACTGCTCTTTTTAATGGATCTTCTAGCAACAGTAGGGCTTCCTCACACATAACTGTTGTATAATAACAATAGTTTGTCAGGAAGTAAAAACAATGTTCACAAGTACTCCAGCCTTAGCACAAACTATAGTTTGTCTTCCTCCATCCTAAAGTAAGGGTCTAGACTCCTAGGCAGGACTCTCCTCCTCTCAAGGTCCCATGGACCCCTTCCTTTCCAACACTTCCTGCTCTTTACTCCCTTCCTCTGGACACCGGTTTGCTGCTCACTGGTTATATCTGATACACTGCTCATGTGTAGCTGAGCCAGGCTAATGTGTTAACTAGCACAAATGTGGCAATGTTAGTCCATCCAGATCATAGATACGGTAAATCTGAAGGAGATACCATAGTCCAAAGTGTCAAGTCTAATGGTGGTAATTTCAGATGCAATGACAAACCACTGGCTATATTGCAGCAGGTGGAGTTCTTACAGAGGGACCAATTTGAGGTATAAGCATAGTTATCCAATTCTGGTTTAAAATCAAGAACCATATAATAAGCCCTCTAATATCTTTACTAATTATTTCTCATTTCCTTTTATCTATGTGTACCTTTTATAAAAATATAGACTGCACATTAACTCATATATCTAAGGAAGAAAGTCATACCTTGGTAATAGTGTCCATTGAGGTGACCAGCATGACACTTGTTCATCCACCAACCAGATCCGTCCTGTTCAGCACAGTTACCATCAAACTTATCATTGTCATTGTCCCAGGTACTGAACTGCATGCCATTGTGGGATGTGAAAAACTTGTCGCTAGGATCATCACCAAAATCAAAGCCATCAAAGGCATCCCCAGCATCTCCACTGATGAAGTAGGCATATGTCAGGCGGTATTTGTCACTTTCAGGTCCCACCTTGAACATGGCATAGTCCGCAGTACTATAAAGAAATAGACACATAATATCCTCAGCCTCTTTAGGGATCTCAGAAGTTTCCTCTCTTATAGGACAATTGTTGGGAATTTTTAACTTTGCTTCTTAAGTCTGAAATGTGCTCACTGAATGAAGTCTTCTGAAAACTTGGCAAGAGGCAATGGATGCATCAACCAGTTCAGAGCTCATCAGCACCACCCAGAATGGTCTAGAAGCTTTCCTGGCATTTCAACGAAAACTAAAAACTTCAGCCATTTTCATGCTTTTTGCCTATAGGATCCTATTAACAGATGTGTGGATGAATCTGGCTGATTTTATATTTTCACTTTTCTCTAAGTGGTTAGCATTGTTCACACAGTTATCATAAACCACAGTAATTAGCTGACACTGAGTAACCATTAATTAATGCACCAAACTCAAAGGAGCTACAGCCCCTTTAGCTACTCACACAACCTGAAAGGTGAGTCCTAAAGGGACTATTTTTTCCCAAGGCTACATGGTAGTGGCAATAAGGAGGGCTTCTTAGAGTGTCACATAAAAGAAGTGGTCCCTGTGTGGCCCATAAAACATGAACTGGAGGAACAGAGAGAGATTCTCCCTTGGGAAAAAAATATGAATGAGGGCAAGAATTCTATGGAGTTCAGGGAAGAATGGGCCTTAGTACATGAACAGGGATTTCCAGAAAATATTTAGCTTCTTCCTGGATCTCCAGTACTTGCAAAATGAAAGATGTTTTCACAGGAACAGATGTACCAACTATGGTACTTTCCGGGTAAAATTTTCAAAAAATAAAAATATGTGTTTGGACACAAAACATATTTCATTATTTCATGAAAAGGGAGTTGGGTATTTTTCTGAATTTTCATTAGGTATGCAATGCTCAAAGCCCCCAGATAGCTCTGAGCATAGAGACAGCTGGTTTAATTTTAAGGTAGTCGGGAAATCAGAAAAGGCTGGATTCACTTTTCAACCAGGATAATCTTAAGAAGACAATCTGTAGAGTCAAACTACCTATGTTCAAGTCCTACCTTTACACTGTCATAGCAATATGACTTTGGGAAAGTTAATTTGTAAAATGGGCGTAATAATATTATCTGCTTCATGAAAGAGTCATTAGGACTAGATTAAATTATGATTTCATGCTTGACTTCTGATAAATATTAAGTGCTCAGTAAATATCAGTGATTATTCTGTATGCTTCTAGAGTGAGTAAACTGTACCAAAATACTCAGATCCATCCTGCATAGGACCTCTCTCTTTGGGCTGCCCAAGAACCAAAATGGCTTCTGGGGGAAACGGCTGGCTGTGCTCTTTGCATCTGCCAGACTGGCTTTGCCATTTGGTCTGCTGATGGCTGGAGAACACACATTCCAGACAACAAGAAGCTTTTTCTCCAACAGTACCTGGTTCTGCCAGTCCAGTCCTCCAACTGCACTCTTAACGCATAGGGGATGGTAGACTGGGTGCTTATCAAATGAATCTTCTCATTTCCCAGCCAAAATTCTGTGGTACCATCGGGAGACAGATGTCCAAACCCTTCTTTGTACTGAATCCAGTTCTTCTTGAAATCCACACTGCCATCGAGCCTCTGATCACACAAGGACATAGGCAAAAAGAAAGAATGGATGATCCACACACATAAAGAAAACGTTATAAACACTTGTTGAAAATATGGACAGTACAATCCCATCATTTATTAACTAAATGACTTTGGTCAAGCTGCCTCGGTTTTCTTATCTGCCAAATAAAAATGATGATGCTTACTTGTTAGGGTTGTTACGGGATTACATGAGGCCATGTAAGAGAAATCCTTAAAGAATGCCTGGCACATGGTAAATTCTAAATTAGTGGTAGTTTTTAGAAGACACTTGGAGGCCTCAGAACTTCAGCCTGAATTTGCTGATTTTTGTATTGGTGGTGGAAAGGTCAACTGGTTGCTCAATCTGTCTGCCAACCAGAGGTCCCATCAAATATGCGCTCTGGGCGCCCCCTGCAGGATTAGTTGTAACCAAGGTCAGAAGTAAACGGAAAGGATTACAGAAGAGGCCGGGGACTGGAAGAGAGGAAACAGGGGGTCCTTTCTTGGAACAGCCCAACTTTATCATCTGCGGGATATTATCTTTTTGGAATTGGCAGCCATAGGTCTTGATCTAAGTGATGAAACAGGTCCCTTCTACTTTTTTTTTTTTTGTCACGATGATTCTGTGACTATGCGGTATCATGTATCTACAACAGCAGTGACCCTGAAACAAGACTGCCTGGGTTCAAATCCCGACTCCGTTACTACTAGTTAACTGTATGATCTGAAGTTACTTTACCTCCTGTGCCTAAGTTTCCTCCTCTGTAAATAGAGGTGATCGTCGTGCCTACCTCACAGGGTAGTTTCAAGGACTGAGTTAATGTTCACAAGGTATTTAGAAAAGCATCCAGCATAAGGCAGATGCTTATATAAGCGTTTATTAAATACACACAGTGAGGGAAAAAATACCTTCTGAAGCACAGTCCATCCATTTCCAGACTCATCGATTTCACAGTAGACTAAGAACTGCTGCTTAGCTTTCAGAGGTTTGATGAAGTAAAGCCCACTCTGTTTGGCTCCTTTATAGGCAATATCTTGACAATCTGAAGAAGAAGAAGCATTTGCTATGGTTCGAAATCCAGCTAAGACTGTTCCAGCCTTGGATGTGAGCTTGTGACGAGTTGCCAACTATTCATTTCCCATGGAGTTTTCTGTTACTTCTCACATTATCATCCCTTTCAAACTATTCTTAGCTACTCGGAAAAAGTCAAAGCCATTGGACATTTTATATTTAAGGACTGGGCACTTCCAGAGTTATTCCTATACATTCCAAAACATGAAATCTTGTCTTGCTGTCTTCACTTTGGTGAAGGCAACCCCGTACCAATCCGCCACTTACCTTTCCCTGTTACATCGTGTATTTGCACTGTGTCTCTGCAAGGTTCCTGGCACTGCGCTTCCAGCTGGGCTACTTTCTGTTTCAGGGTAGTGATCTTCTGATGATTTGAATTATATATGTCCTGCAAAAATCTACAAGCAAAAGAGTGAGATAATAGAGAATTCCCTTCAAAGGTGTAACTTTGCATTTTCATTTAAAAATACTACCTTATCTCTTCGAGAATTACTTTCTGATACATTACTCCATTCCTTGGAAAACTCTACAATGGTGTTGCTTCACTGAGGGGAGTTAAAATTTTAAGCTGTCTTGAAAAGAAGATAATAAAATCCTTACCCATAAACAATGACATTGTCATTAAACAGTGGGCATTCTGACGTTTGCCTGGTGATCATTCTTCAGACTGGATATTCTTGGGGAAGGAAAGCCTCTGTTCATTAATTCACATGTGCTGAATTATTCTTTTCACAGGTGAATCTACTGAGGATCTATTTAAGGTCTGTAATCTATAACTTGCATGGGGAAAGGATCTGGGACATCATCTTACATATACTAAGACAATAGACACTTTCCCAACCTTCTTAATATTTCTGTTTACATGGCTTTGGGAAAAGGCCTGCAGAAGTATAAAACCTTGCATTTGTAGTTCTCACAGGGTTGCTGTACATACTCAGAAATGAAATAAAACTGTCTACAATGCACAGACTATTGTGTCTTTCTGTGAAGAAAGATGTAAAAAGTATTTGACCCCTCTTTTTCTCTACTACACCTTAGAAAGTTTCTGCATGCTAGCTTTTTCAGCTTCAATGATAGGTGATAATCATGCAACTTATAATGTTACTGACTAAGGCCCTCTCATACCAGAAAGAGGAGAAATCCCTCCTAGGCCCTTTCTCCCAGGCCACCACTTATCATTATTTCTTAAGCTACTTTGAAAACAATGTAGAAACAAAAACTGAGGAAATTAAAACTGTCTCTGAGACTCTATGTGCAGGAAGTTAATGAGTCTCAGGAAGCTATTACTAAAGACATTTTACTTTCAAGTGAAGGGAGGAGAGTATGTGATTGCAGGTTCGTTGTGCAATGATGACAGAACTTTATCATGTTTGTTACACTTCATCTTTTAACTGCTGTAGCCAATGTCCTTCCTGTGCCTCCGCTGGCTTATCCCTCACCAGCACTTTGCTGACAATCTCATAAAGAGAATTTTAGTTTCTGCACCCAAATTCTCATTTGAATTTATTTTGTAAGACAAATAAATTTTGGGTGGGGGGAAGAAGCATTTTGATAAATACTGTCATAAGACATTTGAAGACATCTAGAACCCCCTTTTGCCATATGATTGTTAAAAAGCAATTATAACCCAATACAATTCATATGGCACTAAAATGCTTGCTCCACCGTGTTCCAGATGCTCAGATGTAATGCCACTTGGATATTAGAAGTGGAAAAAAATTATTCCCCCCAAAGTCTGCAGTATAATATCTCGATCACTCTTGGAAAGTAAGTTGAAACAGAAATGCATACCGAATACTTGAAGCATGTGACAGAATTGATTCTTCAAATTGCAAAACCTCTTCCATTATTTTCTTGGAATTCTTGGTGGCGCTTTCTATACCATCTGTAACAGAGACACACACACTTAGGCAAATAGAGGTGGCACTAAAACAACAGCAGAACTTTACAAATTATTTTCTCGGTCAGTATTATCAGGTTCCTCACTTGGTTTTGGTGGCTCGTCGGGATTATAGTTGACTTGGATTGCCTTGATCAGTTCTTTGGCTTCAGATGTTTTGTTTTCAACTTGACTTAGGATGTCCTCCAAGGCCTGGAGATCCTTTTCTACCTCATTTTGGTAGTTAGACAGGAAATCTGCAATCCCACACATAGTCGGGCAATAACTACCCTGCAAATTCAACAACAAAGTGGTTTAAAATCTTGATCCAAGCTGCACTTAAAATCTATTAATAAAAATAGGCAAAAGCTAGACTATGTTAAAAGACTTTAAAATGCCAAACAATATTTGTGAGAGAATTCTTAGTATTCCTCTGCCCCTCTGCAGTCCAAACACAGCAAGAAACATAGAAACTACTTACAAATCTTTCATCTAAGATGCAGCAGTTGTCTCTGGTGGCAACATACTAGAGGAGAAAATACAGAAATTTCACTAGTTTACATATCTTTTCTTATTTTTCAGCTTTCCATTGAAAACAAATGCACCTTGTGGAGAGCACACTTACAGCTAGGCATGTTGAAGAGAACAATAGAAGAGTGCAGAAGTAGAGGATTAAACTCTGGGGGTGCGAGGACCAATTCATGATGTCGAGGGGCCCTGTGCTCCAACCTTGTAAGTATGAGCACTGTGGCCTCTTGGGCTCCTCTTGTCCCTTTATGTAAGCTCTGAGGAGGCCCAGGACTGCCACTGGCTGGAGCTGATCACAGGGCCTTCTTACCAGGAGGTGGGGGATGTCTCTTTTCCCTCATCCGGCCCCACCTACGCTCCGTCAGGTTCCCAGATTTTGCACAACGGTTTAAGCTCCTCCTTTTCTGGCTCAGTTCAACCTTTCGCCTCTGCAGTCAATTCATCTGCAACGGCAAGTGAAGCATGAGCCATGGCTAAGAGGAGGGAGGGCGCCTGGGGAGTTGCATGATGCAAGCTCTTCCAGTATGCGGCGGGAAGAGCAAACACCGACAGCTGAACCTCCACTAGAACAAACCCAGTCAGTTGACCTCGACCAGAACAAACCCAGCCCAACCTTAAGGTGGAGGCTGATGCGATAACCCAAATTTCCTGAAAATCCTCTCTTAGCCCATCGATTAGGTCACCTAATTATTTTTTAACCTGTGGCTGTGGCAAGAGGAGACTTTGCTTTCTATCAGATCCCCATTTATTAGTATTCCCCAAACGAGCAACCCTGGAAATATAACGCTGCCCTTCTGTGTTATCATTTTTCTTTCTTTTTTAAAAAACTGAGATGTAACTGGCATGTAGCATTATAATCATTTTAGCTTTACAACATCATAATTCAGTATTTGTATATACTGTGAAATGATCACCATAGTCAACATCCATCACCATGCCTCATTACAGATTTTTTTCTTGGGATGAGAATTTTCAAGAGCTATTCTCTTAGCAATGCGTGAATATACAATATAATATTGTTAAATGTAGTTACCATGCTATATATGATATATACAGCACTTACTCCTTTAGTAACTGGAAGTTTGTACTTTTTAACCCTTTTCTCCCCTGTGTTGACCATTCGCGTAAGTTCTCAGCCCTCTTGATCTCAACTCCCCCCTGTCTTAAAGCACTGGAGGGCAAGGCACCACACTGCCACAGGGGAGCCACTCAGAGCCTCTTTGTCTTTCTTTTTTTAAATATTTTTTATTTTAATTGTTGTTGCAATACAATTTTCTATCTTTTTCTCCCATCCCAACCCACCCACCCAGCCCTCCCTTTGTTTTTCTGAGGTTCCATCTCCTCACCTCAGGGGAAAGCCTGGATGCAGGAGGTAGGGGCGAGAAAAATGCACCTCCCGTCTTGTGACTAGAAGCCTAGCCGGAGGAAAAGGGGAAAAGGAGCTACTAGGGAAAAGACCAGCCTGTTGGCTCTGCCCTTACACCTTCCTGGTGTATTGGGAAAACACATTTGTCACCATCTCTTGTCGATGATCTATAATTGTGTGTCAGCGCTATTATTAATATTCCTAGTTTGGGTTATTTCTCATTTCCTCCTCTGAAACCAAGCTTACTGCAGATTTTGGTTAAATGTATTAGTAAGAGAAATTTGTCTAGATTGAAAGAAATGCTAACACTTTAATTCTAAATCTTTACAAAGGAATATTTCAGCTTTGACTTGAAACAAAGTTAATGTTCCTACTCAGTAAATAATTAATTATTATAACAAGGTGAACATACCGAAATCAGACTTGTGGCCTTTTCTCTCCTCTTTAATAGTTCCTCTCTCTGACTTGTCAGTTATTGCCCATCACGTTTAGCAGACCTCCAGCCAATTAAAGTCCATGAACTTCCTCATTCTCCTTATCTACTCATCTAATGAGTTGTCAAAGCTTGTCGTTAAAACTGTTCTCATGGTGCCACTGTATTTTATTCCTTCTTTCTATTTCCATTGCCACCATGCTGGAGGAGGCTCTCTTACTTCTTGTCCAGACTACGTGTCTACACTGCCTGCTGACTGACCTCCGTTCCTCCACACCAGTCGCTTCCTGCTCCAAACTGTCACCCTGCTGACAGAGTAGTTTTCCTATAATGTAGCTTTGCCTATGACATTCAGCTGATCAAAAGCCTTCAGTGACTCCCTATCTCCCACCATAATGAATGTAAACACAGTTGTTGTCCCTTTGCTGTGTTTTCCCTCTTGATTCTGTTTCCTGCATCCTCTAGTCTAACCAAATGGAATCACACAACGTTCCCTTAACGTGGAGTGTGTTTTCCTTTTTATATGGACCACCCTCTACCTGGGTTGCCTTCATATGCACTCCCGCATCTCTGCCTGTCAAATTTCTGTACAACCTGAAGGTCCTGTTTCATGATTCCTACTCCCTCTGAAACAAAATCCAAAACTCTGCAGGCCAGCTCTGCCCCTTTCATAGCATTTCATAGCATTTATAGAAACCTTGTTTTATACCTACACACGCACACACACACACACATATGCACTATGCACCTCATTAGATAATAGTTATTTTATGGCTACCACACCTAGCATATAGCAATATTTAACACTCAATAATGAGTTGATGATATTTAATTGAGTTGGGCTGGAAATAAGCCTTTAGAGTTTACTCTTCTAATATCTCTCAAAACTTTCAAATGCAAAATAAATGACTTTGGCAAGGATAATTATGTAAAAGTAAATAGATAATCAGAAAGTAGCTATTGATAAAGTGAGTGTGTAAAAATTACTAAACAGAAATCAATAGCCATCTTCTATAAAAATAAAAGCCATTTGGAATATATAATGGAAGAAAAACATCACATATAATTTCAACCATACAAATATGACTAGATAAAATATCTAAGGAAAAATGTAATAAGTAATAGAATGAATATCATTAAAAATTCCAAACAATGCTTTAGGGTTATAAAATAAAAATTGGAAAAATAAAAATCATGCTCTATTTCTAAATAAAAAGAACCAATAAAAATGTCAGTGATTTCCATAATTTAGAACTGTATTAATATTCCAATAAAACTATAAAAAAGACTTTTTTCTTCTTACTTTCTCCTTTTTTTAAAGAGTTAGATTAGCTGTTTCCAAAAGTCAATTAAAAAAGGGGAAAATCACCTTGGAAAATTCTACACAAGAAGAATGAGGACCAAAATATCTGTCTAATATGAAAACATATTGTAAATCCATATATTTTAAGCAATATGGTACTGGTCCATATTAGGTAGATAAATATCATCAAGATATTGGCCTAAATATATTTTGATGTTTAATATGATAAAGTTGGTATTACATATCAGTGAAGATATTAAAAAGTATTAAATATATGGCATTAGTAAGGCATTAAAACAACTGGGAAGTTATCTGGGGAAAAAAATAAGTGACATGCATACCTAACTTCTTATGCCAAAATAAATTACAGATTAAATAAACATTGGAATATAATGGAGTAATCTACAAAATGCTAGAAGAAAATATGAAGAAATCATTTATAATATTTGAGCATGGAAGGTGTATCTAAATATGAGATGACACCCAGCAAAGACTGACGAATTTGGACCACATTCAAAAAAAGCCTTCCTAGCAAAACCATCCCCCTCCAAAGAATATTATACACAACATCAAAGGCCAAAATCCTAAAAGATGATGGGATATATATGCATACACGTCAGCGTGTACACTGGATATCATTTCAAGATTACATCCTAGAGTCTACCACTGTGTGCCACTGTGGAGGGGGTGGGGCAGAGAGTGGAGCATGAAGTGAGGGAAAGGCTCATTTCTCTGTATCAGCATATAGGCAAAATACATATCATTAAATATATACTTATTGATTATTCACACTGATTTATTTGTTGTACTAATAATTATTTCTTGATTATTTTTTGTTTGAACATAAATGGTGACTGAGGCATTGCTTTTCGAGGAGAGGATAGGTCAACTGGAGAGACTATGCTTCGGCAGTCACCGAGAGCTCTGGAGCTCGAAGCCCATTTGTACAACTTACTAGCTGTGCCATTTAGGACAAGTTACTTAACTTCTCTGAATTTCAGAGTCTGTGTTAGTAAGATAGAAAAAATCATTTAATATAATACTTCATAGGACTGTTACCAGGATTCAATGGAACAATGTACTGAGCACATTGCCTGATTCACAGAGAGTATTAAGTGCATGTTTATAAGGCTTATGAGTCACTAAACGTTTTAACTTGGCAAATGGAATTTGTATAAATGGGTATTTTATTACAAGGAATTATAGAGGGACCACTATTGATAGATCTGGCTTGTAGGGACCAAGCTTCATTGTTCCAGGTACAAAAAGTTTTCTCTGATGAATGATCTGTCGCTACTAACTGCAGGCTGGTTCTGTGATGCCCTCCAGAGAAGAAAGCATCAGGTGTCTAATTTAGGTGGAGACTCCACCTCAATTAACTCTACCAATCAAAGATGAAATGATAATTTTGTAATAGAACGAGACTGCACACCTTGTGAAAAGGTGTCATTCCCATCAGCATTTAAGCAAAGCACATCACATAGAGCAAGTTGTCATTGTGGTTCTTCTTGGCGAAGTCTATAAAATATTGGTTTGTTGCAGATAAGATACCAATTCATAACTTTGTTTTACATCTTACATATATATATCTATAGAATATATAATCTCATATGCACAGGATTGATAAACACTTAAAGAAATTGGAAATTCTATCTTATCCGACCTTAGAGGGATGGTGCCTGTATTCTGGCGTTTTGCTGACTTGCGTTGGCATCTGAGATGTGTCATCACAACTTTAAAGAAAAGACTTGCTTTTTACCACAATCTCAAGTCATACATCTAATCCTATTAGATAAGATGTTTTCTGAGAGAAAATGGCCAACAGTGATTTATAGGCTACATTTATAACCTGACTCCTCAGACTTGGATTTAGTGGCCTTCAACTGGCCCTGCTCTGAGTCACTGGGTTGGTTAAATTTTAACTAGTTATTCTCTTCCAGATTTGAGCCAGTTTTTGTTTTTTTCTGATAAATTATAAATGATTGATGAATTCCAGGAAAGAAGAATATTTCTTAAGTCAAATTTCCTCTACTTCCAGGTTTGTTTTCTGAGAAAAGAGCACAGGTAGTATTTACACCAAAATAATCAGTTAATTTAATTCAGAGGTCAATGGGCTTGCTTAGTGAAATAATAATTTCTCAAATTGCCTACCAACCACTTGTGTTCTGATCTGAAAACATAACATCTACTGCTAACGGTCTTCACATGCATGGAGAAGTCAATCCAAGAGCTCCTTGTCTGTTTTGTTCACTTATGCTCCCCAATTGTTTGCTGAATTCAAATTTGATTTGGTAGAGTTACTTTAAGACTTCTTGACCTAGGGGAAAAATGATGTAGGCCTGAAGGAATAACAGAAACAGCTGCCAATTTTGAGCATCTTCTTCAGGCTCAATGTCATGCTGTAGTGTAGTTGCTGCTATTTTGTATATTCTCTCATTTGATTCTCACAACAAGCCTAGCTGTGATTATCTGCATCTTATAAATGAAGAGAGTCTTTGAGAGGTTATAGTGATATATGCAAGGTCACTGCATCCCAACAAGGCTTCAGATCCATGGGCCCAATGCCTGTACTCTTAACCACACCTCTAAATATAGTCACGAAGCACTTCTTATAAGTACCGCGCGCTAACCGATTGCGCCACTGGAGCTCCACGAAGCACTTCTTAATCTAAAGTCATATACAAATACAAGATGTTACTATGAAAGTGATTCATGGACAAAATGAGCTCCTAACAGAGGTTAAGGGTTCTAAAACATGATGTGTGTATGCATATGTGTGTGAGAGATTACGGGAACATATATTGGCATCTATCTGTCTGTTTGTCTATCTAATCTGCCTTTCTAACTCCTTCTCTGAGTTAGAGGCAAGGTGGCTGGATGGTCTTTTATAGTCTTTCTCAAACCTGGATTTTAACTGTTTTATAATGTTTACATTTTCAGCCCAATCATAGATGGAAACTTTTTCAATGCTGATTTCGTAATTCAAGTTCAGCAGGACTTCAGTTCATCAAGTCACTAGTACTTTAAAGAAAGATACATCCATTGGGAGGTGCCAGGAAGCTCCAATCAGTGCTGACAATGATATGTCCATTTTTCTAATAAGTGAACCATTTATAGACCCAAGCTAAATTTGTAACCTGACTCCTCAGAATTGGATTTCCTTAAAATAGACAGAAGGAAAATGATTTGTTGGCATATTGAAAATCGGTCCAACCTAATAGTAAAAATACCCCACTAAGGGAAACAAAGTTATCTGTTAGTCTATTTGCTTTGTTTATAAAAATAGTACATGGAAAGTGAAAATGAAATTTTTTTTCGAAAGTCTATGAACAATGTGCTTTTAGTTTCACTGGGTAAATCAAAGACAGAAAAACAACATGGGCCATGTAATATGGAATTCTCACTGGGGGCAGGGCGGTCAGCCATGGGGTGGATCTTGAACTTCTAAACTTCATAAAGCTTCATCAGATATATCAATTGGGCCATCGGGCCATGGGGCAGGGGAGTTCAAAAAGTGCTTTGGTTGGGACTTAGAAAACTTAGCAAGCGAGTGCCCAGAAAAAGGATTGTCCCAACTGGAGTTATATCCAGAGACAAAAATGGCCAAGAATCAGCCATGTTTAACATTGGCTGGAGATTGAGGGATGTTCGGAGGCTGCCCTGAATTGAGACAAATCGGAAAGAAGTTAGACTGAAGCGTTTGCAGGGCCAGATTAGTTTGTTACTGACTTTCTGGTTTGTGTTTGTTTCCAGCTTCACAGAAATTACCATTTGAGACCCCTAACCCTTTGAAAGATTTTTTGCCACTAATGTGATCAGCAGAATAACAGGAGCAAGGAAGTGTGGGAAAAAGTAAAACAAAAAGGCATCAAGTTACGTTTCTCTGTTTGATAAAAATTCTGGTCATTTTGTCAAATAAATTACATTGGGAGAAAAATAATTATGTAGTATTCCCAAAGAAAGAGGGAAGGTGGAAAGAATGGAAAATGTTATGAGACAACAAAATGACATCTTATCTTACTTAATGCTCCGCATTTGCTTGAAGCTTCTGTCTTGAATGAGGCAAATGAAATATTTAAGAGACTTGTCTTTGTGTGTTAAATTCTAACTACTTGAGTTAGTTTATTACCTAACTGGGATTGCCCTATAGTCCTTTCCATTCAAAGTTAAATCCATACAGAGTAAGCAGTGTGTAAAAGTTAACTTTATATTGACGTTTTGAAGGACCTTTCTTCACCCTTGAAGGTGACATAGGGTAGTCTTCCTGAAGCGGGGTGCTGTTGTGTGTGTTTTACCTTGAGTGGCAGAGCAGTGACCTCCGCATGGTAAGCCATGGGACGATTTGTAAAAAGCCAAATATTTACCGAATGTTTTGCAAGGAAGACCAGAGTGTCAGCCACATTCTTGGTTGATAACAATCATGCCAGTAGGTTACTGAGAAATGGCCTTCCCACAGGACTAACCAGGACATATTCATCCACAAAGAAACAAATTAAGTCAAAATTCAGAACACAGTGCTTCATCTTTTACAACCAACACAGAGGAAATTCTAGTTACCCAAGTCCAGGAAACCAGTTGCTTGACTGTGTACCCCTCTAGGTCAGAAAACTACCCTATAGTCTCATATCAATACTTCTTGTGGGTCTTACCCACTATAACTTATTAGGTGAATGTTCCCATTGACACTTCATGGGTATTTAATGCTGCATCATCTCATTATGGGATGGAAGGCTCCTTTCTCACACCCTCTCTTCACAGCTTCCTGAAATGAACTGTCTGTAGCTCTGATACAGAATCTTTATAGAATTATCCTAGGAAAATTCCTGAAATAATGCTTAGTGAAATATGCACACCACCCGTCCCCAAACTGGTTACAGGGTAACTGCACACTGTCCCATGATGCTCCCCTGCAGGATATTCAGACCGAATGTTTATTGAGTATGTACTACTTGCTAGGCCCTCCTCATCCCATACAATAAACAAGTCAGACAAAGTCCCTCCTGTCAAGAGGTTTACACTCTGGTGGAGGGAAAGAGGCAGTAAATAACATATATAATGTCAGCTGGTGATGGAGGTCGTGAGAAAATAAAGAAGGGTTAAGGGAATGAGAGAGACTCCGGCTAGGGGTTGAGCTATGGTGGTCTGGGAAGCATTCTACTATAAGGTGAAATAAGATGACAGGTGACTTAAGATGACTTGCCCAGTTTACTGTGGGGGTTAGTTACAGTGCTCATGGCTGGCTCACTACTGCCACCCGCAGGCCTCTTGGAGTGTGGGCAGTTTGAAGCCAACATGTTTACATACCGGTACTTTTTTATTTGGGGCTGTCAGAGAATCGACAGACCAGATAAGTGACAGAGTGAAAACAAAGCAGAGGAGCCCCGTGAAAGCTAGCCCCCAAATACCGTGAAGCCCATCTGTACACTACTGTCTTGGCTGGTGCCCTGAGACGGAGCCCTGATGATGTCATTCTCCTCATCAAAACACCAAGGACTCTCCATCTGCCATCCAATTAAATACACACTTCTCGGCCTTGTCTTTCAGGTCCCCCTGCTCCCCCAAAATACATGCAATATAACTTACTAGACATATATTGTAAATGAGGTAGCATGATCCCATGAGATGTTAAGACATTATTATAATCATGCAAAACGAAATAAAATAAATGTTATAGAAGCCCTGTGAAGGTAAAGGTTTTATCTGCTATTATCTGCAGCACTTAAAACAGTGCACTCAATAAATTTGTTGAAGGAATGAAGTAGTTTTAGTAAAATATTTCTAAATACTAAATATTACTGAAATATTAAAATGCAATTTGAGGCCAAGCACATGGCCATTAAGGGCATACAAGATCAGTCTAGAAAAGAAGAGACAAAGCATCCAGGCTCAAAAGCATCTGTCTCAGAGGAGAAGCTATTCTCCAGTGCAACACGGTCATTGGATGCCACAGGGCTGCTCCATTTGGAACTGGGGCTGAGCAGCGGCCCATGGATGAACCACGGTGATTCTTCTATGACTCCAACTGAGTGACGGCAGGAGTGGAGGGAGACATTCTGTGTGACTTTCTGACTGAAGGGGACTTCACATGTATTTAATGTTTGGAAAACAAAAGCAAAAACATATAATACTTTAAAACAAACCCAAGTTTCAATGGTGTCCATAAAATAGGCTGGACAAGTCCCAGAATGCCACAGCACTAGGAGCAATTTCCAGGGGCTACTGGGCACTGCTTTTGACCCACTGTGTGAAGGATGAGGAGGAAACGCTATGCCCAGGCCCCTGAGCTACTCCCATTTCCCAGAACAAGTGGGCCCTCACCAAACCACATGACCTTAACAATGTTAAATAAAATCCTGGCAGGTGAGGAATGAGGGGATTGATATAGTATTTTGTTTCGGAGCTGTGTCAGGCATTTGCCCTAACCTAAGGAAAATGTCCAGAGCACACAGGACCACGACCTTCACCTGCTGCTTTCCTTAGCTTTGTCCTGGTCCCATGCCTTAGCACAGCTCACTCACCTATGTCCCATGCCAGCATCAATGAGAGGGGTCATAGCCTGCATTTAGGAAGTTCTTGCAGGGTTTTGGGTTGCAGGATCTTGGGTCCCTCCCCGCACACTCCTCAACTGCAGCTTGGTATTGGACTTCAGATGCCACATTTCTGTCTGCTGTAAGGAAATGTGCCACTGACTTCCAGCTCGGCCCCAGCATCCTGCCCTAACCGGGGTGTGCCAGTGGTACCTTCTTCCTTTCAGCTCTCCCGAGAACAGGACTGGGTAAACTCACACTAGTGAGGCATGAAGGAACTGATCCTGCCTAAGGTGGTACTTCTACCAAGACTGAAATTTAAACTTGATATAAAACTAGAACCAAAGAGATGTGTTTCTACAGATAAAATCGAAGGAAATAGCTATTGGGAGAGAGTTATAGGATCAAATAACACAAATTAGGTGACTGAAAGTATTTGTATGAAGCAACTTCATGATGTAAGGACAATATTCTAAGTACTTAAACTTTTCTTCTGCATGATCATTTCTTAAGAAGATTCCTTAGATTTTTATTTTGTTTAAAAGTGCAGATTCCTTGGCCCCTTTCCAGACCTACTGAATCAGAGATATCTGGGTGTGGACCCCAGGAGTCTGCATTTTATTAACAAGCTTCCATAGGGAATTACTACACCATGTGGATGGAAGTAGGAGGCCCACTGCCTTACATGGTACTGCAGAGGAATCACACCTGCTTTACACAAGGAGCCTGACTTCTATTCAACAAGTTCAAAGCTCACATAATTCCTCTGCTATACTTTATGTTGAAGGCATACTGAAATTATTTCCTGTTACAGACAGAATTTTTAAAAGACCAAACTGTATCAGTTTCTCCTATTTAAGCTAAAAATTAAACTTTAGGTAATCAATTTACAGGCATGTGTTGCTTTAAGAGGATTTCTTCAGTGCTGCCAAAAGAATGGCATGCAGACTGTCACCAAGCCTAATACCTTGACACACTGAAGAAGTCCTTGCACAAGGAGGTGCACAGGAAACAGTTTGGCAACATTCCAGCATTTTATAGAAACAGACTAGAAAGGACTAGTCTATTTAGAAAAGGATCGAATTGTGAGGAAGACACAGGGAGGAAAGGGTCAAAGATAATAACTCCCAGGAATAAGAGAGTTGACTATCAACATACGTAGGAACATAAGAAGGAGGAACTGGATTAACGGAAAGAGAAAACGAGTCCAGTTTCCAACATTTTACGCGTGGCAAAACCTCCAAGGTGGTGGCATTGGAACGCTGAAGAAAGGGATTTGGGAATGAGATCCAATGCTGAGTCAATGGGGGACTGTGAGAGTTTCCAAGAAGAAAATAGGACGTGAAAGTGAAAGGGCCCGAGGACAGAACTCGGACCTGAATTTAAAGAGAATAGAACCGACAGAGGCTGAAGGAATGGCTCTGTCCCCACCTTGTGCCCCGACCCTACCAACGTGCCAACGCCTTGCAGATTCCTCAATGAAATCCTGTGGGCTTGAGTTCCCCCGTGTACCTATCTGGGCCTTGGAATGCTTTCAAATGAAAGAATGATAACAATATTCAATGGAGAGTACGTCTGCTGTTGGACCATGTGGCTCATGATACAGAATGAGCAGCGGAAGAGCCATTTCACTTATTTCATGTCCTGTGGACCAGGAGTAGGGAGCTGTCTAGTAAATACATTCTGTTCATGAGTGTATTCTGGGAAGTTAATCCCCGAGTTGTGCTGAATTTCCTGAGGAGCTTGGAGGAACCTGTTAGATTGCACAGTAAACGAGGTTAATATAGTGCACATCATACCGAGAGCTATGATTACGTAGCACTTACTAGAGCTAACTTACTAGAGCTAGTGACCAGAATATAAACCTTTAGAAGTGTGTTTTATTTCGGGCCCTATCTTGGGAGCCAGACCCTCTCTAATACGTAGTGTAACAGAGACACCTGCTGGTGAAGTTATTTCACTGTAGGTATCAGGCACATGAGTGTGGATACATACATACCTATCCACTCAAACTGCCTCGTAGATTCATGTAGGTAATGTATCCTCCAGACCATTCCTTTTGTGTGTGTATAATTGATTGTCTGAACATTAGATTCCTCTGCTTTTGTGCTAATGAAGGGATCACAGTGTCGGAATGAATCATCAGCCAGTGTCAAACACCAGCATTCAAAGTGTGTTGGGTCAGTATCCTGAACTCCGACTTTGGGTGTGTGGCATGCCTGGGAGAGACTTGAGCCTGGTGGAGCTGAGGATTCTGGGTGTGTTAGGGTGTACTTCCTACTGAACCTTAGGGTGTTACATTAACAAGCCAAAGACGATCCTGTGTATTGGTTCCAGGGTTGTTGATTTCTTCAGAACAGGTTGGGACCCGTGAACTCAAAAGCCTGTGGGCAAGGCCAAATGTTCATCTTTAAAGTGTACTCAACTGTTTTAAACGCAGCCCAATTAAGCAAACCTTTACTATTGAGAACTGGCCTGCTTTGCATACCCTGAGAAACTGTCCACAACACCTGCTGGCCATAAGTGAGATAAACTTGGTAGCTCTTAAAGATCCCACTCTGCCACTGGCCTTAGGAGCTCCCTGATGCAGAGACTCCCCAGGGGTAGCTGAGTGGCCTCACCTATACATGTAAGTCCCCTCTCCCGTCCTACTCATCCCCCCAGGATGTTCCTTACCCTCCGATTCTTCTGGGTGGTGGCCCCTGTGCTGCCATAGCCTCTGGATGGTCCCATGCTGCCTGGGACCCCTCTCTCCTGCTTCTGCATGTGAACTGGTCGAAATGTTGCCCGAATAAAGGGTGTGCTACTCTCTTCCCATGGTTGTATCTTTTCCCTTGATCATCCCCAGAATCCCTCAAACTCATTCATTGAGTAAAAGAGGACTGGGCTCTGCAGGGAGAAAGAAATGAACTTCGTGAACTGAGAAAAATCAAGTTGCTGATTTGGTCATGGCCTTACACATCCTCTGTGTCTCCCCTTTGATGGCTCTTGTCTGCCTTCAGGGAGCTGCGCTGTTTCCTAACTAGGAGCAAAGAGGGTTTGGTGGTACTGGTAACCCTGCTTATTCCTTCTGAAGCATCCCGGAGGCCTGGCCACAAAAGGGGTGGTGCTCACATGTGTAGGCACTTTAAATATGGTATGCTCAACTCAGGGAGGAGTCGTCCAGCTATTGGCAAAATGACTGGACCTTGGTGCCACTCCGCGTTGGGGCCAGGGCCCCTTATGTTCTTGACAGGGCTGGTGGCGTGCAGGGATGGTGGAACTACTTGGAGAGGTGGTCTGCCCTGTGTTAGGCCAGAGGAAAGACACCAACTGAGGGAGCCTAATGCCCAGGGACTCCGTATTTGAAGGTTATGAAAGAGTCACACACTTTGTAAGTGATTCCTTCTCACTCTGTATGAATGAATATACAACAACAGCACCTCCCCTCCCACGTAGTAGTTCAGGATCAGACAGGCTACTGGTGTCTTGCCTGCCACACCTTCTAACTTCATTATTAGCCTCTCTGTGCCTAAGTCTCCTTGTCTGTAAGATGGGAACAATACCAGTACCCACCCAGTAGGTTCGTTGTGGAGATTAAGTGAGATCGTAGTGAATTTGTTTCTGCTGAGGCAGTACAACTTGAGAACTGAGAGTATGGACCCTGGAGTGGACTGCCTGGATTTCAAGTCCCACTTTGAACTCCTAGCTTTGCGACCCTGGGAACGGGACTGACTTCTCTGTATGTTTCCTCAACTGTACAATCTCGCTGGGTTGTTTTACTGAACGAGTAAATAAATGTAAAAGATCTGAAGTATAAGAGCTTATTTTTATTTTAAAATAAATCTCTTAAAATAGTTTCTCATACATAGTTTCTTCATGGACCTGGCTGAAGAAAGAATGCTGACGTTGATACAGTTCTCTAGCTCCTTGGAAGAGAAGTCGAAGGGGAAGGTCGGGGGGTTCCCATATCTTTATCTTGTTAGTTTTTTCCTTTTCAAACTCAGAATTTGTAAGGGAATCAGGATTGCTGGAGGATCTTTACATCTTTGGCGCAAACTCCCAAAACAGAGAGAGGCGCTGAGCCAGTAACCCTCCGCGTCTGTGTTGCGGGGATCGCTGTCGCAATCACTGGAGCGCGGGCGGCAGGGACTAGGGCCTGGAGACCCAGGCCTGGGGCGCGGCTCCTTGGTGACGCGCCAGGCGCCGTCAGTCGCGGAGTGCACGTGCTGTCGGGCTCTCCAGTGTCGTCCGGCAGCCAGGAGCTGTGTCAGGCTGCTGCGCCTGCTGCGGGCGACTGTCCGGGCGGCCGCCTGGAGCGCGGGGCCGCGGACCTTGGGCGGGCGAGCGGAGGCCGGGGCGGTGGAACAGCCGGGGTTGGGGAGCTGCGCCGTTCGCGTCGGCTGCGCCTCCGCCTTCTGGGGAGACACGGCGGCTTCAGGTAACGCGGCAGCAATCTGCGCACGCACTCACCCCCCCTAAGCTCCCCTGGGCCCTGCATTTCCGGAAGGAAAGCTTGGAAGGGAGGCACGAGGAGTTAGCTGCAGCCCTGGAGGTAGGAGACAGCTGGTGTGGGCGCTGGAGTCCGAGCCCTAGCACTCGGAACTCTGCAGTTTAGAGCCCTGCGCCTGGAATTTCCTCCGCCAGGCGTCCCAGCCTTGCAGCGACCTTTTCCCTCTCCCAACACAACTGGCCGGGTGCCAGCCCTCTGTTCAACCTGTCCGGGAAAAACTGCCTGTCTTCCTCTTTCCCCGCCGTGCCTCCCGCCCCTTCACCACCCCGGCCTTTCCTCTGGAACTCTTCCTCGTCTGCACAACCCTTCCGCAGACGTGTGCAGCGCCGTGGACTTCTTAAATGATCAAGCCTCCTTGGTTGGTGGTGGCTGTGGTTTTGAGGGGAGCAGCTGGGACTGTAAAAACTGGCCTTCATACCTAAAGGGTTCAGGGCTCTCTTGTGCCTTTGGATCCCTAGAATTTGTTAACTTTTTTAAATCTTAAAATTGAATTTAAAATTAAAATCTGAAGTGAAAATGTATCCTCTCTCCCCCACCCCTTTTGGGCACCTTGATAAGAAATCAAGTGAAGGAAAGAGGACAGGGAATGAGAACCTCATTATTCAAACCCTGACCATACATGTGCTAGTAACATACGGGAATGGGCCGGGGGGCGGGGTATTGATCTATTTGGTTACATGGAAGTTGTCTAGTGAAGTACCATGCACAGAGAACTCCTTGGAAGAGATGGGAACATTTCTTTGGATTGAAGTGTGTTTTGACACCTGGGCGTGCAATATCTGCCTGTCTCACCTGATTTGAAGGATATTGTCTCTGTCATGAAACACTAAACCATTGTCTCACTGTCATTAGGCCCCAAAGTTCTAATATTGATCTCTATTCCTCTTTGTTTATGGGCTGCATGTTCTTTTAGAGTCCCTCTCCTGATTCACAGTTAGCAGGGGCGATGACATTATAACACGCCATTGAAGAAGAGCCTGCCTGGGGTTCAGGAAACACGGCCAACCTCTGAAGGCTTGTGTTTTGTGTTGGGTTCTGGGCCTAGCTCTGCTGCTAATTGGCTATGTGACCTTGGTGTTCAGTTTTCTGCGTCTTTTGGAACCTTGTTCTTCTCACTTCAGGGAAGCTGGGGCAAATAACCTGCACCCATTTGGCCAATGACTGCTAAATTCAAGGGTCAGTACTGGCCTTCCTCTTCTTTGACCTATCCGTGGTATTGACCAAATTGATCACTGTCTCCTTAAAATGCTTTCGTCTTGAAGTCTCATGAAGTTTTACTTCTTCCTCCCTGCCCAGTCCTTCACAGTCTCCTTGACGGGCTCCTCTTCTCTAAAAGCTGAAGTTTGGAGTGTCCCAGGCCTAGGTGCTCTCCTCCGTGATACTTACCGTCAATGCAGTGATAGACTCCACATTTGTGCCTCCGACATGGACCTGTCCTGCTCTAAAATCCACGTTCAGGTACCTGGCTGCCTTCTTGGTATCTTCTTAGAAGAAGCGTGTTTAAAGCTGAACCTAATCTGCTCCGCCCATCTTATCTACCTCAGCAAATGACAACCCTGTCTTTCCCTGCTCAGGCTAAAACCCCTGCCGGCGAACTTGTGTTTCATCGTCACCCTATTCTAAACCACCATCTCCCTAACTGGATGATAGCCATAGCCTCCTATCTGGTCTCCCTGGTTTTTCCCTTGCCCTTCTGCAGTTTATTCTCCTCATAGTTACAAGTAATCATGCAAGTCATTCATGTCTCGAATTAGGTGAAAACTGTCCAATGGTTTATCTCATTCAAAAAGAAATCCAATGTCTAACAGTGACCCAAAAGGCTATGTGATTTAGTCTCAGCTTTGTTTCTGACCCCTTTCCCATTCCCCCCTTGCTCACCAACATTGCTGGCACACTGACCTCCCAGCTCTAACCCCAGTACACCAAGCATGTTCCTGTCTTGGGTGCTTAATAGTCTTTCCATCTAGAACACTCTTCCTGCAGACAAGGCAGGGCTGGCTTCTTCACTTTGTCAGTTCTCTGCTCACTCAAATGTTATCTTATCAAAGACACCTACCCTTGACCACTCCACAACCAATAGCTACAATTCTACTCGATCCTTCTTGGGATTTCCTAACCCCTTACTTGCTTTATCGTTCTTTACTGCACTTGTCAGATAACGAATACTTTGGGGCGCTTTTTCCCCCCTCCACCACCATAGTGCAAACTCCAAAGAGTCCGGAGGGCACAGATTTGGACAGTTTTGGTCACTGCTGTGTCTTTAGTGCTTGGCGTGTGTCTTTGCCCCATTGGGCTGCTGTAACCAAATACCTGACTTGATTATGAGACTGGAAGAGCAAAGAAGATTTTACACCTGATGAATTGGAAATTTATTTCTTTTTACAAAGAGACCCTTGCCATCTGAAGGAAATAATTTCTAGAGAGCCCTGGCAGTGGGGAAATAGGCTACCGTGGTTATAGATAATTTTTTGTTTTCTTGTCTTTTCTGTTACCATATAATAATTTGCTTTTCCTTTAGTCAGAATCAGGAAGTATATGGATTATCACCCCAATGTGGCAGTGCTTGAATGTACAGTACAGTGAGCGAAAACTCATTAAGCTAGAAAGGGTTCCTAGGAACATGCCCCCCAAATGCATCAGTACATATATACACAACTTCCAATTTCAGATAATGTATAGAAAATAAGCCCTGGCCAGATAGGTCAGTTAGTTAGAGCATCGTCACCATACACCAAGGTTGCGGGTTCAATCCCCAGTGAGGGCACATACAGGAAGCCACCAATAGATGCATAAATAAGTGCAAAAACAAATTGATGTCTCTCTCCCCCTTCCTCTCTCTCTAAAGTCATTTTAAGAAGATCAAAAGAAGATTTTACTCATACTTTTTAAAATTTTGATTAAATTGTTGTTGCTCACACTCTGTGATTTACTTCTAGTTTCTCAGCTAATATATGGAGAGAAGCTGGATTTTTTGGTTTTTGATTATCTCTCAGAGGTAACTATGTGCCTGCTAACTGCTGCAAAAGGAAAATCGCCTGTAAGTTAATTATTGTGATCATTTTAATGACTGTAAGCATACCTGAAAGGAGAATTATACAAGACAATGTTTGCATAATGACATATTGTAAAACTTTAAAATGTTAGGTCTTATTATTAGAGAAAATATGTTTTATTTACTGTCACTTAAGTTAGATAAAATTAGAAGTACAGCTAACTGTGGAAGAGCTTTGCTCACAAAGATGGATAATGTAGCCTTATTTATAACAATCACAAAAACACTAAAGGTTTAAGTGGCCAGCAATACAGAAATGGTTAAATAAATGATGAGAGGTCCAGGCAATGAAATCTTACATAGCCACTGAAATTATAGTTATGAAAAGTTTTATTAACATGAAAAATTGCTTATGCTGTTATCTCTAATACATGATAAATGTTTTAGCCCTAACTTTGACATATTTCTGTTAGTCCCACTGAATTAAACTGTTTTTTTTTTTAATATGTAAGGCTAAGAAATTGGCTGAAAGCATGGAGTACCCCAGCAGAAATTCCATTTAGATGAGAGAACCATTCAAATTATGTAGCTTGTTAGAGAATACATACAGGTCTCAGTGTAGCTATGTTATATCAACTTTGTGACATTTACTCCATGTAAGCAGCTGCCTTTACTTGGTAGAATTAATTTGAAACTGAACCCATAGTAACATAACTAGTTATCTAGTTTGTGCTTTAAACTACAGTTTGGCCAAAAATGAGACACTTAGGAGTAACATCCATGGTACCTCTTACTCCACTCTATCCTTTTGGTTACCTGCATCTGTTTCTATAATCTATCAACTAAATGTGAAATTATTAGCTTCTCTTGAGAGCTAGGCTAAGATGTCCTCAGAACATGTACAGTGTTGGGAAAATTAGTTTTTAATAAAACTTTCAAGTTAAAACCAGGATGGATCACAAAGGAAATGTGACTAATTTGTTTAGTTGTCATCCTTATGTCATCTCTTTGGTAAAAATGAAAGTTAAGTTTATTTTGAACATAACATTAGATTTTTCCATTGACTGGTCATATTCTCAAATTCATTAGGGATTAGTTCTTTTTTTAGACAACATAAATCTTACAGCTATTTAAAATTTAATGCAGCCTTGCAAGTAACTAAATACTCACTCACTAGCGGATAACACATTTATTCTTATAATTTAGGACTTGGGCTATGTTCCTGATTTTTTACAGACTGCCATGGCTCCATACATAAAGGACATTCACAAAAAAGGTAATTCGAAAAATGAGTGTCACTAAATCATCTTAATTTCCTGTATCTAATGGCGTGTCAAATTTTGAGAGAATATATATTTGTACATTATATAATATAGATAAATATATATATGTTACTAAAAGTAAATAATTAACTCACTGAACATTCAAAAGCCTTTATTAGCCACCTTGATGTGGTTCTCAGGAAAAAAGGTAGTTGCTATCGGGTGGAAGAATATTTACACATATAGCCAGCGTTAATCCACCAGCATATTTGCGTTGATTTTCTGTCAGAGAGTTATAATTACACTGGGTCACTCCTCTCCCCTGGGTCTCTCCTGGGGTCAGATTGAAACTTGTGGTCATGGGACCCCTGAAAGCTGCTCACCTTGCTTGAACCACATCCGAGTTTCCGGCCTTGTTATCTGGTGCTGTGGTGTGTTGGACGAACACAGGAAGTCTTTCACAGCTGGGTCCTGAGGCAGCCTCAAGTGGCATTACTGAAGATCTCTTAAGCACTGAAACTGTATTTCTGCTTAAGAAGGATAAATCCCTTATAGTATGCTGTTGTTTAAGATCTTGAAGATGAAAAACTTTAGGAGGAAGAGCTTTGGGTAATTACTAGTCTGATATACCCATGGTTTCATTGTTAATGCATCTCAGAATACACATTAGGAGGGTCTGTTTTGTAAAATATTGCTATTTTCCACTAGAGGAAGCCATATGCCCTTTTTTTAAAAGATCAGTAATCCTGAAAAAGAGGAAAGCAAGGTGTCAGTCAGACTTGCCAAAATTTCTTATGAACCTTTAAGTATTGGTAATAAATCTGTTATTTGTATATTACATTTTATTTTGGAATCATAAAATGTCAGTGAACACCCTTCTTCCTGGGTGAGAGGGTGGGAATAGAAACAGGTTTGAGGGTGGGAGTTTCTTTCAATAGAAGGATAGGTCGATGCCGTTATTGGGAAGGATTTCTGAAGGTGAGGGGTGGGAATGGTTATAAGGGAGAGTAGGTTGAGCTTTAGGGAAAGGGGAGGGCTGGTGGAGGCAAAGGAGATATGACATGTGAGGGGAGGGAAGGGGCGGACTGTGGAAGAGACGGGGAAGAACCTGGGGAGGGCAGTCCCCAGGACCCACGGAGGAGGGCATTTTTCAAAAAAGTGTTGGTGGGGTGGAAAGAGGTGGGAAAGAAGAGAATAGGTTGAAGAGAGTGAAAACAGAAAAAAATGTTGTCTTTAGTTAGAGGATTCGTGGATGTAAATTCTGGTCATTTATAATTAATACTTATTCTTTGGCCAGTTAGTAGGAGGGTTCGGCAGAACATTCAGAGCCTTTTGCAGATATTGCCTGATGGCCGTTGACCACCCACACAAGTCCACACAGAGATGCAGAGTCAAGCAGCAGAACACACAGACAGGAAGTGGGACGAGCAGGATTTTCATCCTGCCTTTGCCCCAACAAACTGCAGGACCCTGGACAAGTTGCATAGCTTCTCTGCACCTAAGTTTCTTCGTCTCTCCATGAGGTGGTTGGATTTCACCAAAGTTTCTTAATGTGGTGTCCAAGGATGGGCTTCAGGGGATCTGACATGCCTCTGAAATTATAAGCAAAAAAAAATGTTTTTTGCCTTAAGGAGGGAATCCATAGCTTTTAATGGAGTCCATAAAGGATAATGAATCTAAAAAATAAGAACTGGATTACGTGAACACTAAAGGCCACTCTACTTTAGACATCTGGGATTTTAAATCTCTGGTTTAAACCAGTCTGTCTAGTCTCCTGGCCTGTCTCAGCAAATCACTTTCAGAGATTGAGTCACAGATTAGAGTTTTTAAAGTGTAATTGATGGGATCAGTCCTCTCTAGAGGATCATTTAGAAAAATCAGGAGACTTTTGAAAATCGGAAATACTCATTTTCTTAATAGATCACAGATATTTTTATTAGGACCCAACAGTGACGTCTCCTTCCAGGTCAGTTACCAGCTGTGTATCTGATGAATGAGCGTGAACACCGGAAGTGGCTTCAGCCACGTAAATATTCTGTAGGGATGCCATCGCCTTTGGGCTGTTGGCCTCTAAAAGAAAAACAAAACCAGAAAACAAGGGGGAGAGAAAGCAGTTCGGTGAATGAAAGCGGATGACGGAGCATCAGAGTGCCCGCCATGGTGTCTCTCTCCCAGCAGGCGTGCGTGCGTGCGATCAGCAATGCTGGGGCACCGACCCTCTCGTGTGTGCTGCCGCCCTTGACGAGATGGCTGGGAAGGCTGGCGTCTATCTGAACATAGCAGTGGTCACTGGAGATGACATCATGGGAGAGGTCGTTGGCCTTTGAGTGACATGCTCCTAAGCAAGAAGTCATTGTGTCATGTGATGAACAATTAGGATCCTTTAACTTGGTCTTTAATTGTTGGATTTCGGTGTAACTCTTCACCGAAGCTCTAGAAATCTCTTTCTAATCTGTGTTACTTTAGTCTAGAAAATATGATGTGTCATCTGCCTAGATTGGTTATCCATTTACATTTATAAACCACCTATGTGTATGGTCTGAAGGATTTATTGGTTCACTGAAGACAGTGTTTAAGATAACTTTGGACCCTTCCTTGGACGTGGAAGTCTAAATTGAAATAGTGCTTCTTACAAAAAACGTGAAGTTATTTAGCACAAGTCATTACTTACCTTTCTAATTTTAACATTGTTTGGGTTCCAGCTGATGGATCTTGCTGTAGGTGATACCTTCTGTGTCACAACAGGAAGGGGAATGGAATGAGTAGTTTTTTTATTAACACTTCAACTGGACAAGCCAGATGTTTCAGGCAAGCACCAAGTGTTTCACTGGCGCTGATTCCTTAGTGCCATGTGAGCTTGGCTCCCGTGAAATGCAAAGGGTGCCACATCCCTCTTGTGAAAGGCAAACTGTTTTTGCTTGTGCTAGCTGTCAGGAGCACACAAAATATCAATTGACTTAATTGCTTGAGTGTGAACAGAGCAGGTCTACTAATTAGCTTTATCTTACGAGAGCTTTGGACTCGCTCATGTAGGCCTGCTAAACGCCCTCCTGTCAGTGCAGGTTGAGTTTATGACGTGTGAAAACTGCTGTAGAGATAACTGGGCAGAGCTTCCAATTTCTGTGTTGATAGTACCTTTTTAATTCGTCCGTATCCTCCTTCTAACTGCTCTGCATGCATTTGCTGCATAACTGCCCATCGATTTATTTTAAATGTGATATTATCTCAGCATGTGGAAGACTTCTGCTCTAAGCATCCCAATGTGATGACAAATACACAGGATCTTATCCAAGAGAATGAAACTGTAGACCTCTCTGTCCCTTATGGAAAGGAAAATCTCTCTGGAGACATTTTAATTTGTTCGTAGAAAACTAATCATGGAAACAGTGATACCGTGAAGCAAGTCCCTGCCTTAGGAATATCGGAGTTTGGCTTTTAATAGTCAAAACCCTGCCTACTCCTGTTGTAATAATAACTGAGCACAATATAAAGTATATATTTGTCATAGTATCACACGTTTTCATGTGTGTACATATATTATGTCATATAGTATAGGTATGGCTTATACTACATATAAAACACCAAATCCCTGTTGGCAGAACAGTCCTGGCTTTACCCTTGGGTGGTGAAGTTGCTTTTGGCTTTGGTGCCAGTTTGTGCCATGGACAGACTTCAGGGGAACAGAAAGTGTCCTCAGCACCTTTGGGGCCTCTATAAGGGGATCACATGTTCCTTTCATGAATGACCATGTCTCAGCAGCTTCAGCTGGTGCTGTGGTGGTTCGCACAGCTTTCAGGTGCTCTGTCCTGCTTTCTGGAACTCTAGTCTGAGCCCCTTTTTCAAGGGCGGGGGGTTGTAGAGACCACCCCATACCCATCTCCAGTGCTTTGGTGCTTAGCCTGGGAAAACGTGCCTGCATCAGGAGTCCCCAAACACGTAGTTTCATGATCATGGGCAGAAAAACAAAACAAAACTCATGTCTTTTGGGGAAATGTACTGATAACTTTTATTCTTAACTTTGGCTGGATAGGAAGCGTGACTCTTTCCTGGAGAGAAATTACTATCCGTCCTTTCAAATTCTGCATATCACTTTGTAAGTGCAAGAGCAGATTATGTGTGTATTTACAGCAGTCCTGTGGGATTGATACCACCAGTGTCCTACATTAAAGATGGGGCAACTCAGAGCAGCATGGAGGAGCCCGGGGCTTTGCCGGGCTCCAGAGCCGACACGCTTCTCCACGAGGCCTCACTCAGCCTTCCTCGCTCCGTTAGGTTCCTTGTCTACGCCGTGGGGCTTGTGATCCCTGCCGTACAGGGCTGCTCAGAAAACTAGATGGGACACTGCGTGAAAAGAGCTGGGAACGGAATACCGTTTTCAGTACATGTTACTTCCTTTCTGTCAGAAGTAGAAGGATTCTACTTCTCTATTAGATGTTTTTATTGTTTTAGCGTATACAGGATGGGACAAAAGTAGGCTTACAGTTGTGAATATGCAAAATGCAGTTTATTATATTATTATTATTCATTATTATATTATTTTCCGTATGAACAACTGTAAATCTACTTTTGTATAAGGATAAAAAGTAAGCTGTCTATGAATAAAGGTTTAAAATATTTTTGTAAAATATCTGTAGAAGGAGGCTCTGCAAAGATCAGCTATCACAGACATAGAGAGTGGGAAGAAGTTTCCAGACACCATGAGAAGCATGAATGCGTACCTTGGGTATGGTCTTTTTTCTCTTTTGTTCTTTATCCCTCCCTGTCTCCCTCCTTCCCTTCCATCCTCAGTGCAGATGGACACAGGTGGCTTCAAAGGGTTGATCATTTAAAAAGCCTTTCTCCCAGGGTGCCAGGTAGCAGCAGAAACTCTTAGGACTATCAACAGGACTTTCTCAAGGACCGCCATAGTCTGTAGCTCCCAGACCATAGGAGAGGCCTGGGGTGAAGGAGGCTGACGTTCTCTGACAGCTGAGCTTGCCACAGTGGTGTCCCCCATACCCATCTAAACCAATAGCAGGACAGAAGGAGGAATTTATCTGTAAACCTTGGGAGTCAAAAGCTTCGGTTGTAAGAGGTGGGAAGGATGGCGCTTTGTGTACTTGGTGCTTCTGTTGCTTTTAAGTAATTTACTTAAAGAAGTTCATGGCTGCTCATGTCCCCAGCCCATCGGGCAGAAGCAAATGCAAATCCAGATGCTCCCCTAAAAGAGGCTGCTGCACAGATGAAGCCTCACCAAACTTAATAGGAGCTCACAACCTGAAATTTCAAAGCATATGCAAATGTCCACAGAAGTCATACCAGGAATAATTCGATGCACGGAATAAGCATGTTAAAGGGGTCTAAAAAAAAAGATGGAACAAAAACCTGGGCAGGGAATGAGATTTCACAGAAGGCCTACATGGATTTGAGGAGAAACCTCATGAACTTTATTAATCCAACATATAATCTTTGAAATGCATAGATTAAACAGCCGATGTGATACAATTAATGAAAGGTTAATGAATTGGAAAATGGATCTGAGAAAGTTACGGAGCATGCAGCCCAGGTTAAAGAGATGGAAAATGAAAGAGAAGTTAGAGATATGTGGATAGAGTTGTAAGGTCCAATGCTCTATCCAGTTAAGAGTGCTAGAAGAGAATATGAAGAGTGGGGTGGGGTGGGGGGCAGAGTCCAGGGACAGTGGCTGAGCACTCTTCAGGGTTGGCGAAACATATTTATCCATAGGGTCAAGAAGGGGAGTCAATCCCAAGCAGATTAGACAAAAACATATAACACAGTGCAACTGTCTAAAACCAAAAACTAAGATTGTAAGAGCATCCCAAAAGACTACACAAACATCAATAATTAGGCTGATAACACTTCTCGACAGTAAAGCTGGACGGACACCAGGAGACTGTGAAATAGAATCCAGGAAGGAAAATGACTGACGTTCCAGAATCGGGCACCCAGATAAACCAGCATGTAGAATGGGCGTGATGCTGACAGACAGTTCCACAGGAAAAACTGATTTTAAAATATTGATAAATATTGATAATAATCAATATCAATAATTGATTGATAAAAATTGATGGTAATAATAATGGAGGTATCCAGGAGAGTGTTTTTGCCCACACCATTTTATGCCTGGAATTACTTGAAGCATATGTGAGTCATTGGACAAAGTGATAGCAGTTGTGTTCGTTTGAATGGAAAGCTTTGGTCTGACCTGGGTTGAAACCAGCCCCAGGGATGTTGTTTCCCACAGAGCCAGACGGATGAGCAGGGCCCTGGACCTCGGAGCCGGAGCCGAGGTCGTCCTGACTGGGCGCTGTGTGGACAGCGCTGTCGTGCCGGGGCCCCTCATTCACGCCGCGAGTTTATGAGGAGGACACGCTTGACGCCTGAGCTTGTCCTCTTTGTGTGACTTGCTAGCACACAAGTACCTTTCCTTGGCCACTACAGTGTGTTTAGGTGCCAATTTGTAAACTTCAAAAATAGTAAAAACAAGTCAAAAATAAGTACATTGCTTCTCTATGAGAGATTTAAGATATCTAGCATACCAAGAGGCACACAGTGAATTTCAAATTTGATTTTGTATAATAGCGATGTCCCATTAAAATATGGTGGGATAATTTGTGGTTGTTGTTAACCAAATTATTCAGAGATGGCCATGTGAAACTGGTTTATGGATTGGTGTGTGTGGTTGGTGTGTAACTTCTGCACCTTTTTATTCAACATCTGAGAACCCTTTCAGATCTTAAAGTTATTAGAAAATCTTTAGAGTTTGAGAACCCATCTGTATGTTTGGGGACTATTTTGCTTATGTTAATTATTTTAGTAGTAATTTTTCCTAAAATTAGGTGTATTAACTCTTTCCTGGTCAAATGTCTAGCTCTTGATGTGCCCCCATTTAATCCCTTAGGGGTTTGAGGGTCTCTGTTGGAATGTATTCTCAGGGCAAATCCAGCTTCCCAAGGGCCCAACTGGCTCTTTTTCTACATACGGAGAGAGAATGATGGTTGTGTTTTGTAGATAGAATGGTCCATACTTTAGGCTTCGTGGGTCTCCCTGTTCACCCATTCATACCCCACCCCGCATGTAACTTCGGTCTTTTGGTGTTGTGTTCTCTCGGTTTAAGTCTGCACTCTCCCACGGGAGACTACTTCTAAAGCCTTCACGTTGGTCTTCAAATCTGTGTCCCTTTGTGCGCAGCTATTCCTCCAGCCGACTCTTCCTTCCCTCCCTTTACCAATGAGTTAATCTCTTTAGGGACCAGCTCTTACCTATATATTGATCTGTCTTCTCTTTTCTTCGTCCTACTGAAGAAGTACTGTTCTTTGTAATCTTAATTTTGCTAATATGTTGAGCAAATTATATCCAATGTATATTCAAGAGGCTTCCGATATTTATCATTGTCTCTTACTAACTGAGTGACTTGGGGAAATTACATAGTCTCTGGGCCTCTGCTTTCTCACTTTCACGTCCATGAGAGAACCAGGTGAAACAGTAGAGTGTCTATAAGGCCCTGCAAACATGTTATCATTACCAGAGATAGGATGAACATTACAGGTTCAGAATGTTCAGAGAGCCTAGGAAATTTATAGTTTTATCTCTGGAGTTCTCTGTCTGTGCAGCTCTCCCCATGTGGTAATCTCTCCTGCAAACTCTGGTCATGTGGGCCTCCCTGGACTCTCGGCTCCCTTGCTCAGGGAGTCTGCCAGCTTCCATTGGCATCCCCGCTACCAGCACTCGGCCTGGAAACTCAATCATAGGCTCATCTCCCTTGTCTTACATTGTTTAGGGTTTGCTGGTTTCTGTTGCCTGGTGTCCGCTGTCTTAAACACTGTGGTTGCACTTGTATCTGGCTTTTTTGTTGTTTTGGGCAGTAGTTAAATTTGATCCAGGTTATTTCATCTTGTCCAGAGCAAAATTCTACTCCAAGTTTTTATGAGTTGCTTTTGTTGGTTTCTTCATATAATTTTGTATTTGAATCCATGCAGTGATTTTAAATTGTATTTAGACCAAGTAGGGAATTAATTATTTTGAATATATACTGTGTGTAGATTCTACATCTAAATGGATAAGCTGTAAGTAAAGTAATCACTTTTTTTCCCCTTATAGTTTGGTTGGAAAAGCAATGACTTTGATTTATTAGCAACTGGTAGGTAAGTCTAATAATAATATTAGTAATAATTTTACTCATTTAACTACATTACAGTAAAATTTACTTAAGCTTTTAAGAATTAAAATATATGCATCTGGTAGGTCATCCTAAATACATTTTAAACTGAATATAATTTTATTTCTTTAACACTGCAGAGTTTTAAAGCTGAAGAAAGATGTCTTCTACAAAGATTGAAGAAATTTTGTGAAATTCAGTATCTTTTGTTTATTGAATGCCTACTCTGTGATAGGCACTTCTCAAAATAATTTTTTCTCACAGTTTACATATTGGGCAGATGTTGTTATCTCCCTTTAACAACTGAGGCAATCGATAGGGTTATGTAACTTGCCTGAAGTCCCACAGCTAGTTAAGTGGTGGGGCCTGGACTGACACAGGCCAAGTAACCAGCACCCAGTGTTTTATTGTCCCAGGTTGTGAGCTCTGTAAAGAGCTTCAGATCTTCCAGGTTTTTGCAGAGGGAGTTGTAATAGTAGATTTATTGGTAACTTTCAATGGTAATATTTTACACATTTTCTTTTCCATTCTATAATATAATGATAATTTAATGTCACACTTGAAGCCTGGTAACAAGTTACATTTTGAAGCGCTCTGTGGTTTTCATGGTACTTTCACGTATTTTTATCCCAGTTAATTCTCACCACTTTGCCAGTAATGCATTGGCTCCATTTTGATCTAGGTCAGTCTCCTGGCCTAGGTCCCTGCGATTCTGAGACCGCGGTATTCTCTGGTGTTCCGAGCCAGCTTCTCTGCAGCATTACCTTACTTTCCCAAAACAAACAAAAACAAAATGGCACCCATGTGAAGTCACCAAGCTTTCCCCCACTTTCATGACAATACCTTCAAAAATAAAGTTCCATTTATGATATTATTTTATACTTACAGTGGAAACTTTGCTCACCGTATTAATGCTGTTTTTTCCTGTTTGTTTGTTCATTTGCTTGTTTTGCAGCCTCGCGGGCCACCTCGTCGAATGCGGCACTCAGAACACTGGTGGGATATTCACAGACTGGCATCTGGTGCCAGACTGGTAGGAGGCTCTGTCGTGTGTGTGTGTGTGTGTTAACATGGCATATACCATCTACATTTAGCAGTTTACTTCCAGGTTATTAAATAGTAATTATTGCTCATTTAAAATTTGCGTAGGGTTTTATATATATCATGTATGACTTTATCTGTATTGTGAAACACAGACAGACTTTATATCCTAGCTGTCGTCATCTTGTTAGGGTCCAGAGCTAAATTTCAGGAGAATTCCTTTTCATGTGTTAAAAATCACATTTCTCTAAAATAGTATACAATATATTTATATTCCTATTATTATGTTCTTAGACTATTATTAGGCTGAGCTTTGTTCTTGTTTTTGGGTTAAATTGTGTCCCCTACCACCACAAAGATATGTTGTCATTCTAACCCCCAGTATCTCAGAACGCGACATTTCATTTGGAAATGGGGGCTTTTACAGCAGTAATTAAGGCAACGTGACATCATTAGGGTGGGCCCTGGTCCAATAGGACTTCTGTTCTTACACAAAGTAGAGATTCGGACCTAGTGGAAGACACAGACAGAGGGAGGACAAGGTGAAGACAGACCCTGTGAAGACGGAATTGGAGTGATGCGTCTACAGACTGAGGACCTCCAGAAGCTAGGAAAGGACAGGGCAGGATTCCCCCCTAGAGCCATCAGGAGCACATCACCCAGCTTATTGGCACCTTGATCTCAAACTTCTAGTCTCCAGAACTGAGATAATAAATTTCTGTCTCTTTAGGCCATCTCGTTTTTGGCACTTTGCATGGGAACCCTAGGAAACCAACACAGTACCTAAAGTAGAACTAGGATCTCTCTCTTTTAGGACCACATACGCTGAATATACAAGAACCTTTAAATTTCAGGACATTTGGGTAAATAATTTTTCCTACTCCCCTATTCCATCCAGGCCTTTGTTGTTAGAAATCTCTTGATCTCCACTCTAAGAAGCTCCTACATGAGCCCACTTGCTAATAAGAAGCTTACAGCACATAGGCCTTTGCCTCTCATTAGGAATCTATAGATGACATTGTGGACTCCTGTCAATCTAGACAGTGTCAATCTCTTTCCAATCTTGCCGCCGATCCTTTCTCTCACCCTTATCTAGAGCCAGGTAGGTGCTGCTCACTCTTCTGACTCTTCCTTCTCCTTTCCCTAGGCTGTCATATGGCACCAGACTACTGGGAAGCAATAAAAACATGAGGCTCATAGCACTGATGGGAAATACGTACTCAGCCCTTTGCTCTTTTTTTAAAATTTATTTTGTTGTATTTTTTCCATTACCATGTATCTCCCATACCCTCTTCCACCTCCATCCTCCCCTCTCCCACTCTCCATCACCACAGGGAGGGGGAAGCTTTCTCTCTGATCATGAACAGAGTAAGCCTTGCTCACTCTGAGGCTCGCCAGGGACCAGAGGAATCTGACCGGGCAGGAATATAATGATGGGTAGCCCTCTCTAGACATCATAGCTCCTGCAGTCCCCATACCTGCTGCCTTCTTATTCTTGAGTATTATGCTCCATCCTGCTGGGGGGTTCTCATCACTTTCACATCAGGAGAAGCTAGAGACCATTTCCAAACCTTCTGAACAACAGTATCTGAATTTCTATACTAAATATTCATCCATTCCTCTCACCATGATTTCTTTCTCTTTGGCTCCCAGACACCACCCATATTCAGTACTCACCACACATTAAGACAACCATATGACTTTAAAAGGTAATACCATACACAAAACCCACAGCTTTGGATTATTGTTATTGGTCTGAAGTACTGTTTGGTATAACATATTATCTTTTCCTGAGGCATTCTTCCTGGCTGTTCTGAGCCCTGGTGTTTCCTGTTTCCCCCCCAGGCACAATATAGGGTTCCCCATCCTGGAGTGTTTCCCTGATGGGCAGTTCGTCCTCTCTAAGCCCCCTGGTATGGGAGGCCTGGTCTCCTTCGGTACAGAGGCTGAGCAGCTGCTCTATGAAATCGGCGATCCACAGCAGTTCCTCCTACCTGATGTGACTTGTGACTTTTCTCAGGTCTCTATTACTGAAATTCCAGGTCAGTGACTAATATTGTCTCACTCTTACATGGTGCACTGTCTCCCTCTCTCTCTCTAGAAGTTTTAAAAATAAAATTGTATTTGTTTTCAAATCCAATACTGTCTTTTCTAAGCCAAATGTGGAGATAACTTGACAATTCTATGATGTGATCAATGGCGTATATTAGAAGGTAGTTGCAATGAAGTGGGAAAGAGATTTCTTTTTTAAGTTTGCTTTTAACACTTGTTTAACCATTTGTCAAAAAAGAAAACAGAAAAATAATATCTAAATTAGGTATTTAGCTAATAATTAAGTCCAAGATTAGCTTTCTGTGAACTTCCAAATCATGTTACCTGTATCTTTCACATAGCATTGAATGACTTCAACCTTCGTGTATTCACTTATTTATGTATTATTTTTATTTCATATGTCTTCTACTACATTGCAGACTTCTTGAAAACAGAACTTTTTTCTGGTTAATTTCTGTCCTTAATAATCTCTAGTATAGCACATTATAAATGATAAATACAAGATAGACATTTATTGAACAAATGAACAAATAAATGCTGTGTGCAGTTAAAACCAATGGGCAATACAACATGAAGAGAATATAGATATGCTGGAGGGAAACAAATGTGCTTTTCAGTTTAAGAAGAGCGAATTACGTACTTACAGCTGTGTGTGACACTGAGGACAGGAGGAAGGGAGAAACAGTGGCGTGTATCATTACTCAATCCATTTGGAATCCTTTACTGAACTCGGAATATGTACCAGTACTTTGTAGAAAGAAAATGTTTTAATCTGTGAACCCAGAAATTGTGTGCTAAATTTTGTATGTATGTTCACTGTTATTCTCCTGAATTTTTCAAAAAATCAGGTTTTGCCCTGGATGGCGTAGCTCAGTGGATTGAGCGCGGACACATGCCTGGGTTGCAGGCCACGGCCCCCAGCAATCACACATTGATGTTTCTCTCTCTCTTTCTCCCTCCTTTCCCTCTCTAAAAATAAAAAGAAATAAAATCTTAAAAAAGAGAAGAATCTTTAAAAATTAAAAAAAAATCAGGTTTTACCCAAAAGAAAAATCTTAATGTTTTGCTCCAGCAATTCAAATAATATTGGGTAATGGTTGACTGATTTAGTTTTTTTCTCAGTGATATAGTAATCTTGTTCCAAATGAAACATATTTGTCTTGGCTTCCTACATTTGCCATAAGTAGCCTTCAAATGGTATACCTTAAACAGCATTCTTAGCAATTGTAAACTAGAAATCATCTTTATTTAGCTAAGTAGTAAGATGATTCAGGCATACCTCAGAGGTATTGGGGGTTTGGTTCCAGACCACCACAGTAAAGCACGTATAGCAATAAAGCAGGTTACACTTTTTTTAATAGTTTCCCAGTGCATATAGAAGTTTTGCTTACATAACTTCTTGATCAATTGGCTGCAGGATGGATATTGTATTAGCAAGCATAAATACAACATTAATTTCACCATATATTTCCCTCAGAATTCTTGGGTGACCAGGTGCATTCTCAATGAGTGGCCAATATTTTGAAAAGGACCTTTTCTTCTGAGCAGTAGGTCTCAACAGTAGGCTTGAAATATTCAATAAATCATGTTGTAAACAGATGTGCTGCCATCCAGGCTTTGTTCTTTCACTTATAAAACACAGGCAGAAGTTTAGCCTGACTCCTAATGATCCTAGGATTTTCAGAATGGTGAATGAGCATTGGCTGCAACTTAAAGTCACCACCTGCATTAGCCTCTCACAAGCGAGTCAACCTGTCCTTTGAAACTTTGAAGCCAGGCATTGACTTCTCCTCTCTGACTATGAAAGTCCTAGGTGGTATCTTCTTCCAGCAGAAGGCTGCTTCTCTGCATAAAAAATCTGTTGTTCAGTGTAGCCACTTTTGTTATCTTAACTTAGATTCTCTGGATAACTTGCTGCAACTTACCTGGGCACTTGCTGCTTCCCCTTGCTTCTTTATTTTATGGAGATGGCTTCTTTCTGTAAACCTCATGAACCACCTCTGCTAGCTCCAAAGTTTTCTTCTGCAGCTCTCTCATGTCTCTAAGCCTTCATAGAATTGAAGCTAGTCAAGGCCTTATTCTATGTTAGGCTTTGTCATCAGGGAAATGCTATGGCTGGTTTGATCTTCTATCCAAACCACTGAAACTTTCTTCATATTAATACCAAAAAAAAAGAGGTAGTTTCATTTTCTTATCAACCAGGTGTTCACAGGAGGAATACTTTTACTTTCCTTTAAGAACTTTCCCTTTGCATTAACAATTTGGCTGTTTGGCACCAGAGGCCTAGTTTTCAGCCTATGTCAGATTTTGACCTGCCTTTCTCACTAAGCTTGACTTAAAAGGAGGGACTTGGGACTCTTCTTTTCACTTGAACACTTAGAGGACATGGTAGGGCTATCGACTGGCCTGATTCCAATGTTGTTGTGTCTCCGGGAATAGGGAGGCCCGAGAAGAGGAAGAGAGACAGGCAGTGGCCTGTCAGTGGGGCAGTGAGAACAGACACGTGGGCACAGTTCGTGACTCCCGCAAACAATCACAATAGTAACTCAGAGATCTCTTACCCCAGATCATCATCACAAATATAATAATAATGAAAGACTTGTAAATATTGCAGGAATTACCGAAATGTGACAGATAAAGGGAGTGAGCAAATGCTGTTGGGAAAACGGCACCGATAGACTTGCCGGGTGTAGGACTGCCACAGACCTTCAATCTGAAAAAAAATCACAGTATTTCTGAAGTGCAGTCAAGGAAAGCATAATAAAATGAGATAGATATGCCTGTATTCATTTATTATTTCTGATGTCCCTTTCTTTTTTATCTGTGCCTTTATATTACTGATTCTGAATATATAGTTTAAACAAAGCATTCAATACCATGTAAAATGTGACAGCTTGTTCTTTAAATAATATCAAGAACAATCAAAATTGATCTACTTATTCTTCTCTAAGGACAGTCAAGGGTACTGTCTTAGGCATCATCCTTATAATAATCACCATTATTGCAATTATGTGTTGCACACGGCCTTTTAAAATTTATAATATGTATTTATGATGCTTAAAAGTACAGTGGTTATAATGCAATTTAAAATAACTTCAATTAGTATATTTATTCTTTTTCCACTTCGGTCTTTAAAAAATAATCATAAACTCCCAGTGAACTTTTACTCTGTAAATGCCCTGATATGACATATTTGAACTTACCATGAACTTTCTCATGAACTTTTAGTTATCCTCTGAGAAATATAACAGATGGAAATTAGGCAGATTGTTCAAATATTTTTAGATGCCGCACTTTGACATGTTTAACAAGAACAACAAGGCCAACTATCTCTTTCCAGTGTTTACTCTCCTGACTTTATGATACTACAGGCTGTTTAGTTAGAGTGTATGCCTGAATTAAGACTTACAGTTATATTTTTGTTTGACTGGCTTCTTGATTTTAAATCAATACCTGTAGATGCATTTAAAGACAAAACTAGCTGGGTCATAAAATGTATGAAATTCTAAGAGAGCTTTATTGAACCTATTGAAACAATATTGTTTCAAATGATTTAGATACTAGGGTCTTTTAAAGATTCATTTCAGGTTGTAGAATATGAATCAGCTATAATGTTCCTCATTTTGAATAGTTTGCAGCTAGCAATTCAGTTCAAGATGCACCTGGTTTCTGAACGGTCTCTTGAGAAAGGAAAAGGAAAGTTAGTTGAGCACCAACTAGTACATCACTACTGCCATGGTGTGAGATAGGCCCCTTATAGGTATTTATGGAATCTTTACAGATCTCTTCCAATGGAGTTTTTGTGCTCATTTTGCAGAAGAGGAAAGGAAGACAAACAGACTGAGTAACTTGTCTGAGAATATACAGCTAAACTGGGAATTAAATCCAGCCCTCCCAGATTTTCAAGTCCTTGCTCCTTCAACAACTTTGCACACCCAGAAATAAAGTGTTTGTTTGATCAAATAGGTAACAATGATGGAAGTGTGATGAAACTATAATACCTTTGTAATCTTTGTTTTGAGAACTTAAAGTTTCTTTATATTTATTGTACAATATTGTTAAATAAGTTAGATTAAAAACTCCCAGAATGATTTCAGTGATATGGAGATAGTAACTAAGATTTTTGCTTCTCTTGAAAATTGCCTATTGTCTGCAAAAAAAAAAAGGATACATCTATCACACTTACCAAATAATGCAGGCATGCATATTACTTACCCACCGATACACATCTTCTTGCTTAGAACCAATGTTTATTAACACACAGCTCATACTTTATTCATCCTGAGTAGCGTTTTAGATGTTATTTAGTTCAGAGGGTGAGAGTATATTTCATTGACAGACGTGTGAAGTGGCACACAGCTGCATTTATCAGATGAGGATGTGAGCTGTGTTAGGCTGTCATTAGCCCAACTTTTCTGACACTTCACTAAGTAATGGTGGTTTCATCGGGGAGGCTGATAAAGATTCTTCATTTCACAAAGGTGTGTTCAGTAGCTTAAAGGCCTGTTGTGATCTTGTCAGTGATATCATTTAAATAGATAGCAAGTTAGAATAAGTTGCATTTCTTGTTTTAGGGGAATTTCTAATATTTTTCACTCTTTAATGTTTGAGTTCATCTTAGGAAAAAAACAACTGCGTATTCAAAGTCATGAACAGCCATGGCTGGCGTGGTTCAGTTGGCTAGAGTGTCGGCCCATGGGCTGAAGGGTCACCAGTTTGATTCCTGGTCAGGGCACGTGCTAGGTTGGAGGCTCTGCCCCCAGGTTGGGGCACGCGTGGGAAGCAGTCGATCCATGTTCCTCTCTCACATTGACGTTTCTCTCCTGTCTCTCTCCCTCCCTTCCTCTCTCCCTAAAATCAATGACCACATCTCAGGTGAGGATTAAAACAATTCTTTAATAAAAAATGAAAGTAATAAGCAGACTTTATATTAAAATCAGTGATCCTGTTTTTCTCTTTGATGTTTAGGTATTGAAGGTGGAGCAGTGCGTGTTCAAGGAGCAAAGGGGTCACCTCCTTCCTTGTTTTATAAGGTCTTTTCTCTTGTGTGATTTTGTTACCTGTTTAGGACTCAGGGAGGAAACACAGTAATTCCCCTCTGTACAACAGACAGGGTATTTGGTTAGGCATAAAGTATTAATTTCCTGTAGAAAGCAGGCAGCAAACATGAGGGAGGATAGGCTCACAGACCCTCTTTGGTTTCTTGATGTTGGTAAGATTAATTGGCACATATAAATTCCAGAACTTATAATTACACCTATGCTATGGGGAGTCATTATTTAGGGGAGTCATTATTTATATGAAACTACAGGCATGTGTGTGTGGTAGTACCACAATTATAAAACATCATAGAAAAAGACCATTGGGTAGGTTTTCAAGTATTAATACAGAGAACATATATCTGTATGATATTAAAAATAATGTTACTGTTTTAGATGTGATATGTTCATGGTAGAAAACAAAATTTAAATGTGCTTCTTTTTTTATCTTGTTGCTTTAACAAGCGTTCTGAAGGCTACAGAGTGATGCTGTTTCTAAAAGCAAAGCATCCATTTAAAAATAAGACAAACTGAAGTTTTTTAAGTGGATTTTTTGTTAATAATCTACAAATATTCTAGCAAGTAACAAACAATTTAAACTCACATAAATGAAAAAGGGTGGCAGTCATGTGTAAATATAAACACACATATTTAGATATTTTGATTATATTAATTTAACATTAGGGGCATTTCTTCATGATTAAATAGTCTTAACATTATTTCAAATGTGCTCCATAGCATTACATCATTATCATATTTTACTTAATCATTACACCCTTGTTGGACATTTGGATTGTTCCCAATAGAGTATCTGTAAATTCTCATCCTAAGTAGAAGAAAAAGCTTTATTGGAAGCTTAAATAGCCCTACAATTTAAAACCAAAAAATATTTCCTTAAATTCAGAAATGATGGTCAGATACAGTTGTAATTAATTAATTATTTAGCTAATGAAATTTTAAAATAATTTATTGAATTCAGTGTTAACTCAAAAGTAGTTTTGAAAGAACGTATTTCTTATAATGAACTTTAAAACTCAGTTTACTCTTGAGTTGTCGTTTTGTTTTTGTCCCTTGGTAATTGGCATGTCCCTTCACGGCTGGTTCAGCTTCTTCCGTATTTTAAGTGGTACCCGTAAGACCCATACTAATGTTTGCAGTCAGAACTTTAAGTTTCTTGAACTTCTGTGTGATAGACCTATTCTCTGCCATATAGCTCCGTTAAAAATAAAGCCACAACTCAGTTTAAAACAGTTTTTATGTTTTTTCTAACTTTGTACAATGAAATTACATTTCTATTGTAACCTTAACCCCCCCATTTATTTTCAAAGCTTCCACTTTACTTCTATAACAGTTATTATTTCATTTAAGAAAAGGCAACTTTAGTTACTGACGTACTTGGAATGGATGAGTTTCTGATCAGTAGTCACATGGTCTGTTCTAGGGCACATTGTTGTTGGCATAGATACACCATCATTTATATTTGTAACCCTGTGTCATCAGGTAAGTGTGTGTTACCGCGACGGCTTCAAAGCAGCTGCTCTCTGCCCAATGGGGGGACCAAAGGCAACTGAAAAGGGAAGGAGAACAGCCGAAAGTATTCTGAAAAGGTCTGTACATGAAACAAAAGTCTAATTAAATTGAAAGCATGTCAGTGACCAAGCTATTTAACAAGAATCATTATGATGATCACTTCATATTTCCCCTGAATGTATGTACGAGTGTGTATTCTCTCGGCACATTATGTGTGAGTGACAGGTACACATACAAATTAGCCCTGCACCAACAATTTCGTGGTTTAGTATGCACACACATCTAGAAACAGATATTAGATGAGTGGTATGGATGCCAAATGCTACTAGAAAGCCTGCACTTTTTTTTTCTTCACCTAGAGATTGTGTTTAGGAAACTAACACGCTGTGCGCAGGCGGCAGAATGAGAAGTGGCCGCCCCGCTCACAGGTCTTGTGCTGCCTCCCAGCGTTTGGTGTCTGGAGGTCAGTTAGTTTGTCCCAGAAAGTCCTCTTTTCTTTAAAAGAATCCAAATAAAGAAATTTCATAGCATTTCTGTAGCCCAGTTTAACAACATTGATAAACTTTCTGACCTTGAATCAAAGAACTGATAGCCTGTCCCCAGGCGTGATGGTCCCTACTGTGCCGTGTGTGGACAGCATGCTACTGTGTTGATCACAAGAGTCTGCGCTAAAGATTGAAACCCCTATTGATAAAAATAAGAAGGTATTGGTGAGAGATCTAAAAAGACAAATTAGTGCTAATTTATTCTTTTAATAGGAAGGAACTTATATCACATTATTTCATTCTTTATCAGCAATAGTGATCATAAAACATTTTAAAGTACAAAAAACATATAAACAGAAAAATTAATGAAAATAGCCTGTACCATTCTATACCATCACTTGATATAGAATCCAAGTGTTTTTAAATGAAAGAAAACTACAATTTGAATTTTTAATTCTATCTACATTATCAATTAATTAATTATCTCTTTTGACTAACATTTGAATCACTTAGTATGTGCCAGTTACTTCCCGGTCCTGGGTAAGCAGTTGCGAGCAGACAGGTGCCTCTCCTAGTGGAGTTTAGTACATGGACAGACATTAAACTGTGAACTCACAAATGAAGAATCAAAAGTACTTTGAATAAATATTAAAGGGTGTTATAAAAAATAATAGGGGGATATCATTTAAATTTAGCAGTTAAGTGATGTTAAAACAGAAAAATTTTAAAGATAAGTACCTTCTTAGACACAAAATAAAATAAAATAAAATGCAACAGAAACATAGTTACATCACAATATCTGACACACCTTATTCAGCAAATATTGTTGAATGACTGAGGGACTATTCCAAAAGTCAGAAAACAAATCAAACATTAAAACAACATAAAACAAGATCTCAAGTCAAAATCATAGTTGTGTAATTGACATAAATGTTATAAACTTCTCAACTGAAAGATAGTCCCTTACAACAAAGTCAAATCAAAGAGCAACTATGTGTTATATAATACACATTGAAATAAAACAATTGAAAAAAGTAAAAAAATCAGAATAGGCAAGGAATAAGAAGAAGGAGTAGGAAAATGAGAAAGAAAAAATAAAGGAAGATGGTATTGATAGTAAAGTATGATTTAAATGTCATGAAATATATCAGACACAGTAAAGATCAAGTAGTCATGCACTTTCATGTGCTAAGTAACATAGCATTGAGACATTTAGGTCAGGACTACTAGATACCTAATGAGAAACAGAGAGAAATACAATTGCTGTGGAAAGTTTTATTTTATTATTTTTTAAGTTATTATTTATTTATTTTTAGAGAGGGAAGGGAGGGAGAGAGAGAGAGAGAGAGAAACAATGTGCGGTTGCTGGGGGCCGTGGCCTGCAATCCAGGCATGTGCCTTGACTGGGAATCAAACCTGCGATACTTTGGTTCGCAGCCCGTGCCAATCCACTGAGCTACACCAGCAAGGGCAGAAAGTTTTAACAGATACAAATATTTATCAAATTGACCAAAAAAGAACATAGAGTATTAGAATAATATAATAATGTTGAGTTAATAGCTATAGATAGAACATTTCCCCCCCAAAGACAAGTACGTACCTTGTGTCCAGGCATCCTCAAAGCTACCTTGATCCGTTTCAGAGAGTAGAAATTTTACAGACAACATCCTTTGACCTCATGCAATACAACAAATTAATAATAATACTTTAAGCAACAACAAAAAACATAACCTCTGATTTCTTAGAAATATAAAAAGTACTTCCACATGTAATTACTGGGTCACAGAGAAGATTCTTTAATTTTAGACTGTTTAGAAAATAAGGACATTGAGGCTACAACATACCAAATATTGTGGTTTGATACTAAAGCTGATATTCAGAATGACTTGATACCCTTAGTGCCCCAAATTTCCCTAGTCCTTCAACTGTACTTGATTTTGACGTCCCAACATCCCAAATGAGTGATTCTTATCAGGAACCAAAACTAAGGGAATGCTGGAATTGATCAACCATAAATTCATGATTATTTTTTTGTCACATACACTTTGCTGCAGAACTCGTCTTGTGTTTGAAAAAGCTGGCTTAGAAGATTATAGTGAAGTTCATGTTCAAATTTTAGGATCTGAAGAAACATATGGAGCACAAGCTAAAGCAAATTTAAATGGAGTAAGTAGAACAGCATGTTTCTTATTCCAATGTAAATGAATGGTTTGGACTATTCTTAATCACTTACGGATGAAGGCATTTATTGTAAAGACCAACCTGACTGAGATTTAACGGGTTATGAATTTTGGGTCACTTCTATTTCATAGCGTGTGTCTTTAAAATCTATGTTCCATAACAAGCTTGTTACTTGGTTTGAATTTTCTATTTGCCTAAGGCAAAACTAACCCCAGTTCTGTTCCCTTTCTTTCTAATCCACCTTTAATATCTGAGTTATGATGAGGCTCTTGGATAGCAGATGTATGGTTTTCTTCTAAAGTGTTTAGAGAGCTCTGAATATTTAAATTTTTAATTTCTGATGACTTCTTAATGTATGTTATTCATTAACAACAAAAACAGAAATAATATTTCTTCCATTCTTGTGGGAAATTTTCTAGCTATTTACTAGAAAAGGGATAAGAGATTCAGAATTGTTTTTGCTTACATTTAAAAAATTCAATATAGAAATTATGTCAAATCTATTGTGACCACCCATTAAAAATCAATTTCATTAATCTAATTTAACCCAAGGCATTTTGAGATTATTTTAACAATATGAATGGTCAAATTAAACCTAATGAGGTCTTATCAGTGTTTCATTAAATTATAGATAATTAATTTGACCTTGTCTAGGTAGTTTTTTCCTTTTTCGTCTATTTATTTCTAACAACATCATTATAGGTGTGTCTTATATAACTTTCTATTCACATCTTTAATCCTTTTGAATAACTTTTAGGACTTTTGACCTCAATAGTCATATTGGCAAACCTTCGCCCATGTTACTTATTGTGGATTATTTGTAGATATTTTGGCCTGTAGTTAGTCAGAGATGGAAAGATGTGTGGGAAATGACAGTAACAGCGGTAACAATCACAGCACTACCTGAGAGGTTAATGAGTTAACGCTGTTCTAAATGCTTTATCCGTGGTCATTTTGCTCTCATAACAACCCTTTTAGGTGCAGTGTTGGTATTTCCACTTTATAAATGAATAAACTAAGGCACAGAGAGGTTGAGTAATTGCTGATGGTCACACAGCTAATGAGGGGCAGGACCACATGTTGAACCACCTACAGTCTTCTAGCATTTGTACTTTAAGCCACTAGGAGCAAGAATTTCATGTTAATGTAGAGTGGATTAAAAAGATCTACATCTTTTGTAACTGGATTATTAAGGCCTTCAGTAAACACAAAAAAGGTGATTCATTAAATTTTAGAAGAGAAAAATAATATTGTTATGGACTTTATACATTAAATATCTCATGTATTCTGTGTGCAAATCTTTATTGAGACTCTTCTGTTTAGGAATTTTCTCTTCTATGTAAAACAGTAAGCTCAACAAACTATTGGCTAAATATTTAATTTTGGAGAAAGTATTCTCAGTTTCATAATTTTGGGAGCCTGTTATTCATTTCGTTTTATAAAGCCCCCAAATGCCAAGAACTCCTATGTTTTATTTTGTAGACTAGTGTGTGGTAAGGTCAGGATATAAACCTAGGGGCTCTTTAGAATTATATGAGAAATTTTAGATGCTTGATAAAACCCAGAAACAGGGACCAGGTATCAAAGTGGAGATATTTCACTGTGCGTAAAAAAATATGTTCTCTGTTAGTTGCTAGATGGTTTAATTGCCATATTTAATTGACTGAATTGGAATTAGTGAATGTAGATCTTAAAAATGAAAGGTTATTGTGAAACCCAACTTTTAATTTGTTGTGTAGAAGGGGCTCTCTATTAAAGCTTGCTTGAAAACAGTACACATGTCCATTTTTCATGTTGTACCCATGAGCCTCTATTTAGTCACATAATTAAATTATCAGATAGATTCATTAAGTTGGTTTTAGAGAGATTGACAGCACACTTAATGGGAAAAGTAGTTTAATTTATTGGTCTTATTAAAAAATTATATCTCATATTTGTACTTGAAGAAGTATTTCACATCTGATGCCACATTATTTTATCTTAATAATAACTCCATATGAAATAGTTAGAAAGCTGATATTATCTGTGTTTTCCTGGAGAGGAAAATAAAGCTATGGAGACATGAACTGGTAATGAAGGAAAAACAGATCTTCACAGTAAGATCTTACTGTGAAGCGGAGCTAGACCTTAGAATTTCACTCTTTCTGGTGACCTTCCAAATGACCACACATTTCAAAGAAAGTGATTGCTCAATGCTTAAAATTTTTAAATGACATTTTTATTTACATACTTTTATAGTCAATTCTGTTTCAAACTAGGAACATTGATTCATTCTGTAATAAACTACCTGAGAATTATAGGTCACCTAAGTTGCTAATATTCTTCAGGAGAAACTGAGCCATAGAAATTTTACACATGCAATTAAAAATCAACTGTCATATGAAGAAAGTAATGGGCATCAATTAAATAAAAGAGAAGATACCGGGAGGTAGACTCACCTGCAGACGGAACTGGGACCTCCAGCTTCAGCACGATCGTGTTTCTCCAGTGTTACCTCAGTGAACAGGGAGACAGGGTCTGAACCCTGAAGGTGTTTGACCCCCGGGACCAGAGACCTGCTCAGTCCGTCCTGCCTGGTTCTCCCCAGATGACAAACACTCTCGACACTGAATCACCGTCAAGAAATATTTCAAGGTGCTGATGACCCAACCGTGCCTGTACTCTGAGGGTTCCTTAAGTTCCACATCTTTATTGCCATCTGCCACCCCTCGGAGACTTTCCGAAACCAAGCTTTTGAATTTGTGAGCCTTGGAGCCTTCTGGCCACCCTTGCTTTTTGGAATCCGGTGTCGTCATCGCCTTTGAGCATGTGTTTGCCAGGCGATCATGGCAGCACCGCCCTAAAGGGAGCAAGTTTGAATCTGCTTTTCATATCTGACTCACTGTCAGGTTATTAACATGATTCAAAAAAGAAAAAAGAGAGGATACATGGTAAAAAAACAACAAAGGAATTTTATAAATACAATTTTAGCCATTTTCCAACCTGTTTTTACCATGTGTCAAGTTATATTCCTAAGATAAAAGTAATTATGATTAATTTACAGGGAACTAAGAGTGTTATCACCTGTTTCTAATAAGATGTTTTGTGGACATGTGTGACATGGTCAGGAAAACTTGTAATAATAAATTGAATATAGTAAACATACAAACCAGAAATATTTATATGGTCCAGAGAACATCTCCAAATACAGATTTGTGCCTTATTTTGATCTCTGCATTTGTTGATCTCCACTCTTTATTAACAGGGTCCTCGAGAGGTAGTCCTCTGGCTTTCAGTACATCATAAAGAGAAGAAAGCAGTGGAAATTTTTCAAGAGAAATTGCACCAGCAGGGACTGGAATGGGTAAGTATTCATATTTCTACAGTTACAGACCTGAGAATCCCTTACTTTCTTACCATCTTCGTAAACTATACTGTTCATTAATTAGCCCTCTGAGTATTCGAAATAGTGGATTTCGGTGATAATCCCAGACAAAGCAACCTGGTAGAGTTCATCACTTTCCTGTGCTCACACCACCACCCCGTCTTGGGTTCCAGCTTCCCCGCGTTAGAGTCCCTTTTCCTCAGAGTGCTCTCCTCCAGGGCCCTGTGAACAGGTCTCGTGCTGTCCTATGCCGTGCATGCCCTCCCCCAAAGCCGCAGCCTGGCACCCAGGGCCCTTCCCTACAATGCCCTCGCTTTCCCCTCGCAGCTAAGGTGCGCCTGCCATGTTCACAGAGCCAGGCTTCTCAAGTCTTCAGTTTTGCTAATCCAATGAACTCATTCATTCATCAGGACATGACGTTTGAAAGGCCTTGAGTTCCTGCATTGCACATATGGAGAAATCAAGGCTTAGAGAGGTGAAGTAGATAAAATGAGAGAAGGCAGTCACCCTCCTTTGTCTCCTACAAAGAGACGTAACATTTTCTAGTGATTATTAGTGTTACTGAGAAAAGTTCTCTTCCATTTCCACTTCTTTCCCTTTCCTTCACCAATGATAAAAAGTGGAAGGAGAAACTGAAATTTGGCAATGCAAGACTTACATCTTTTTTTTCTTTTAAGCCACAAAGCAATACACAGTGATCTCAATGACATATTTGTACAGAATGTGATCTACTCCTGTCTCTTCTCAGACAGAGCACTGCTCATCATTTTACCTTTTATGGATGGCTTGGGGTTGCCAGTTTGAACATATGAACTGCATAGAATGATGCTCCCTGTATAGTTTCCACCAATCTTCAGGTTTGAAATAAAATCCAAAATGTGTTTCACTTTTTTTTTTTAGTTTGTGATACAGCTAAAAACTAATTTCCAAATGATACTGAATTTGGGATGGGGTTTAGGAATTCTGGAGTACTATGAAATGCCTTCATTCTAGGACAAAATTTTTTTTATGGTTTCTTCTAATGAAGCATTCACAGCACACAGTCCACTTTCTAAGGCATAGCAGGGGACAATTTGACAAAATTTTATATCACTGCATAGTGAGAGTTACCAGCTTTCTGCTTTCAGTCAGTATCTGTGCCTTCGCTGCCCCAAACCCCACTTCCCCCACTAATCCAATCCCATATTTCAGATTGCAGCCCCCCATGTCCAGGCACCAAATTCTACATAGGTCACAGTTCTTGGTCTCAAACAGAACTCTAGCTAGTTTAAGCAGAAAGAGATTTATTGAAAGTTATTAGGTGGCCCCCAGTATTTTGGGAGAACCCTCACACCAGTGTGGGTACTATTCAGTCAACACACGCACACGCTCACACACACACACACACACACAGATTCTGCTGCACCAGGCAGGTAGGGTACTGTGTGCCTGAGTCCACCTGAGTTGTCTCAGAAGAGTGCATGGCTCCACCACCCTGCTCCCCAGCAGACACACACTCCCTGCACGCAGTGCTCACCTCTCACTGCTCATTTCTCATCCAAATCCTGGTCAGATGCCTATGCTTCCTGGGAACTTAGGCCATATGCCGACACCCCAACGGCAAGAAGACTGGGAAATGTTGCAGTTAGAATCAATGGGGGTGAGCCAACCTGCAGAATCTGCCACAGTTTCCAGCTCCCTTCCAATTCCATTGTGAGACTTTAGGTAAGGTGCTTAACCTCTCTAACTAATCCATTTTCCTAATACCTAACTTGAGGATTTTGGACCTCATGGATTCCAAGAGTCCTTACGGCAATACAGATTTCATCTGTGCTAGTTAGAATTCTTCCTTCCAATGATGGAATCTCGACATGACTTAGTGAAAGTAAGTTGATGGGATTTATTGGCTCTTATAAATTCCATTGACTTACCTGTGGGAAGAGCAGGTGGAGCTGGCATTGACTCATCTGGCCTCTCTGGCCAGAGGAAGGACTTTCAGACAAGCTTGGTTTGTGTGCCTGCTCTAGTGGCTGGAGGAGTGGAGTCTTCAACCAGAGAAGGGGTCCCACAGGCATGGCCGTGCGAGAATTGGTTTGAGGCAGTCAGCCACGCCTGGTTTGTGACCACTGCAGCTTCTAAGATCCAGTGTGACTCAGTACATGATCTGGGGTTTGTGCATTTGTTTTCAGGCATCTCAATGTTGTGAGGGGCTTAGTAGGTGACACAAATGCCATATAGACTGAACACCTGCATTCAGGGAGCTTAAACTTTTATTACAGAGATAAAGCAAATAAAAGCATATGAAGACCTAATAGTAAACAAACAACAGTTTCAGGGGAAGATCTGAAATCTTAAAGCAAATGAATTGGAACTTGAAGGTTGCATTTGTTTAACAGTTTTGCCAGGCATTTGGCCCCAAATTACATCCCTAAGCCAAATCATATTTGGCTTGAAAGATCATTGGTAAAATATAACATTAATATTTTTTCTTGAATTTTTGGTCTTGCCTTTTTTTTCTCATATGTGGACTGTGTAGGTATAGAGACAATGCTTTTCCTTGGAAAGTACATTATCATACTGAAATATATTTTGTTTTTAGCAATAAATATGACAATATGGTCCTTTTATTTTATACTTGATGAACATAACTTGTATAACAGGGGAAATCTACTATTTTCTCCTTGAGTCAAAGAACTGGTGGCTTACCCCCATATTTATGTGGAATGCAGATAGCATTTTGAATATTAGGTTATATTGTGTTGACATTAGATTGTGGGAAATGTGTGAAAAGTTTCAGCCGATCAAGTGACAGCCTTTGGTTCATCGTACAAATGAACTTCCTGGTTTTATAATCTGAAGCACATGCACATTAAGTACAAAAAATTAATTGCAGTAAATCCTGGCAATAATCTGGATATTTCAATAATGTTGCATTGTTATTTCTGAATTTACTTGTAACACTGTTACATAAGGGTCCTATTTTTAAATTGTTTTAATCTTGCTGGCCTCTCCTCTGATGATTAAATCAGAGTGACTGAATTAGATTTTATACTTATATGTCATGTCAAAGCTCTCAAATGTATTTTGTACCCTTCTCCTCATGTACAATCCATTTAGATGTAGTTAGTGGTTTATATGTATTCTGTTTAATTATTTTATCTTGGAATTTCTACTGCAATAGACAGTAACCACTTTTTAAACTTCTTGCTTCCTTGGCTGTAAGGGCCAGCGTCACGAAGCTGGAGTGGCAGCAGCCCCTGTCAGCCCTGAGGCTCGTGCCCCAACAGCACAGAGAAAAGGGGCTCCTCTCCCCTGGACTCAGTTTGGAAGGTGCAGAAGAGCAATCTGTTAGTGTTTGGAAACACTGCCCTTGTTAGTGTTGCCTAAATTATTCTAACACATCCTGTCCCCTCCCTGCTTTGTTTTTCTTGAGGGCACTTATCACTGACCTACTTAAAAACTTAAAATTTTTTTTCAGTTGCAGTTGACATACAGTATTATATTAGTTTCAAGTTGACAACATAGTCATTAGATATTTACATAACTCCTGGATCATTCCTTTGCTTTCAAAAGTAGGATATATTCATTTTGATAAGTGGAATATAACAGTTTTAATGACTATCAAGTTATTTTTATGACTATTTATCCCAGCATCTATGTCCCTTTTTTAATTGTAGGGCAGATTACAGACTTAGAGGAGGCTGAATTTACAGGGCTGAACTGAGTTTGAGAAACAAGGGAGAGAGGCGCATCGAGGATCCTTCTGGGATCTGCTGGGACCACTGGGCAGTGGCGTCACTCACAGAGAAAGAGAATATGGCGGGGTTCGGGGGAGGTTGCGGGGGAAGCAGTTCGGACGAGTCTGCAGGACACTTCAAGATATCAAGTAGGGGACCCCTGAGGAGACATCAATACTAATTTGTACTAATTTCATATCAAATGCAAAGGATTTGCAAAAGGGGATCCTTCAGAATAGGATTATTTAGAAGGATCTGTCAGAGGAGAGAAGAAGAGCTAGGATAGAAGGCTTTTAAAAACTCAAGGAAAGAAAGTATTTCAAAAGGATGCAATGGTCATAGTGTCAAATGCTACAAAGAGGTCAAATAAGATAAAAACCAAAAAGATTCCCATTTGGTTTCGCAGTAAGGATGTTGCTGGTGACCTTGGGAGGAACACTTTCAGTCAAGAGACTGGGACTGAGTCCAGACGCAGCACGTTGCGGAACATCGTGGCTTCAGTCCTTACAGAAATAGTTGGTGTGAATAAATTAATCTTACATGTGGAAGGGCTGTGCTTAAAAATGAGGTAAAGACAGAGGGAGGCCGGTCTGTATCACCGCCACAGGGGTAGCACCTCTCCAGTCACTTTCCAGCCCGTTACTCTGCTTCTTCTCATGAGAACTCGACACTGCCTGCAGTGACATAGTTTATTTGTCATGTCTTTACTGTCTATTTGTCCCTTCCAAAATGTCAGCTCTCCAAGGAAGACAAGCGATAGTTACCATTCACCACCAGCTCTCCAGCACCAGGAGTCATGCCTGGCTCATAGTGGGTGCTCAGTACGTTTGTGTTCAAGGAACGAATGAACGAAGTAGCTGCAAATGTGTCACTTACCAGGGCTAAGTCTCACTTCAAGGGAACCAGATTGGCGCCTTGAAATACTTTTCCTCATTTGTCATGATTTGAATGCATAATTCTAAGCCCTTGCTCTTTAATGGGATGGCTAATTGGCATAATAAAATAACCCTGTACAGTTCATCATCTTGATGCAGATTAGCAGAATTTTTTAAGGTGAGAGTCAGAATTCTGAAAAAAAGGCAGAGATGGATGTTGGCCAAAAATAAATGTATTATTTTGAGGTTAAACAATGAACTGAGAGAAAAAGCTTTAGAAATTATATACATATTTAAAGGCCAACAATTTAGCAAAAATTGGCATGATCTTACAGTGTCATTTCTAGAATAAGCAATGAAAAAAATGAGTATGTCATCTTATTTTACATACAAAGAAAGAACTGAATTGGCATTGTGTGTGTGCTGGTTATCAGGCTTAGCTATAAATGTTTCCTAATAATCACATTTGCAGAGGCCATACTGGGTTGTGTATGCTTTCAGTTGATAGTATTTTAAATATTAATTTGACATTTTACTGTGCTTTAATTCTATATGTTTTATTTGGGAACAATTATGAAATCCCATGTGACCTAGATAGCAGGGGTATGCAATAGAGACTTTCAGTTGGGAGTTTAAGCAGAGTTCAGTAACTGTAAAGTATTTCTCTAATAGGAAAAGAATAAGACAAACCCTCTGTTGAACTTTGTTTCACATTAAAATGACCGGAGTTTGGCATCAAAATGACAGCTGGTTAAAACAGCTTGAGATTTCAAAGTGCTTGAGTATATGTAAATATTATGACTGATCTCATAAGTGTGTTGGAAAACACTTTAAGAAAGGTCCTTGGTTTAACAGTTTGCTACACTCTCCCTTTTTGGTTTTATCTTGTGATTTTAGAGGAAATAGAATAATTAAAACCATGTAGTTGAACTCAACGGAACCAGGACTAGAGGTTAGCACTGTGAATGCATATTACTACTTTGTACACGGACCTAGGGTTCAGATCCCTGTAGTTTGATGATATGGCAGGTACTGCTCCAAATTAACTTTATGTAATGAGATGTTGATAGTAATAGTATGTAGAAACTTCATTACTAAACCTTAGTTTTGCCACTTTCTTTTTTATAACAGAACATGTTAGGCTGGGGGAATCCTCAGGGGTCAAGGTAGGTCACAAACAGATCATTTCTACACTCTGGTCTGATAGTCATGTCAAAAGGGCATATCTGCTATCGAGCCTCTTCTTAAATTCCCTTGACTTTATTTTTTTTTAATCTCATTTAAGCTACTGTGTATCCTAAACATTATATAGCAGCTCCTTGGAGACTTCTGTTTAGTCCTCCGTGGGCAAGGAAAACTGGGGATGAATAGGAAGCGAGAGAGATAAACAAAAAGTCACAGTGATGTAGTTTGTTATTAGACAGAACAGATTAAGATTATCAGCTGCACAGAGTTCAGACAGAAGCTTTCCCACGAGGCTTGCAACATTTCTAAAAGGCATTGGCATCAATTAGTGAAGAACTAATGCAGAGAAGTGGAGGTGGACAAGGGCCGTGTCTCAGCATGTGAGCGCAGATCTGAGGAGCAGAGGGAAGGCAGCGCCAGCCTCCTGCAGGCGACGTGATCACCTTAGGTTAAGATGCATGATTTTATAGGTATCACATGCAGACAGTACAGATTTCAAACATTACAACAAAATCCAATGAAAATCAAGTCAGTTCCTCACCCCATCTCTTAGTCCCCAATTCCCTCTGGAAGGTCAACACTTTTCTGTAAGTCCTTGTATTGCTCTGTGCATGCACAAGCACTTATATACAACCCCCCAAACAGTAGTATTATATACAATGTCTCCATTTTTTTTCACGTAGCATGTAAGTCATATTATTCTAAACCTTGTTTTCCTAACCTAATAGATTATAGTTTCTTTCCTCTTAATTTCCTCAATTCCTTTTAACAGCCATGTTATATTCTGTCCTACGGATGTGACAATCCCCTGTGATGGACATTTAAGTTGTTTCAAGTTCTTTGCTCCTATAAACTGTGATTCAAAAACCCAAGAATCACCCTTGATACATTCCGCCCTCTCCTTCTCCACACCCAGTGAATGGCCAGATTCTGTCAGTTCCACCCTCACTACATAGGTTGTGCATCTGTCCCCTCTCGCCACCCCCACTGCCATGCCCCGGCCACTTCTGATGTGGCTCACTGCCACAGCTTCTGACCGGCCTCCCTGACTGCACCCTCGCCCCCTTCAAGTCATTCCACATGCAGCAGATATGAGCTGGTATCATAAGAGAAAGGCAAACTACAATGAAATGCCATTTCCCACCCATTTGACTATCAGATTTCAAAAATGCTGATACTGTGTTGTGTTGCGAGGGCTAAAGGATAACAGTCATTCATACATTTTTGGTGGGAGTATAAATTAATTCACTCACTTTGGGGAACAATTTGGCAGTATCTATCAAAATTAAAATTATGTAGAGCTTTTATGACTTACCTGTTTATTTCTGGGAATACATCCTTCAGGTACACCTGGGCAATTGAATACTCTGTGGCTTTTGTGAGCTGATATGAACAGTGCTCCAAGATAGTTAAAAGAGTAAAGCAAAATGCAGAACAACATCTATTCTACAATTTTTGTAAAGAAGAAAGAAAAGATGAGGTCTGGGGCAAAAAGCTGGGTGGTTGCAGGACAGGGGTGACAGAAAGATGATTCTTAGTGTCTATACCCTTTCCCTGAACTTAGTACCATATATAGTTTACACATTCACACACACACACACACACACACACACACACACACACACACACAACATCGTTTTAAAGAGTGATCTTTAAGGAGTCCAAGTATGGGCCCATGGCTTCTCTGCTCAGCATTCGTCTGTGATTCCTTGGCGTTAGGGAGAAAGTGCAGCCCAGGGCTACATGCCCACTTGGGCCAGCTTCCGTCTAGCTCCCCAGAGAGCCTGCCGGGGTCTTCTTTCTTGTTCCCCACACTCCAGCCTGGTTCTAGTCCCCTCTAACATGCCATCTCCTCTTCACCTCGACCATGAGAAAGTATATGTGCCTTTGTACGTCTTTTCCTGCTGCCTGAAATGCTTATTTCCTTTACTTATTCTTTTCTTTTAGCAGCGACTTCCACTGAGAAAACTTCTGCAGTCAAAATTAGGTGCCCCCCCCCAGTCTCTCTCATAAAAGGATACAATTACATATTTATTTGTGTGGATTATACTTAGTGTCTGCTCTGAGTATCACTTTTTCCTTTGTCAGGAGGGATAGTGGAAAAAAAACATTCTGTTAAGATCTGAGGGATCTGAGTTCTGCTCATACAACTGACTAGCTGTGGGTTTTGGCAAATCACTTAACTTCTCTGAGCTTCAGTTCTCTCATCTGTCAAGTCAGAAAGCTAGACTAATTGATTTCTAAGGCCCTATAATTTGTAGTATTAGAATACTATGAGGACATATATAAAATGAAATACACATAAATATTCAATGCCGGTTGTACTCTTAATATAATGTGAAACATAACTAAATATTGCATGCTTGCATATAAGAATTGTATATTACAAAGGAAAGTTTAACTTCTTTCCTCAGAGTAACTTACTTTATGATTACTTCCCACAGTGTAGTTTCTTGATTCCTTCCTTACCTTTTATGAGATGCGTCGACTACCTAAATAGCCAGATAACATTCAAAGATGTACTTAATGTTCAGACAAGATACTCTTTATGCCAAACCCTTAATGTTTTCTTATAATAATTTCCTTGCCATGTTTTTATAAGGCATTATGTTTTAGCCAATGTCTATAATTTGAGTTATTAGATCATAGAAGTCTTTTCTCATTCTTGTTTTTAATTAAACTATAAATCCACTAGGTGGTGTATATGGACACAGAGAGAGAAAAGTTAGTTCCTTTTTTCTTCTCTATAGCTCAAGTTTAAGGGTTCTGTTTTTAAAAGGCTAAAAATTTCTAATTGTATTTTGGTTTTTGGAGTTAGGAGATGTCCCCATCAAAAAAACACGAGTCCTGACCAGCATGACTCAGTGGGTTGGGTGTCATCCCCCAAGGAGAAAGATTGCTGGTTGGATTCCCGGCCAGGACACAGGCCCAGGTCACGAGTCCCATCCCTTGGTTCAGGCGGTGTGCAAGAGGCAACTGATCAATGTTTCTTGCATGGATATTTCCCTCTCTTTCTCCCTCCCTTCTCCTCTCTCTAAAAAGTAAATAAATATTTTAAAAACACATGCAACCAAAATTTGAGGTTTCTGTGGGCTGTTAAAATAGTTAATTTTGCAAACTGAATATTTAAAGTAGAAGAAGGTATCAAATGAGTACAATGTGGTCCAATTAACCTGAAGAAAATCATTTGCCTTTTTATCTCTTTCAGTTTTTTCAGTTGTAATAATAACTTGACTCTATTCCATAAGAATTTTTAATTGTCAAATTATTCCTCCATTTACTGATTTCTAATTATGAATTCTTGACATTGTTTTAACTTGCATTTTCTCAAGAGCTTAATAATACTTTATGTTAGAAAATCAATCCTTTGTTATAATGGCCCACACTGAGGTTAAATAATTTAGCAAATGCTTATATTGTAAGGAGGACATTGGTTTCATTTTTTCTTTCTCTTTAGCACCTGGCCTGATGGGAGTGGTTGGAGGTCGTCCGAAAGTGTCAGTTTACTGATGATAAGCTAAAGTCAGTTTTTATGTATTGCTCCCCTCACATAGATTCCTGGATGAGGCTGAGAGGAGGGCGGGTCTAGAGATCTGAGGCCTATGATCCTGGCACGTCTCCTTCATTAACTCCTGAGACTCACGGGAACCTACGGTGACTCTTGAACTGTAAGCTGGCCTTATCTTCGAATCACCTGTGCTGATCCTATATGACTCAGAAAGGTGAATGGGTCCCCAGGGTTAAAGTTCTCAGGAGGTAAATGTTTTTTTTCCTGGGAACAGAATAATAAGGCTGAGTTAATCTGTTTTTCCAACCATTGATTTACAGTGGGGGGAATTTGATTTATTGACAAATAAAGGAGATATACTGAGCTTCACCTAACAAAATTAGAGTCAGGTGGCCACCTCATTTAGGTTAGTACTTCTGCCCGACTCTGCCGTTCAGTTTCTCTTGGTAGTTTCGTTTGTAGAAAATGAAGTGAACGCTTGTGCTTCAGAATTTTCTAGCTGCTTTGTGTTCTGTTCTTTGGAGATGAGATTAGATAGGACGTGTTAAGATTATTGGATTGGTGTCAGTTTAATCAAGAATGTGTGGATTCTCTTTCCATCTAAAACTCTGATAAAGCAAAAAAAAAAGTGCTTCAAAAGGATTATCTGTGCCGTTTGTTCTTTTGTCTCCATTGTCTCTGGAACACTCCACAAAAAGACAGGCTTCACTCCCAGTGGGTTATCAGAACTGCCCTTGTCAAGGGTCCCCACACCTTTATTTTGTTTAGTACAAAGGTCTGTTGTTGTCCTCATCTTACTGGCACCCCAAGCATCATCTGGCACTATTGGTCATGATTCTCCTCCTTCACATTTGTTCCTGACTTGGCTTCCAAGGCACTAGCTTTTCTGGATGTCTCCTACCTCACTGCCTGATACCCCTCCATCGCCTCTGCTGGGTCTTTCTCCTCTCTCTGACTTCTAAACATTGTGCTGCCTCAACACATGGCTCTCAGGCTGCTCTTCCTTTCTAGCTACACCCACACCCTCGATGAGCTCATTTCGTCTTTACCTTTAAATAGCGCCTGTATGCCAGTTGCCGTCAAATGTACTCCTCTAGCTCCTCTGTCTTCCTTGGTCCTCCAGCTCATGTACGATCCGTCTGTCTGCTTAACAGCTCCCATTTGGAAGCCTAGTAAGCATGTCATGCTTAACATGTCCCAAACTCAACCTAGTTCCCGCTGTTCTCAGGAAATGCCAACTTCAAGCCAAAAATCTTCATATCATCCCTGACTGCTCCCTTTCCTCATGTCATATGCACAATCCATTGGCCAGAGTTCTGTGCCTGGGTCTTCAAAATATGTCACCCTCACTGTTGCCACTCTGGTTCCAGCCACCATCTCCTCTGCCTTGAATTAGCGCAATGATCTCCTAACTGGCCTTCCTGGTTCCCACTGTAATCTGTGCTCAAAATAGAGTGACCTTTCAAACTCGTGAGCAGGGTGACATCACTCCTTTGTTCCAAATCTGTAATCTTGCCTGGAGTAGATGCTGAAGTCCTGAAGAGGGTCCAGCAGGCTCTTTCCAGTCTCTGTTCTCTGGGCCAGGCCTTCTCCTGCACTCCGTGCAGCCCACGCACTGCCCTCCCTTCCAGGCTGCCTCAGGACCTTTGCATTTTCTCCTCATTCTCACTGAGATGCTCATAGCGCCCTCCCTCACTTCAGGTCTCAGCCCCAAGCCCCTTTCTCAAAGAGAGCAACCTTGCCACCCTATTTAATATTGCCCAAGATCCTTAACACTTCTCAGCCCCCTCTCGGCTTTATTTTTCTTGAGGGCAGCTGTCACCATCTGACCTATTTTATTAATTTATATTCTCCATTATTGATATTCCCCTACCCCTCCCACGCACACTCAAATATAAGCCTGTTGAGGGCAGGAAATGTTTGTTTATGCTCACCATTGTACCCTTAATACTGGAGGGGTGCCTGCCATACATATTAGATATCTAAATTGTAATTATGTAGATATAATATGTATGTATTACTATATATTTATAATATACCTAATTATATAAATATGTCTAATATCTAATTTTATAGATATATATCTGTAAATTGAATACATGATTGAAAAATTGTTTGTGTGTGTTACTGGATACCGTGATACGGTACGACAGAAGCATCTATTTCTGTCTAAGAGTCAAAACTATAATGTCATCTGAGCTTTCATTTAGCGTGTTTGGTTATTCCACAAACATTAATTGCTCATCTATACTCTGCCTGGCACTTTGCTTGGCACTGAGCATAATGAGCAAAACATGGCCCCACGCTCTTAGACCCTCATGAAACTCCCTCTACTTAAAATTTATTTTGTAATATTTAATATATATAAAAATGAAAATAATGTATATTCTTTATATTCAAACATATAAAAAATAACGAACTCTTGTATGCCCACTTATATGTGAAGAAATAAATAAAACAAATCTTGGCTGGTGTGACTCAGTGAACTGAGCACTGGCCTGTGAATCAAAGGGTCACTGGTTCGATTCCCGGTCAGGGCACATGCCTGGGTTGCAGGGCCAGGTCCCTACTTGGGGCATGTGAGAGGCAACCAATCTATGTTTCTCTTACACATCAATGTTTCTCTCCCTCTCTTTCTCCCTTCCTTCCCAGCTCTTTAAAAATAAATAAATTACATCTTTAAAAAAAGAAAGAAAAAGTCAAACAAACCTGTGCAGGTCGGCGCCATTTCGCTCCTCTCTAAATGCCTCTCCCCCCTCACCGCCAGAGGAACTACGGTCCTGAACATGGTGTTTATCATCCCCACGCATTTTTAAAATACTTTTGCTACACATGGATCCCCAAATCACACTCAGTATTATTATGTTGAAATGGTGTTGAAATACAGGTCTTTTGCCCCTCCATGTCATTATCTGTGAGATTCACGTGTTGATGCGTGTAACAATTTGTTTTCCCTGTTGTACAGCATTCCATTTACTTAGCCATTTTCCTGTTCATGGACATACAGGTTGTTTCCAGGTTTTTGATAGTAAAAATATTGTCGCCTTAACTTTCCACACCAATGCTGTCCGGTAGAACTTTCTGCGCTGTTGGAAATGATGACTGCATTCTGCAGTACTGTAGCCACCAGCCACATGGGCTACTGAGCACTTGGAACGTAGCCAGTGGGACTGAGGGACTTACTTTTTAATTTTACTTAACTTTAATTAATGTAGTTACTGACTCCCCTTTTGGAGAGCACAATTTTACACTACATCATTTCTTTGTCTCTTTGGGTGTATATGAGAACTTATCTAGGGCGAAATTCTTAATACCGTCAGACCCAAGGTACCCCTCTGAAAGAATTACAGTTTGTATCACCCCATTTACTATCTTGAAATGCAATTCATAAATAATTAACTCATCTACACACATTTAAAAAATCAGTTTTTACCCCACCTTCCTTCTCTGCCAGCCCGATCAGAACCAACCCTTTCCGGTTGCTCCCTGTCTGAAACACACTGAATTCAAGATACCTTTGTGTTTCTCTCCCTTAAATGAAGCAACTTAACAAAGTTGAATGCTTGTCCGTATCTTCACCATATGAGAGTCTGCCGAGTTAGAAAAAGAGATTAGAACTTCTTTGACTTTTTAAAACATCTAAGAACAGAATGGATAAATAAGTTGTGGTGTATTATTTCAACAGAATACTGTACAGTCATGAAAATTTACTGCATTCAGCTGAATGAGTTACAGCCACATTCAAAAACATACATGAATCTCACACACATAACATTCAATGAAGCCAGGAACCAAAGAATATGTACTGCAATTCTGTCTATACAAAATCTAAAACACAGGCCAAAATAAACTTGTGTTGGGGATGCAGGCCTACGTGGAAGAACTAGAAAGAAGAGCAAGGAAACGCTGTTCTTCTAAGTCAGGGTTGTGATGCCCTTTGTTGGGGGTGGCAGTGACTGGGAGAGGCAGGAGGGGGCCTTCCCAGCTGCGGGCAGCCATCTGTTTCTTGATGTTGGTGGTGATCGCATGGAAACTGGGCTGGGCTCTCTGCTCCTTGACCTATTCTGTGTAAGCATTATATTTCACTATAAAAAGGTTTAAAAATGTTTAAGGATCCCAAGACATTTGGTCCCATAAACTTCATCTTACCATGCAATTTAATAATAACATACTTTGTCTCTAGTTTCAACCGTTGGTCAGTTTGGCCCACAAATAGTCAATGCTTTCTCTGTATCTGTGTTCCTGTTTAAAACTTTCATGGGATTTTGTTACACTTTGTTATCCACATTAGATAAGTTAGATTTCCTTCTGACCCTTATATTTGTTACCGAGGTTAAACTTAAGTGTTAGATCCTACCCCAGGCCATTCGTCTCTGCCCACGTCCAGGAACTGTGCCCTGGCTGTACCCAGACTTCTGTGAGATAGTTACGTGGTCTTACAGGAGACAGGATGAAGGAATGTATTGGTGAAAATCCACAAGTGGTACTAGAAAAACAACTTTTTTATTCAACTTTTAATGCCTCACTAATGCTTGGCTTTTGTGTCTATAAAGGCACTTTCTGGTGAGGAAATCTGAGTGCTCCTTGGAAGGGCCGCAGGGAAACGGGAACAACGATAGGCTGTGCAGAAGGTCACTGAGAACACCAGGCGGCGGCGGGTGCCGCCTGACTGGCAAGCGGAGGTCTGGCAACCCCACCGCTTTCCTTCTGAACCCTCAGTTGTAAACCTAACGTTTATTGTCTCTTCTTCTTTGTTTTAATCATATTCTAGATCTCCTGTTCTAAAACCATTCTTCTTCCTGTATCCCAAACAAAAGGTTAAGGTAAGTGACTCCTTACTCTGCTATAATATCATCTTAATTATACTTTCAGGCATATGTGACATTGGTGTTTCTTGGAGAGATTAGTTTTGCTTGTTTAACTGTATTGCCATTTGATTAAGAGAAGAACTGTTAATAGTCATGGTTGGGGAATGAGTCACCCTAATTACCTGATTGCTCCTGTTAGGTGAAGATCAATCCCCATTAACTGGATAAATCTTGACTTTAGACCAAGCATATACCTACTCAGATGGGTGGACTGCACGTTATTGCGTCTGGATTTCTTCTCAGGGCTACAGGGCTGCATCGGGTATTGTCTTGGTTCGCTTTGAAAGATGTTGTACTTTGCCAGTTATCTTTAGTCTAGGAATCAGGATAACACTCTCAGTGAAAATATAAAATATAAATATCTCTCATAGTTTAAATTAAACAAAAAAAAAAGGAAAAAAAGAAATGTTTCTGAACCTTCACACATTAAATGTGAAACTTCAGGAACCATAAGCACCCCCCAAACACTGACTGTCTTTAAAATGTGATTGTCAAAGTAATCGAAGTGCTTCTGAATTTTTTAGTCAGCAAAAAAATAGGAAACTTTTAAAAACCTGACATAATGCTAATAAATTATATGCAGAGAGGGATCATGTCTATCTTATTTACTACTATATCCCCAGCACAATACGTGGCCATCAGAGATATAAAAAAATAGTTTTAAATGAATGAGTGAAGTTCGCTGTGGGAGGTAGCATTATGTACGTTACTTTATTCAATCTTCACAGTAATGCTAAGAGTTGGGCTGTGGTGTCCCGATTTTGTAGGTGAGGAAACTGATTCTCAGGGAGGAGAAGGGGATTTCCCCAGGTCACACACGCACCCACTAGGACATGGAAGCTGTGGGAATCAAACTAGGATGTGTCTGAGTCCAAATCGACACGTATTCGACAATGACGCTCGTTTTAGCAAAGACAGCTAGTTTCCTTCTCAACAGCCATTTCCCTCCTCATCCTCAATTAGAGCGCAATTTCATTTTAGTTCCCTGTTCCCTCAGGTGACCCGGGTAAATCCTGAGCCACAATAATGCCCCCGTTTCCCATGCCTGCTTGTGACCAGTTTAGGGGATTGGAATATAACCTGGCTTGGTCATTGAGATCGGAAGGAAATATTCTTACGGTGGAGGTAGGGGGAGGTTCTGGGAAAGGATTTTTTTTTTTTTTTTGCCTCTTTATCAAAGAAACACAAGGGTGAAGCAGACCTTTCTGTGGCTCCTAAGTGTGGATATGTGGGGATGTGGCTCCTGGAGCTGTTGAATCTTCCTGCTGCCAGGAGGGGAGCCAGAGGCAGCCCTGGGTGCCCGGTGTGCTGCTGAGCTCCCAGTGCTGCTCAGTGCTGCTCAGTAAGTCCATCACACTCTCACTTTTCACTCAGCCAGTTACTTGAGAGCTTGAGCCACCAGCCAGCTAACTGGAGTGTCCAGTTACTCTGTCATATTGACCTTGTCAAAACTAATTCTGCCCCAGTTTTAAACACCTCTTTTCTAAATGGACATATAGAATGAAATGTTATTATAAGTTTTACCATTATTTTATGGAAATGGGATGCCTTCATTTATTCACTAATTCACTAAGCCTTTACTGGTGGCAGTTCCTGGGGAGCAATGGTAGATACTTGAATACAAACAAAGAAGGACAAAGAGAAACGCTCCACCAGCCTGGTCAGGAAGGGAAAGGGTCAGGAAAAGGTCAGGGAGGAAGGGTCAGAGAAGTCTGTACACTGGAGCTGACAAGAAGTGACATTTGAACTGGACCCTAAAAGACCAGGAATAGGAATTATACAGGTAGAAAAGAAGGGGGGAAGGGCATTCTTTGAAAAGGAGGTAGCAGGGAGATGCATGGGTTCTGGGAAGGCATGGCACAGGCAAGGAAGTACAAGTAGTTGAGTGTGTAGAGCACAGGCTGGGTGAGTCAGGAAAGAAACCTAGAGGGGTGAGAGGGGCCTGGTCGCAGAGGGCCCTGGGGCCAAGCTGTGGTATGAGGTGTAAGGTATGAGAGCCGTGGGGAGAAACTGGTGGATATTATGGATGTCTGGAACACAATGGTACTTAACTTCTGGTAGATCACTTTGGGAGTAGAGAGGAAAAAAAATTGGAGGAGAGAACAGAGATGATTAGAGATGAAGAGAAGCAGAGAAAAATGAAGAGGGTGTCTCAGATTCAAGACATCTTTAGGAAGTGGTTTTGGTAGAACTTGGTGGCTGGATGTGAGAGAGGAGAGAGCAGTGGGTGTGAAGCTTGCAAAGAAATGTGGAGCTGGTAAGGGGCCATGGAGGAGGCCGCCAGACTGTGCCAAGGTCTCAGCTGAGGGCGGAGACCACGAGTTCATGGCTCCAGTGCATGTAGTTGGGTGACTTACTTAGTGAAATTTTAAGGCAATCCACATTGGGGTAAATACTGCAGAAGGAAAATGGAGCAAGAGGAGTAGGAAGCTGAAGATGTTGTTTAAAGAGACAGGTTGAAGGACTAAACCAAAGCATAATGGAGAAGGAAGCCAAGCCGGAGGAAGTGTAATGCAGAGAGTGAAAGGATAGGACTTCAGTCCAGGTCTGGTGGGTCAGCAGGTATAATTGGAAATATGAGGCTGACGGGAGCTTGTGGCAGGAGAGTTAAGCAGTGTGGTTGAGGATGGTACAGGTGGAGGAGCTCCAGGTAAGTAATGTCAAAGGAAGAAGGATGAGTTGTTGATACCTGTGTGGAGATGAAGGTCACTGCAGTTGAAGAAGCCAAGGGTCAGATATTGGAAGGGTCATCCCTGTGAACATTGCGGAAAGCAGGACTATGGCACATTGGGGATGGAGGAAACAAAATCAGAAGCCATGTTCCAAAGTCTCCGGTACATGTCAGGGAGTGATGAGAACGACAACGAAGAAGGGATGGAGGATAGAAACTTGAGAGTCACGAGTTCCAAAGGGAGAAGGACTTTCATAGGAAATTGGGGGAATGTTGAGTGGGCAAATGTTAATAATTATTTAGCACCTAACTGTGCACCAGGTTCTGTTCTAAGTGATTTATATTTACTAAACTCATTTCATTCTCGCCTCGGAGGTAAGTACTATCATTCATTTTACCCATTATTATCCCCATTTTCCAGTGTGGAAACTGAGGCTCTGAAATGTTTAATAATTTGCTCAAGGTACACAGCCACAATTCCAAGTCTAGGCAGTTAGGATGCAAAGTTCACACTCTTCCCCAAGTCACTGACCTGCTGATTCCACTGGACAAGCCCAGCTGTGGGTTAAGTGGTATGTTCAAAAACAAACAGCCTCCAGTGAAGACTGTAGGGAGGGGGCAGTGTCTGTGGTGGGGAGCCATTCAAAAAAGGCAGAACATGACTGGTCCTTGATGGTGTTAACGACTTTATGTTTTCTAGAGTCTATTTTAATTAGTACTTAAATGTGACAGTGTGCCTTTGAACTATATAAACTGCCTCATGCCTTTTCAGAAGTGGGTGTGGTGTACTTTTAAAATAAATGGTTACATTAATTATTAACTATAAGTACTCAATTATATAAAAGAATTAACTTGAATCTCTCAGAGAATGTACACACATTCTGACTAAGAATGAACAAAAAGAAACTAAAATAGGGAATCTTGAATTACATGGCTCTATGGTAAACCAGTTTATTTTGGGTTCATGACTACCTATTGGGAAAAAATTCACCTTATTTCTTAAAAAATTTTTGTTACCTGTCAGATACTATCCTAAAAACCAAGAGGCCAAGAGTGTTAAGAGGCATTATAATCTAAAGAAGTCTGTTTTTCTTGACTCATATTAAGTTCTTTTTTAAAAATTGATCTTAGAGAGAGAGTAAAGGGGAGACAGAGAAACACTGATTTGTTGTTCCACTCATTTACCCATTCATTGGTTGCTTCTTGTATGTGCCCTGCCCAGCATTGAACCCTCAACTTTGGCCTGTTGGGACGACACTCTAACCAACAGAGCTCTCTAGCCAGGGCCTAATTCTTTTTATTTTCTTAGAATTATGGCTCAAAGCGTCTTTGAATAAAGTGCTAATCAAGTGAATCACTGAGAAATGAGCTTCTTTGTCTTATAGAGTTATACTACTCTTCCTGAAAAGTGTAGCTCAAGAAGTGTAAGCATGAGGAAAATATGGATTTATACCAAAGGAAATTTATGGTGTAATTATAAATTAACTATACCATAGACTCATAATGGGAAACTGCATCTCACAATTACATTTAAGAACTCTGGTACATAATAAGTTCTTTCAAAATGTGATTCAGCTTTTATTTAGAAACGCATCTACTGAAATGAAGCACAGTGCTCAAAGGTTATGCTAATCATGCATGTGATCATGAGTAGTTTAATCCAAACTAAGAGTGAATTTGTCAGATATAGAGTCTCAATCAGGTAATTTGTGAAATGAAATGATTTATTTTTCCATCTGAAAGTTTCAGAGTGGCAGCTTTTGAAAGGTGCTGTCAACTCTTCAAGGTAGCTATTCTTATGAAGCTTTGGTTTCTAGAAAAACAGGAAGTTTTATAGACCAAATAGTTCTACACATGAGGAGAGGAGAGAAATTGGAGAATTATTAGCAAAAAAGATTATCCTTCATTTTTACTACCACTCCACACTTTGGGGAAAAAAGTGTTTTGTGAAGTCAGGAAGTAAAGGCAGTAAAATCCAACACAAACCTGTTTATCTGATGCTGTTTCGGGGTTCAAGCTGCAACGCTCAGAGTTCCCAACTAAATTGTATGTGTAATGGGGTGCATAGAGAATGCCCCACAATATTTGATTGGGGGAAGAGGGAGTGGATGATATGGCATTTAAGATACATTGCATAACAATGGCAAGTTAATAGCCTTGCCTTCCATTGTGCATGTGACTCAGAGAACATTCAGGGACTAGTAACATGGAGGGTGGGGTGCTTATACAGCACCTGAGCAAGAGGCAAGTGGCAGATCCCCACCCCAGAAGGGAACTTTTGCCATGACTAAAGATGGCAGTCAAAAGAAAGTTAAAGATATGGGGGAACTGGCAATAATGGCAGACACTAACACACGATAGGAGGGGCAGGATGTGAAATCACACAGGAAGTTCTGGGCAGAGCATTTAAATGAGGGTGGGCTAAAGAGGGTGTCCACCCGGAGGTCTGGAGTGTGAGAGAGGAGCTCCATGGGGAGAGAAGAGAGAGAAGCCATGGGATCTGAAGTAAAAAATGGGAAGAAGCCACGAGGTCTGGTGTGTAAGAGAAGAGGGAAAAGTCACATGGTATGACTAAGAGACACAAGAGCCATATGGTCTGGAGTAAGAGAGAGGACATCTAAAAGCCAGCATTTCAGAGTCTCCAGAGTTGGCAGTGCTGCAGGGACCTGCCCAGACACCCAGATTTGAGTAAGCTTGGAGAAGACCCAGCAGAACTGACATAGCTGTCTAGGACTTGCCTAGCTGCCCCAAGGTGTGAGAGATGCTTGGAGCTAAACTTTGACCGGGAATGCTGATCTGCAGATTTCTGCTTTTCTGCAAGGCAATACCTCTGACTGGCATATTCTGAAACTGGCCTGCTTTGGCAAAGGGAGGCAGGACTCTGTGTTTTTGGGTGGTTTTTAAAGGGAATGGGACTTAATAGCATAAATCTGCCATTATTCTAAATCTGTATAACCTTTAAATAAATAACCTCTTTTCTTTTTCACCAAACTCTTGCTTGGGATTCACATTTCTTGGTAGTGGGCAATTGAACCCCACAGCTATTCTAGAACAACATTGGTGGGTTCTCTGTAACATATCCATATAGTGGGGGCGGTGGGAGGGGTATTAATATATTTGAATTTTATGTCTATTGTTCTCTGCTTGTCTGTAAGGTTTATTTATATATTCCTAAGCAATCTATTGCTTAGTTTACATGATTTTTAACTTTATGTTTGTGGAATGGAGCTGTCTTCTGTAACTTGGTGGGTTTTTTTTTTTCACTCGAAATTATCTTCTGAGATTTACCAGTGTTTAGGCATAGAGCAATCATTTATTCATTTTTCATCACTATAGTCTTCCATTTTATGAATATGCTATAATTTATTATTTATTTATTAGAACACTGGTATTTTTGTAGGTGTTTGCTTTACTTTTACACACATGGCTGCTTTGAGCACCCTGTACACCTCCTGGTAGCCAAGTGCAATGGTTCTCCTAGCTATTCACCCAAAGTTAGAATTGTTGATCCCTCGGGATGCGCCTCTTTAACTCCGTTTCCTGGGTAGTAATGCCGCTTGTTTTCACAAGTGTTCATTTACGTCCGTCCCTTCAGGACGTGAGCTTCAGAGTCTCCCCGCACTTGGGGTTAGCCGACTTCTGAATTATTGCCGGTGTGATGGGTGCAAAGCAATATTTTGTGTAGTTTATTTTTTTAAATGTATATCTTGTTTTTTTTTAAGATTTTATTTATTTATTTTTAGAGAGGGAAGGGAGGGAGAAAGAGAGAGAGAGAGAAACATCAATGTGTGGTTGCTGGGGGCCATGGCCTGCAACCCAAGCATGTGCCCTGACTGGGAATCGAACCTGCGATGCTTTGGTTCGAAGCCCGCGCTCAATCCACTGAGCTATGCCAGCCAGGGCTATTTTGTGTAGTTTTAATTTGCATTTTCCATATGTTTATTATCTATCCTGTTGCCTTTCTAAAAATGCCCATTTTTGTACTTTGCCCTTTTTATTTTTCTATTGGGTTTTCTGTCTTTTTCTTCTCGATTTTGAGTTGTTCTTTTTTGAGGTCCCATATATTCTGGAAACTAATCCTTTGTTATTTATATGTATCACAAGTTATTTCCTCCCAGTTTATGGCTTTATGGGATTTATCAATAATTAGAATTATTCATTTTAATATAATTCATCAAACATTTTTTCTTATGATTTGTGCTGCAGACCTTTTTAAAGAAATTCTTCCCTACCTTGAGGTTATTTATTCTTCTGTATTTCTAAAAGTTTTAAAGTTTTGCCTTTCACATTTAAGTGCTTAGTTCAACTTGAATTTCTTTAATGTGTTTCCAATTAAGTTTTGTAATTGTCTTCATAATTGCCTTACATATTGAGATAATTGGATATTTACTCTCTTCATAGTCCATTAAGGTAGTCTTAAAGTAATAGATTCAATGTTATTAATTAAACCTGCCTATATTCCTGGAATAAACCTAACTTGATAATGATGTACATTGCTTGATTTAGTTTGTGAATATTTTCTTTCTGATTTCTGTATCTGTTCATAAGGGAGATTGATCTAAAATTTTCCTTGGTTTCTGTATCAAGTTATTTTAGCCCACAAAAATTAATTGCAGTATTTTTCTTCTTTTTCTATATTCTGGAAGAAGATTGAAATTCCCTTTTTTTTTCATATGGAACTTGCCTATAAAGCTGTTTGTACCTGGTGCTTTATAATTTGGGAAACTACTTCACTGATTCAGTTTCTTTAATGATATAAAACTACTTAGTTTTTCAGATTTTTCTTGAATTCAGTTTTAAGGTATTTTTTTCTAAGAGTTTTATTTTATTTTTTTCAAGTTTACTACCATAAGTGAATTATAACATAATGTTCAATATCATATTTTCATTATGATATTTCTTATTTTTTTTTGTCATGATCAAAACTTGAAAGAGATTTCTCATTTTTATTATCCACTTGAAGACAAATGTTTGGCGTTTTTATTCTCTTCATTGTACATTTATTCCTTATTTTATTAATTTTTGCCCTTTTATTATTTCTAGTTTCTTTGTATCTATTTTGCTGATCTTTTTCTGACTTCTTATGGTGAGTGCTTAGCTCATTAATTTTCAAATTTTCCTCTTTTTTCATGTAGTGTATTAAAGCTGTAAATATCTAAGAGCTATAATACATATGTTCTACATATTTTGAAATTTTGTTTTCACTGTTTCTTTTTTATTGTCTAACTTTTATTATGTTCTCTTTTTACTCATGAATTATTTAGATGCTTATTTAGATGCACAAGCAATTACAGCAAGGTTGAAAGACACAAGGTTAATAATACAAAAGCCAATCATTTTCTTATATACCAACAATGAACAAGTGGAATTTGAAAAATATGCTATTTCCATGAGTATGCAAAAAAAAAAGATAAAACACTTTCAGGTAAAAAGCTAACAAAATGTATACCAGGTATATATGAGGGAAACTCTAAAACTCTGGTGAAAGAAATCAAAGAAATAAATAAATGGTGAGGTAGTCCCTGTTTACAGATAGGAAGACTCCATACGATCAAGAGAGAGTTTTTCCCAACTTGATCTATAGACTCAATACAATTGCAGTCAAAATCCCAGCAAGTTATTTTGCGGATGTCGATAAACCAATTCTGACATTTATATAGAGGCAAAGGGCCCAGAATAGCCAACACAATATTGAAAGAGAACAGAGTTGGAGAGTGTTAGCCTTCTCCAACTTCCAGACTCGTCGTAGGGCTACAGTGATCAGAACAGTGTGGTATTGGTGAAAGGAGAGACAGACAGATCAATGGAACAGAATAGAGAGCCCAGAGGTATTCCCATACAAATATAGTCATCTGATCTTTGACAAAGTGTTACAGTACAAAAGGGGGGCCTGGAACAATATGCTATTACCCAAAAGGAACCCCCCAGGTTCGTTATGTCCTCTGCCAGAGGAAAGACTTCTCTCAATGCCTAAGATTCATGAGAAGGAAAGGAATTTATTATTCATTTGAAATAACACAAACTAAAGTTCCCCACAAATGCACACAGTCCTCCCAGCACCCTCCACATGGCAAAAGGGAGCACTTCCAAAGCCTCGTGGTCCTGACTCTCACCCAAGCCTCATGGTCCCAACCAAGACACCAAAGCCACATGTGGTCCTAAACAGACATGTGGTCCCAAAAAGAGAGATGCCCAGTGGCTGCTGCGCCTCCGTTTAAATCCCAGCGCTAATCTTCCTCTGCAGCCCCATTTCCAGCTCCTATCACAATTGGCCACAGCTGCCAGCATTCTGGGCAGATGTGGCCCTGTGGCGTGGAGCCAATTATCTCCAAGCTCTTCTGGACCCTATTACAAATCCCAATTTGGGGCCCCCCTCTTGGCTGCACCCTGTTACAAAAGGAGCAAAGGTAATTCAGTGGGAAAGGATAGTCTTTTTCCAATAGTGCTGGAGCAACTGGATATCCTCATGCAAACACACACACACATTCTGGATCTTACACCTTTCACAAAAATTAGTTAGAACTGGATCATAGATCTACATGTATAATGAAAAACTATGAAACTTGGAGATAACATAAGACAAAACCTGGATGACCTTGGGTATTGTGATGACTTTTTAGATACATCATCAAAGAATGAAAGGTATAATCAATAAACTGCATTTCATTAAAATTAAAAGTTTTCACTCTGTGAAAGATACTGTCAAGAGAATGAGAAGATAAGCCACTATTTGCAAAAAGACATATCTAATAAAGGACTATTATTTAAAACATACAAATAACTATTAAAACTCAACAATAGGATAATAACCTGATTAAAACATGAGCAAATAACCTTAACAGACACCTCACCAAAGAAGATATACAGGTAGCAAATAAGCTTATGAAAAGATATTCAACATCAAATGCTGACCACACCAGTGGTGATAACACCAAATGCTGCTGAGGGTGTGAAGCCACAGGAACTCTGATTCATTGCTGGTGAGAATACAAATTGATACAACTTCTTTGGAAGAAAGTATGGCAGTTTCTTAGAAAACTAAATATACTTTTACCATGTGACCCAACAACTATGTTCCCTGATTTTCACCCAAATGAACTGAAAACATGTCTGCACAAAATCTAGCACAGAGTTTTTTCTGCATCCTTGTTCATAATTGCCAAAGGTAGAAGCACCCAAGATGTCCTTTAGTAAGTGAGTGGATAAACTGTGGTACATCCAGACAATGGAAAATTATTCACTGCTAAAAAAGAAATGAGCTGTCAAGGAATGAAAAGACATGGAGGAAATTTAAATGAATATTACTAGATGAAAAGAGACCATCTGAAAAGGTTACATACTGTGTGATTCCAATGACATAATGTTCTAGAAAAGGCAAAACTGTGGAAACAGTAAAAAAAACAAAGAACAATAGATGCCAAGAGTCAAGGAGAGAAAGGGATGATTAGGAGCAAAGAGGGTTTTTAGGGCAGTGGAACTGTCCTGTATGATAGTATAATGGATGATTCGTGTCGTTATACACTCGTCAAAACCCACAGAATTCACAACAAGAGTGAACCCTAATTTACTCTATGGACTTTGGTGACAGCGATGTGTCACTGTAGGTTCATCGATTGTAACAAAGGTACTTTTTTGGTGTGGGGTGTTGATAATGGGGAAGGTGTACATGTGTGAAGATAGAGGGTATGTGGAAATTCTCTGTACATCTTGCTCAATTTTACTGTGAAAATCAAATTTCTCCTAAAAAAAGTCTTAAAAATGAATTTATTTCTCCCCAAGTTTAAAAGAAAATTTTACTCAATATCTGTAGGCTGAAAGGCGTAACACTGATTATTCCCACTACTGCTGCTGAAAAATCAGCTGACGGTTTGGCAGCCCTTCGATGGTTAATGTCTCTTTTCTTTTCTGGCTTCTTTTTTCTTTGGCGTTCTGCCATTTTAGCATGCTGTGTCTAAGTATCCATTTCTTCTTACCTGGTTTGGAATTCATTGGGTTTAATGTATCAAAGAATTTGTTCTTTCATTCATTTTAGAAATTGTAAGCCACTGTCTCTCTGAATAATTCCTTTCCCCTTCCCATTTTTTCCTCTAACTTCAGTTGAAAGTATGTGAGACTCTTACTCTCCCCCCAAATACAGTTACTTCATCTTTGTCAAAAACCATAGAAAATACGTCCTATGTAGAAGTTTCTGGACTTGCCCTTGTAATCCACCAGAACCATGACTTTCCTAAATTGTCCTCTGTTGTAAAATGTTGTTTGCTTAGAGCTGCAGAAAATACAGTAACACAAATTGTCTTCCACTGGCTGGATTCATGGTGACCAGTATGGCTGCCAAGTGTTCGACTTTCTATAATATTATTGAAGTTTCAGGTTGCCCCATCTTGTTGGTTATGGAAAATGATAAAAATGTTCCATGATGGAAAAGAAGTGGGTAGTGTCACCAATCAATGCTATCTGCAGATTTTAATGTTATTACTGGAAACTTCGGCCATAACAAATTGATAAGGAGCTTCCAGGGCTGCCAACTTATGTCATAAATTTAAAGCTCATTTTTAAAAGGGACTTACAACTCACTTTTATCAGTTTGTTTCAAAGCGCCTTTTCTTACCCCATTAATAAAAAGACAAGATCCCTAATCAGCTCTTCATAGAATGCCATGAAGTCATAAACAGGGAAATGGATGATAAGCTAATTAACGGCTAATGAAAGTCTCCATCTGGAAGTATTTGAAAGGTGGCTTGCCAAACAGACATTCAAGTCTGTGTTTCTCAGCTTCTGGAAGGAACATATCCTGAATAAGAACCTGTAGCTAAGCACATGATAATAGCATTCAGTATGGCCACATACGCTTTTGCCAGAGCACCATCTAAAATTATTGAAACCAGTTATTTCCAGGCATCTCAGTTTTGCCCGAACTTGCAATGGCAAGACACATGAGCAAACTATGAGCACTCTACATATTCAAACAATAGCTGTGCACAGTTCAGCCAACTGCCTTTGCTTTAGAAAATTTAAGCAAGAAAAACTAAGCAGCAGTTTTAAGCAGACTGAAGAGAATGGGGTGGGGGAGGGAGAATGAGGTTGCCCTTTGTTTAGATGGAACAGTTTACAGATAAAAAAAATAATCCAGGAATAAAAACAGAATATGATTTCAACTGTTACTCCCTGCCTACTCTTGACAGTGTGGTTCCAATTCTCACAGCATTGAAACCTGCATTGTTCATGAAAAAGATCAGAAATAATGGCAAAGGCCACCTTGGAAAACAACACACAACTAATACTCAGTACAGTTTGGTACAACATTTATTGAGAGATTGTATGTTGCAGGCTCTGACTGGGCTAGGTATTAGGACACCAAGAAGAAAAAGACTCGGCTCCACCGTTATATAAATGAATGCACTCGTAAACGTAGATTTAAGACGTGCTACTCTAGACTCCCTGCCCCTGTGTGACTTGACGGTACATTGTTGTGTAAGCCAGGGTCACCACACTCTGAGGAAAACATAAGGCTGACACACTGCTTATGGCACAGGAAGCTCCATTGTGAGGCTCTGGCACTTGAGAGGTGTGTGCCTCAGAACTGATTAAATTCTCCGAGGACTGGGTGAGGAAGCTGGAAATGCGTTTTCAGGGAAATTGTACTGATGAGGCAGCCATCAGTCATTACTCTACAAGAAACAAAGAGTCTTTGATTCCAGTGTCAAGGCGCTACTGGTTAATGCTGCTTCTCCTGAGTTTGCCCCAGGCTATCAGGTAAAGTTCAGTGTCTCCCTCCCCTCATCCCCAGCCAGCGCCAGAAGTTCGGAAGGAAGAGAAGCCCAGAAGCAGAAGAAAGTTTATACTTTTTTTTCTTTTGCTCTGTGAGGAATGACAAAGCAGTATGCTTCATGTAGTCCCATAAAAGCATCATGTTTTCAGAAACTAACATCAGTTTCAAAAACAGGACATCTTAAGGTGTGAGTAAAGAACTGACTGATTGTTCGAGTTAAACTAAGTTATAAGTACTTTCTTCATTAAATCTTCCTTTTCCATTTTCTCTTGATTTTTTTCAGGTGGACATCCACCTGACTAATGGAGGGCATATTGAAACCTTCCATGAAGATCTCACCTTTACCCTGGACACACTGGCTCCACCAAATTTGCCCAAGGTAGATGATGACTTAAAAGGTATGTTCATGTGCTCTACTGGTATGTTCTGCCACAGCAGTTATTCTTTCCATTTTTTCATTACTTTTTCTTCCAGCATATTTTTAGTATCTGTAAAGGTGATATGGCAAGCATGTAGGACACTTTGGCAGGGAGTACTAGTGTCATTTGTCTGAGGCCAGGGCATGGCTGTACCTGGGCTTGGTATACAGGGTAGCAGGGAGTGTGGTTCAGAAAAGACACTGAATAGATCAGATATTTGTGCAGAAAAATGATAACCCTACAATTCAGCTGGTCTCTTTCTTGGTGAGAGGACCCAAGTAAATGTGGTGGTTTTTGTTGCATAAATCAAGGATAGCCCCGCACAAGTAGAAATCTAGATTTTAGGAGGGATTCAGAGAGACACGCAATCAGAACAGTGATTTATCCTGACACTCTTCATCAGGGGAACATTTGAATCAGAAAAAAAAGAGCTTTGGAAAGCTCGCAGCCTTTTAGAGACTCAGCTTCAGGAGACTAAAATACATCCACAGGGCAACTCTGACTTGTCATATTCCTTTCTATGCTTGGACCAGCCTCCAACATTTTGCCCTTTGCACTTTCCATTGGGAAATACCTTCAAGAATTCCTTGTGTGAAGGTTTTCTTTTAGGCATCATTTCCTTGGGGACACCTTCATCCTTTTAGTCACAATCTCTTTCCTCATATATGCTGATAAATTTACCTTCACTCATATGTGGAATCTTATGAACATAATAAACTAACCATCAGAATACAAAGAGACCCACAGATAGAGAACAGGCTGACAGCTTTCAGAGGGTAGGATGTTGGGACTGGGTGAAAAGGTGAAGGGATTAAGTGAAATACCCCACAAAAACTCATAGTCACAGACATCAGTATGTTGATTACAGAGAGGAAGGGGGTGGGGGGAGGTGGAAGAGGCTAAAGGGGGAAATAAAGAGTGATCGAAGGAGACTTGGGGTGGTGAATACACAATACAATATACAGTTGATGTCTTATTGAATTGTACACTTGAAACCAATATAATTTTATTAATTAATGTCACCCCAATAAATTCAATTTAAAAATTTCACCTTCACCAATTTCCTCTAGAGTCTGCATATCCAGAGTCTTTCGACAGTGTCAACATCTCTACTTTGCGTCCTTCTGTAATTCCAGTTATCATTTTACTTCCCGTTAACCACCTATTTCTTTGCTACACTTTCCTCTTTCTTGGCCAGTTCTCTCTTTCAACAATGCATTTTTGTAAAATCTCATGTGGGCTTATCCCTGGGAGACCGAGGAGGCAACACAACTAACTACACACTCTGCCGTGTGTGCATGGACTGAATAATAGTTACACAATCACACCCAGTTCGTATATCATGGTAGCTGAAACCGGAACCGTGCTGTGAGGGGATTGGTGTTAATCAACTTAACCTCGGTAACAGAAATTCGTGCATATTGGAACTGCAAAGTGGGGACTGCCTGCACACTCAGGGTTTACACTGTAGTTGTCCATGTGCTTCTTGACCTAATTTTAATTACCATATGCTTATGAAATTTGCTTTGGAGATAGTCTACAATTGACGATATTGTCCCCACTTGTTTGAAATGGTGTTCTTGCTAATTCACTTTAAAGAGGTCTTACTGGTTTTGCATATTCTTTACCTTGATCTTAGGGAACTGGTAATTATTGCATGGTCCGCTGCATTAAATTAAATGCTGTTCAGTCTTTGTGAGTATCTATAAAGTTTCGGTCTCCCATAAAGATGAGATGTGGATCCACAGTCTAAAAAAGAGAGTTATTATTCCCACAAAATCATTGTAAAGATAAAAAAATCTGAAATGTTCTGCTTCCCATTTGTTAAATAACATTGCAGATGTTTAACTTTCTAGCAATTATGCAGTTACATCATTTAGAGTGGCACAAATACCACAGCATTGTCACTTGCTCTCATTTTATTGTTGGTTTTACATAAAAGTTGTGATTTTTAAGCAGAACATATATTTATGTCTCAAAAATGTTTAGTGTTCTTAGAAATCTAAAGCAACACATATCCGACCTAGAGTGCTAAGCCTTCCCAAAGCTTGTGATCCAATTGTGATCAACCACATTGCCCTGTGTAGCTTTCTTGTTGGAACCACCACACCCATATCTGTTAAGTTTTTTATATACCTCTTCAATTTTCTTCCACTTGTAGACCTACCAGATGGCTCACTGACTTACCGCTTAGAAGATCTGGCCTATACAAGAAGTGGGGACAAAGGCAATTCGGCAAATATAGGTATGTTTTTGCTTATCAAAACCGTTTTTCACATCTTTAGAATTGATTTCAGTCATTTAATAAGTTTTTGTTTGGCTTCGATGAAAGTTTTTGTTTACTGTGTTGGTTAAGGTATATTCAATTGTCCAATGCCATCTAGCTATTTTCTTACTGACATAACAAACAAAAATGTGTGCTTCAAATGAAATGTGAAGCCTTTCAATAAAACATTTTCACAAAAAATAATTTAAACATACCTGGGGCCAGAATACCCACCCTTTTTTAAAAAGATTTTATTTATTTATCTTTTAGAGAGGGGGGAGGGGGAGGGAAACAAATGTCAACGCGTGGCTGCCTCTCATGTGCCCCCCACTGGGAACCTGGCCCACAACCCAGGTATGTGCCCTGACTGGAAATGGAATTGGCGACCCTCTCGTTCTCAGGCTGGCACTCAGTCCACTGAGCCACACCAGCCAGGGCCAGAATATCCACTCTTATCTCATAGTATTATAATGCACTTGTTTTATGAATTGGCCTTTGGCCAAGATCTCTCTTTTAATCTTTTTTCCCTTAATGTTCCCTAAATAGTACAATACTTTATTATGACCATCTTTCTGTTTTTCTTTATTCATGTATATTTCCTTTATTGGAATATTTTTAAAGAATATCTCTTCACCTCTTAAAAGTCCTTTTCGTCTTCAGAAATTGCTAGATCCTTCCTTTTCTCCTAAGAATAACTTCCCTGGTTCTTTGTTCTCTTTAACCCCACAGAATGTCATTTACCCATCTCTTTACTGAAATGCCAAGAATAACCAGGCTATCATTTAATAAGTGTCTTTAGGTAGACTGTAAATGCCTTTGTCCTTTAGTAAAATTAATATATAAACACCAGAGTGGACTCAAATCTCCACTGCCTAGTGAGTTTGTAAACTGAAAAGAACACAGACATGCAAACACCCGTTACAGGTGCTGGCCTCTGAAATCTGGTAAGTAATGACTCCATTCACACCTCGTCTATTCCTGGAAAGATAGCTAGGTGACAGCCACAGACAGTTTGTATACTTCTGCTTCGCCATTACCGGCTCTACTTATTTGAGCTGTTTAAACTGAAATGACTAAAAGAAATGGATTAGCCAACCTTTCATTTCTGAACATTCCCCAGAACAGCGATTTTAAACCATTTTCATCTCATGGCACACATAAACTAATTAGTAAAATTTTTTAGCACACCAGAAAATATATTTTTTGCTGATCTGACAAAATATAGTTATAATCTTGATTGATTTACAAATAATAATAATAATATTAGTAATTACATACACTTTTTGCTCCAAACTAGTTGATAAGTATTTCTGGTACTAAGAATTAACCAATCAGAAGCATCCTTATTAGCAACCTGACCAATAAGGTACAACTCTATTAGATGACCTATGTATTTATGGCTTAAGACAGGACATTCATACTGGAGGGCTACTGTTGGGGTTGGCTTTTTTAGTATTTGACAATCTAAGGGAAGAGGGGCCAGTGCTGCTGACTAAATAGCCAGGTAGTGCATGTTTTAAAAATTCTTGTGGCGCACCAGTTGAAAATTGCTGCCCTAGAACGTGAGCCATAGGCAGAATAGAGCAGTGAGCATGATTGCCAAGTTCCTTGACCTCTGAAACTTGCAGTCTTCTCATGTTAATATTCTCACATTTTTCATTTGATTTTGCATCAATCTTCCATCCTTTCTTCTTAAGTTGCAGCTATGTGGCATTTGCTTAGTAATAAAAATAAATTTTCTTAAAATTTCATAATACCCTTTGAAATAATTAGAGTTGCTAGACAAAATAAAGAATGCCTTGCTAATTTGAATTTCATATAAATAATGAGTAACTATCAGTGTGAGTATGCTCCATGCAATATTTAGGTATGTGCTAAATTCGACATATCTAAATCTGGCAACCCGAAATCAGAGAAACTCTGTACATGGCCGAAGCAGGGAGAATGGCATTCACCACTGAACAATTCAGTTTGATGGCTACAGTTCGTCCACTATATCCCTTCAAATCCCCTCTTCCCCACACCTACCCAATACATAATGCCTTCACACAATCCGATTAAGATGCTTTAAACTATTGAGTCATGATGATCAATCTGCAGCATCTGTGCTTAGTAATGTGGTGTTTTGTATACAATAGGCATAATAGCACGGCACCCTGTCTACTACTCATACTTAAAAAAATTTCTAACTGCTCAAGCCATAGAAGATTTCTTCCAACATATTCTGCATAAAGAACAACGTGAGGGAAGTTCCATGATAAGGTATGGTTCACTGTAAGTGACTGAATTACCACATTTATATTTGGGGCTTATAATAATTGAGCATGTTGATTTTGAGTTAGGAGATCAATGGCTTTTATTGTGATTATAGGACTTTTACGTGTAACTTTTGCCCACATTATGGGAGATACAAAATAGTACAAGGCATGATTGCTATCCTTCAAAATGAACAGGTAGTCTTGCTAAACTGACACTCTTTGAACTCTTAAGTGACAAGATTTGGAGCATCTGGAAGTCAGTATAAGACCCTTTACTAAATGCTAAATTGGATGGTGCAAGCACCAGACCTTGGAGATGGAGAGAACTATGTGACATGGAGTAGGGAGAAACTTGATAGAAACAGCATATCAGCCTTTTAGGAGTTGCCTCAGTATCAGAATCCTAATGTGGTTGACTCATATGCCAGGGAAAATGCATCAGTAAAATGTAAGTCTCTTTTGGTTGTTTTCTCTAAGTGAAATGTAAATAATCTAATATTCTTAAAATTAAAGCAGTTTTAAGAATATATGAAATACATTCAAAATATAGGATATGTACATTTTTAAACTAAATTATATATATTACTTATAATTGTTACATGTTTTTAAAGATGATTATTTTCAATGAAAAATAAATTATATGATTTTTCTATTAATCAGATTACTGTCTAATTATTTTTAATTTCTATTTATTTTCTGATAGCTGACTTTTAGAAATTCATATATTTTAATAGTTTAATACCAGAGGACTTAAATAATAAGATGAATTTATTTACCATCCAAAATTAACAATTAGAACATTTAAAGCTAAAGGTGGTATAATAGATGCTAGTCCTTCTCTATAAATAATCTTTTCTGTAGTCTTTTATTTTGGAATATGGCCTTAAGACCCTGCTTTAATAAAAAGTAAAAAGTCTGTCTTTGGAATGTGGTATATTATGAATGTGGCACAGTAAATAAAAAGCCTGTGTTCAAAATATTTTTTAAAAAGAACCTTCTTAAAACACATTGCTCATTTCCTCTGTTTCAGTTCATTAGTATATTATGCCTGACTAAAAGCGACGTCAAGGTTCTACGTTTGGTCTGGCACTCCTTCACCCCAAAGGAAAGCTCTTTGACATTTTCACACTGTAGGTGCACCTTTTGCACCTTGACCTATTGCCTATTTTAGATGTTTGTAAATGTCAGGCCAATTGTTATTGTAGTGGAAAATGCTGCTCCACTTCAATAAAGCAGCCTGGAAAGCAGGGCATTGCAGTTCCAGGGTTTATGCAAGAGTGTGTGTAGACAGGCAGGGACCAATATGAAACAGATCACTATCAGTGTTTCTAGTGGGAGAGATGTTTGAGATAGGGTGGGGTTGCAACTGAAGAATCACTGGGGCAAAGCTTAACTGAGGGCTATGACCCAGTGACTTGGGTCAAAATAGGGTGATGCTATTGGCAGGTGGAAGTCCGTTGGCTTACCTCTACAGGACAGGCTTCAGGAAGGCTGAGGTCATGAGCCTTGGGTTATGGGTTAGCAAAGCATACTGAGAATTTCTTAAGGAACGTAAGATAGCCAGGTAAGCAGAAGCTGAGGTCTGGCTCTGAGATAGTACTAAATATCAGTTCCTCTAAGTTTATTTCAGCTAGAGCCTATGTTTACCTTAGACCTTCTCTCTGTCCAGGCAGACACACAGATCTTCCACAGATGGCTCTGCCACTATGTCAGTATCTCTAAGACTGCGTCTGTTGGGGCAAATCATCAGCTGTATTTTCAAACTACCAAACACACGTTCATGTGGGAGATCAGTGCGCTGCCTGGAGGAGCTCTCTTTGGGACTAAGTCCTCTGATTTACTTTAGCCTCCTTCTAGAACTTTCACTCTGGGCCCTCTCCACACCCACATCCTGGGCAAAGGGCCAGGCTTATAAAACCAGGCTATGGGTCAGGGTTTAGACATGCATAGCCTATTAAAAATGTCTGATTTGGCAATAATTAATCTCCTGGACAACTATTTGTGTTTAGCAGTTGTTCTTACTAAAAACAGATCTACCGAAGCAGGTTGGGGATGATATAAATGTTCTCGATCTGTATTGAGGGGAAATCTAGGGACATTTCTTTTACTGTCTCCTTATTAAACCTCTTAAAACTACTAAACTCTGATCTTAGGTTCCTAAGTGTTACTGGAGAAGGCCATATATTATTAGTGTGATTGGATTCTGTTGTAGTGTTAACCCATCTAATGTCAGCTAAGTGAGTCTCAACCCCAGGCGTTTTGAAATTAGTGAGGGTCCCCTACAGGTTCATAGAAGGTATGCTAAACAAACAAATAAGTAGCTCTTCAGGAGCAAATGAGTTTTGGTGATGGATTACTAGATCAGATGAAGTGAAGAATCTACTTTTACTTAGTACCCTCTCCAAACCTTTTTTTTTTTTTTTGGCTAACCCATATTGCAAATATCTTTTCGTAAAGGCAATATGTTATATGGAGTTTTCCAGATTTATTTTACAGAAGCATTTTTCTGGTGCTGTATCAGCTTCACATTTCCTTGATGAGAGGTCCATCAAGCATAAATTTGTGAAATACAAGCCAGACTACTATGATAGCATCCTGATTGCTCTCCCTGGCTTTATTTAGCTCATCTTTTTTTCCAAATCTGTCATTAAAAAGTGTTCAAACTTTTTGTCCTGAAACCTAGCTCTGATAGAAGAAATTCTTAATGGTTCCCAATGACTTACACAATAAACTTTTTATATGTTATTCATGAACAAACAACTCACAATCTCAGTGGATTAAAATAAGTGTTAATTACTTGCTCATATCATGTGCTCAGCACTTATCAGCAGGGAGACTGCTACTTTTAGTGACTCAGGGACTCAAGCTGACGGAGTCTTTCCAGAAGTGAGAGAGAGCTCTGGAGTGTCTTGTACCAACAATCAAATACTTTGACCAGGAAATGAAATGTGTCACTTCTGCTCAAAACTTAGTGGCCTGGTCCAGAAATTGGACCCCATCCCACCATAAGAAGTGTAGTCTTGGCATGGCCAAAAGGGGGTAGGACTAGAAATATTTGGCCAACGACAGTGATGACTGCCACACACAGCATGTGTGCCCTTTGTGATCTCTGATTTATCTTTCTTGGTTTGTTTCTTTCATCATACACCTGACACATCAGTCAAGCCAGATCACATCTGCCATTCACTCAATGACCAGCAAATACTTACCATGTACTTACTGTATGTAAGGGGCTATGATAAAACAGGAGAAACAACAGTGAACAAGCCCCAGGAAGAGAGAGAGACAATGAACAGTCAACTCCACTTCTGAGTGATGAAGGCCATCTAGTCCTAGGGGAGCACAAAGAGTAAGTGCCAAACCCCAGGCTCTTGTACATGGGGCAGAGGGTGGAAGCAGTTGGAAGCAGAAGTGGGGGAGACTGCAGTGGAGTCATAAAGAACAAGGGGGTGTCCATTTGCTCAGATGCAGGGAGGAGGCAGCTCAGGGAGGAAAAGGGAATGAAAGAAAGGGCATTTCAAGCTTGGGGAACAGAGAGAATTTTCAAGTGGGAAATAGGGACAGATGAGGCTGAGGATGGGGACCTTGGTCAGAACACAGACAGCCTGTCTGCCACACTAAAGAGCTTGGACTTGACCGTCCCCAGAACACAGCGTGGGCTTTCCCAACTCCATGTCTCAAATCTCACCGCCTCTTTCCAACAACCTGCCTTGCTTCCCATCTGTCTTTTCACAACAAAATACTCATGCCTATCCTAACAAGTCCCAGCTCAAACGATCCTCCCCTGTGAAGCACCCTTAACACTCCCAGGCAGACACAATCTCTACTTTCTACTCTTTAATCGCTGTCTGCTTTGCCGTGTGTTTGGCTCTGTCTTGTGTTGAAGATGTTGTATTGACTTTCTGGCACTGTCGGCTGCTTGAAAGACAGGGCGTACGTTTCGTTCTCCCTCAGTCCCATCCTTACATTCTGTCCTTCTGGGCACTAAGCACCAGAGGGAAGCCATTGTAGAAGCTCAATAAATATTTGTCAGCCTTGGATTGCATTTTCATAGATTTTTTGTACCAATTTATAAGCTAGTGTTTAGTAGTGAAAATGTCTTTTTCAGCAGAATATCTTTAGTGAGGGAAATCATTAAATGTAGCTAAATTTTTGAGAGATTTTTGGGATAGAGGCATTTAAAATACTTTGAATTATTAAATTGAATTATTTGGGGTTCATTTTCTTTAATTTGAGAATAGAAGGTAAAGCATTTGGAGGAGAGATTAGAAAGCTTTATTTAAGTGTGAGAATTATACAGATTGTGTTAAGATGTCTTAGTTCCTAAAGGTTTACTTTTCAAGTTTTATTTTTCTGTGGATGGAAAGATTCATCCAACTGTTTTTTCACATATGTTGTGAAAGTCATTTGTGAACAGTTGTGTAATTAAATAAAAGTACTTTAGGAAAGGGTGACTTTGGACATCTGCTCCCCCTCGGTACTCCAAGTACCTGCCCCTGGGCCGTGCAGTTCTGTTTTCTCTGCTTCCAGGCCCTCTGAACTGGGCCCCAGTGACCAGAGCCAGTTCTCCTCCGCGAATGTAGGTTACAGCAAACTGCAGAAAGAAGGTCCAGACTTCTAAATGAAATGTGTTTCACTATAAAGCTGCTCAGAACGAAGGTCTTCCCAAAGCCATCTGCACAATTTTCCACTTAACCAGGAAATCTTTTCCCTCCAAATGCACAAAATTATGAAGGTGTATTTGTGTTGAGGTTTACACTGATTAATAAGAGATCTACAACTTTGAAAATATATTTTAGGAAAATTTATATATATATTTTTTTGCTTTCTGAGTAAGAAAAACTTTTGTCCCCAAGGAGTTAATTTGCATCATAACTGAGGTATTTTGTCAGAAAAACAAGCCTTATATATAGGGTGGGGTGAAGGCAGGTTTACATTTGTGAGCATGAGAAACAGTTTATTCCTGTATTATTATTTATTAATTATTGTATTATTTTCCATACAAACTACTGTAAACCTACTTTTGCTCTACCCTGTATACACATTTAATAATATCAAATAAGAAGTACATTATTAAAATGATCTCTATTATAAAATTGTAATATATATCTTTAGGTTTCCTTACAAAAACATTTAAAAGCATCAGTAGGTAAAATCATCTCATTGTTATAGCAATCAGATTTAGTAGGAAGAACATGAGTTTTTGGTTGAATGGACCTAAGTTTGAAGAGAAGCATCCCAATTACCATCCAGTTTCTTCTGTAGCCATCTGGCACGCCAGCGTACCCCATGGCACACAAGTTAGGAAGCTTTGCTTTATGTACAATTTCCGCAGCCTTGTTAGTGTGCCCTGTGGAATTCTATTTCTGTGACAAACAAACTTTTCTTCATATTTAACCTCTCCAATATAACAAAAACTCTGAAGATACCAACTCATTTGTACTCTCTCCACTGAAACACATTCTTTCTTCTTTTCTCCTCTTCCTTTTGAGATTGAACAAATGATGATTTGTTACTATGTGACAAGTTCTGGGGATATAACAAAAGAGGAACTCTAGTACGGAGATAGAAGATTAAACAGCCTGTTTGATGTGGCTACAATAGAATGTTTGGGAAAGGGACAGGGTCAGACTGTTAAAGTAACCTAGGTCACCAATTACGGTGGCCGAGGCTGAGATAGTAGCAGTAAAGATGAAAAGAAGTAAGTAGATATGGCGAATTTGTAACAGACTGGATACAGAGGACTTAGATGTGAGGAATGAGGAAGAGAGAGAAGTCCAAATCACTCTTGGACTTTTGGGTGGAGCAGCTATTTGCATGGTGTTATCATCCAATGAAATAGGCATGGTAGAAGGAAGGCAGTTTGAGACAAAGATGAGTGTAGTTCCGAACATATTAAGCCTGAAATGTATCTGTGTTATTATTCAAAAGGAGATACTGAGGCATTTGGATATGTAGGGAGCTCTGGAAAGAGATATCTACCAGAAAGATAAATTTGGGAGTCATCAGTACAGACATAGTAAACAAAGTCATTGGATAAGATCACTCAGTAACTAGGATAGAACCTTAGAAACATTAATATTCAAGAAAAAAAACAGGAAGAGAGGATAACAAGGAGACAGAAGGTGCAGTCAGAGAGGTTACATGTGTGGTTACATGAAGGTTAAGGAAAGGAGGGTCAAGAAAGAAAGGTCAACTCTGTTAAAATGATGTAATTAAATGAAATAATATAAAGACAGCATTATTCTTTACATTTAGCTATAAGAAGTCTATTTGTAATCTTGTAAGGAAGTTTCAGTGGAATGGTGGGGAGGAAGGACAGATGCCGGCAGATTTTAAAATGAGTAAGAGTTCAAGCCCACCCAGGCACCCATTTTTGGCCCTGGCCATGTAGCTCAGTTGATTACAGCACTGTCCTGATACGCCAGGGTTGCAGGTTTGATCCCTGGTCAGGGCACATATAAGAATCAACCAATGAATGCATGAATAAGTGGAACAAGTCAATATTTCTCTCTCTCTCTTTCCTTTCCCTTCTTTCTCTCTAAAAAAAATTGAAAAAATGAGTAAGAGATGGGGGAAGATTGTGAGTGGAGACAGCAATCACTGTGGAGAATGAAAGAGAGCTGACTGGGGCCTGGGGTGCCTGGAGCATTCAATGCCGGCACGGTGCTGAGTAAATGCTCATGGGGGGTATGGGGAATCAGCACCCAGCATCCATCCTATTCCTGGTTTGTCTTCTGATCCTGGAGAGTTTGGAAAGTTAAAAAGAAATTAAACTCAGCCTTTCCTGCAGCTAGGTTTCTGGATATGAATTAGATTTTATCACTCAGATGCCTCCAAAAAGGTTTGGAAGGTGGTAGTGTGGTCAAGTCTGCATGACAGTTGAGGTGCTGGCGGTGCGGGGGGGGGTCGTGTTTCATCAGCAGCAGAAGGGACCTCAACATACAACTCCTCAACATAAAGCTTCTCAGCTTTATAGGTGCTGAGAAGCAAGGCACAGGGCCTGTGTTTTGCCATTACTGATGGAGCAGGCCGTTGGAGCTCTAGAGATAGTGGATACAGTGTTCACTTCTTGATTGCTGAATTTTAACTGAAGTGATGTGTTCTTGGAGCCAACAGTAGAGGTGGTAGTTTGTTAATCTCTGAATCACAGCTAAAGGAGGAAGTTCCTTCAACCACCTGTTCTGGTGGGGGCTTCTGAAAGCCTCACCTTTCTTGACTGTTTTAGTAGCAGTGCCACCTACTGGTGGGTCAGCTGTATGGTGCAGCGATTTTCAACTTTTTTCATCCGGGTGAGGATTACAAATTTACAATTCATACTAGCTCTTAGGCTCTGTAGAAGCTGCCAGCCCACAGACCATTGTTTTGGTAACACTACTTTGCAGTTCTGTGCATTTTCCTGATCTTTAACTTGAATAATTGTGAATGTGATGCCCGAGGGGCAAGTCCCACTGGGGACTCTCATGCTCCTTACACAAGAGGGTTCTTGGCTTCTACCAAGGAAAGAGTTTAAGGTGGAAAAGCAGATTGTATTTAGCAGTAGGGACAAGCAGGAAAAGCCGCTGTGTACAGAGTGGTGGACTCTCCTCGGGAGAGAAGGGAGAGAGACCCCAACCATCTCTGGAGGTTGAGCTCGTTGTATCTGTTGGTAGTCTCCATAGAAAGTTGCTGGTACGGGCTGGTGGCGTTCTCAGATCCCCTATGTCAGACACTGTCTGCTTTTCTCTTTCTCGCTAGCAATGGGACAAACAACATCATGTGCCCACCAATAGGAAAGGAAAACCTCATCACTCCATGGCATTCATGCCGTAAATGCAAACCTTGTATCTAATCGTGAGGAAGCAGCAGGCATACACTGATGGAGATGCTGTGAAACAGCAGGACTGCATCCCTCCAAACTGTCGGTGCCATGAAAGGAAGCTACTGAGGAACTGTCTAGAGGGGACGAGCCACACAGAACAGCTGACTGCGATGCGTGACTTTGACTTTTCTTTTGCTATAACAAACATTCCTGGGACAGTTGGCAAAATCTAAGTAAATCTGTAAATTAGAGAGTGGTAGCGATGCTAACTTTCTGCCTTTGATAATTGTGCCGTGCTGTTAGAGAACGTCATAACTTTTTGGAAACATTTTGAAGAGCTTAGGGGCTACGGGTCATCATATCTGCAACTTACCACAACATACCTCACTCAACGTTTCTCAGACAGTCCAGAAAACAGGTGTGTGTGTGTGTGTGTGTGTGTGTGTGTGTGTGTGTGCGCGCGTGCGCATGTACGTGAGCACACACAGAGAGAGAGGGGAGAGTATAGATGAAAGTGATAAAGCAAGATTTGGAACCAGCTGAGTGTACATGGGAATATATACTGAATATACAGCTGAGTATATGGGAATATGTATATGCTGAGTATATACAGCTGAATATATGGGAATTCTTCCTACAATTTTTGCCACTGTTCTGGAAGTTTATAATTATGTCAAAATTAAGTTACAACAAAAAATTGCCTTCCTTCCCATTTACTAAGTGCTTTTCTTTTTTGAATCAAGCTATTCTGGGTGAATGCTGCCTTGGTGTTCACTCACTACATTTTTTAGTAAAATATCTGCTTATATTTATAATTAAATCTGAATTGTCTACCTTAAATTTTTTTATGGCTGTCATAAGACTGACTTCTGGGTTTCTTTGGGAGGTAAGAGACTTTCTTTAGCAGTTCTTACATTTGGTAAAATTTGTTATAATTCATCTTTCTTTTCTTAACTCTGTAGATATGAATTGCCAGGAATATATGCATTGAACTTCGTTTTGAAAAATTCCCTGGAGGGCGGAGGCATGGCCTCCCTGAGGAGCGACCTCCAGGTGAGCATCCAGACCTCAGGCGGGTTCTCTTTTGTGTCTGTTTCCCACATTTTGTGGACACCGTCCCATATCAACAAGATTCCGTGAAACATAACATGTACGCTAATACTGCGGAGCTCTCAGTTCAGAATGGGGGGGGTATTAAAGTCTTTTTGGATAACTTCTTAGTAAAACATCATTATCTTCATTTTAATGAGTGTGACTTCAGAGGATTTGAAGATCACACAGCAAGAGAGAAAACTTAGTATGTTGACATTTAAGAGAATAATTCAAATATGACCTAATCTTGAAACTGAAGAGTATTTGGCATTCTATAAATTATGGAGAGCCATTATTTGAAGTAAAGAAAATTATTATCTTACTATCATGGTCTAGAACCAGCTGAAGGCAGATACTATGGAGTTGGATGAAAATATATCTGGGTCATCCTAAGAAGGAACTAAAATCAGTAACTTAACTCAGTTCACTGTGTCCCTTAGCCTTAAATATTGCCTATTATTTAATCTGACCTTTGGCTCTGGCTGGTGTGGCTCAGTGGATTGAGTGCTTGCCTATGAACCAAAGGGTTGCCAGTTCAACTCCCAGTCAGGGCACATGCCTGGGTTGCAGGACAGGTCCCCAGTTGGGGGCAGGCGAGAAGCAGCCTGTCAGTGTGTCTTCGACACATCAGTATTTCTCTCCCTCTCTTTCTCCCTCCCTTCCTCTCTCTCTAAAAATAAATAAAATCTTTAAAACAAAACCTGAACTTTGAATCATCTGAAACTCATGAAGTCTTCCTAAGCTATACAGTAGCTGTTGGATAAAGGAAAGAATTATAAAGTTGATAAAACAATTCACATCTTCAGTTATGCGCCTTGTCTAAGCCAATAGCATAAAGGCATCATTGATGAAATTAAAGTGCTTGTGGTTTTATGTTGAATCACTAGCAGAAAAGAGATACTTCCGTTCCTTTATATGTTCAGTTTACTTTGATATTTGTTCATTTTGGTCTGCATGTGATACTTATTATCCTTTTAAAATTTTTTTTTCTATTTTCTTGCAACTAGTACATTCTCATATAAACATTGAGGGTTTCTGATTTGGGAATGTATGTCCTTTGTACACTTGAAGCTTTTCAATTTTTGTTCTTCACATAGAATTCATCTACTAGTGATATATTTTACCTACAAGTGTGTTCCCTTAGTATGTTTTTGAAATTTATTATCATCTTATCAAATAAAATCTTATTCATCCAAATTATGTATATAGAAAGCACTTTTTAAAAAATGTGTGACACGAACATTAGTAACTATAATAGAATTCTTTTCATACTCAGGGCTTTCCTCTTTGTTTTGTTCAACAGGGCAAAGCACTTGGACAAATGGTGCTGGACTTCCAGATAAAAGACGTTCCTGATTTAAAGTCACTAGTAGGTGGCTAAAGAGCATTGGCTTTGGGAAACTTATTCTTAGTAAAAATGCAAAATTGAATCAAAGATAAAAGAATATGGAAAACATGCATTAAACACCAGCTTGGTGGACTGAATACCAGCATTGAGAATGTGGTCACTCCAAGGTAGAAGACAGACAAAGATATGTGTGACACAGACAAGAGACGTGGTCGTTGTCTCCTATAGGCATTCGATGATGTTCTTTTTTTCTGTCAGGCATATACTTTAAAAACGTGATAAACTGTGATTTGTTTAATAATATATTGACTTTTTAGAGTTTTCTCTCTCTGATCCCCAAATCCAAGATCGCATAACCTTGTTTTTGTTTGAAGAGCATCTTACTCTTCTTTTTAAATGTTTTTAAACATCATATTACCTATTCTAAACAATCTCTATGTATAAGCATACAGATTAAGTTCAGGTTCTCAGAAACAATCTATCAGAAAATTTTAACACATTTGTAGTATTCTCACACTGAATTTGGAAAAATGGAAAACATGTTATCCTTAGTAGGAGCAAGTTTGAGAAGTTAATAATACCATGTCCTAATACTTTGAATTCAAATTAAATTCAAGGTTTGCTATACAAGTATTTTCACATTTTAGTTGAGGGGACAATGTTGAACAACTTTTAATTAACTCTCAGTATTTTCTGCTCCATGGTAAATCGTATGGTGATTTCACAGTGATTGATATAATACAAATGTGATTAAGAATTTTAATGGATTACTCCAATGAGCCTGACTTTTTTTAGGGCCTATCATTAATATGTTACCCTTATCAGCACCCCACCACACCCCTAGCTTAATACTAGAAATTGACATCACTGAGAGCCTGTTGTTACTTAACAAATGAGGAAAAAGATCAAGCTTCTAGTAATGCACATGTAAAACTGAATGTAAATAGATGCTCTGAATGAGAATGGAGTTAAAAACTCTCACTTTTTATCCGGATTTTTACATAAGCAGATGACCAGTAGACATGCATGAATTTCTTGAGGCATAATGTGAACTTCGCCAACTGGCTGGGTTTGGAAGTTTTCTTCTTTAGAGTCTACAGCACAAACTAAAGTAAACGCAAGAGAGTTTTTTTGACTCCAGCTTCCAGATGTTTCTAGAGCTACACTTTGTATCTGCTTTCTCCTCTCCTGTCTCAGAGGAACAAAGGTCCTCCCCAGTTCCCACTCCCCACCTGTCGTTTCAGTGGCATTGCTTCCCGTCTCCTCTGGGACTGACGTCCTTCAACTATCCTATTTTTCTTTGCTATGTATTTTTCCTCTCCCCTGATTTCCCTCTTTATGTGCAGATATTCTCATGTGCTCTCCATTTAAAACAAACAAAATGCAAATAAATAGCAAGATGCTTTTCATTTGATCCTCTCCTTTCATTTACTGCAGAAAATTTTTGAAAGACTCCTCCACTTTACCAGGCCTTTTCCTGTGCCTGACTGATACTCTCCCAACCTCAGCAACCCAGCTCTGTGAAACTACTCCAGCACCTTCCTTATTGCCTAATCCAATGGTCCCTGGACCCTCTTGCTAGCTCGGCTGCATTTGACACAACTGAGCACGCCCTCCTACTGAGACTTTCTTCAGCCTCTCATTCCTCCTCAAGCACCTCGACGACAACTTCGAGTGGCCTTGCTTCAAGAGGGCTCTCTTCTGGCCGCCTTCTTGTCCTGTTCTCCGCACTGTCCTTATGCAGCTTCATCTACTCCCAAGGTCTGAACCACCACCCAGATATTTCAGATTCCCACGTTTCCATCTCTTGGCCAGACTCCTCTCCAGAGGTCTGTTTCATCTATGAATCTAGCTACCCAACATCCCCACTTTGAAAAGCCATACTCCGCATACCCAAAAACTGAGTTCATTTTCTTCCTTCCATAAACTTATTTCTACTCTTATCTTCCTTCTCTTAGTGAAGGGTTTCACTGGTGGTCCAGTTGCTCCAGCAGGGAACTTCAGAGTCATCATCTCTGGTCCCACCTTATCCCTCTCACCTCTCCTACTACCACCATAACATCAAGGTCATTACCTCTTGCCAATTTGTCTCCAGAAATACATTTCTACTTGTTTCCATGCCCCTCCATCACATTTTTCACTGCCTTGGTCTAGATGCCTTTCTCATCTCTTCCCTGGATTAAGTGTGAGTGGCTTTCTGATTGGTTTCTCTCCCTTCTCCCTCTGATCCAGTCTCCACCTGCCTCCAGAGCTACCTGGGATCCTCTCATTCCTCTTCTTGAAAGCCTCTCATGGCTCTCTCCTGCCCACAGACTTTCTACCTTCTCTACATGACTGCTGCTTAATCCATAAATTAATACCATATAGTAAGCTATATTCATTTTAGTCATGATTTTTCATAGTATTAAATGTAAATTCTTTGTTTTGTCCAGTGTTTTTATTTTACTGGGAGGAAAAAAAAATCCCCCAGCTACAGTAGTTCCTGCCTGGCTGGAGCCGCAGCCTTCAGTCTTTCCAAAGACAATAGGCAGGATTGAGGCCCTCGGAATAAGGTGCTAGCCAACCAGGAAACGGGGGAAGTCTTCCTTCCAAGAGGTAATTGATTCGTGTTAGCCTAACACTCCAGGTAGCACTGAGTTAGGAGGCTTCATGAAAAGGAGTCTCTTCTTTTTCCTCTGCTTGCAGAGGGAAGTTCACAAGTCTTTATTCCCCCTACCTCCTCAGAGTTAGCTGGTTTTGGCCTCTGTTTATGGTGTAACCCTGGGGCTGGACTTCAGTGTGTATAAATGAACTGAAGAAAAAAATGAACAGAAGGAAAACAGTTAAGATTATTGTTACGTGCTCAATGATTTAATAATCAAAAAAATCTAAGAACAACAACAAAATCATCTTAGAGGAGGGCAATAATTTAAAAACATAACTTCAGAACAGCAAATTTATCAGGGTTCAGACCCAGGAGAGAAAGGTCTTAACAGGTAAGAAGTCTGGGACACAGCCTGGGCTCTGCTTCTGACTCTGTGCCCTTGGGCATTGCATGGAGTTGCCCCAGATTCCTGTGTCTAACTGAGGACAGTGTAGGATTACTGGTGACTCAAGTGCTGGGGACTTCCTGGTGAGGGTATACTATTAACCAAACCAGACCTTTCTATTGCAATAAAATAACTGATGTTAAAAATCAGACCTGTTAGCATTTGAGAAGCAGCGGAACGAAGTCTAAAAAGGTGTGGGATCCAAGTTTAGGGTTAGGTATCTCATTGAACTTCCAGGATTGGGCCCCTGGTGTACAGCAGGTACTCAGTCAATGAACAGATGATGTATCTGAACTGATGGAAGGTCAGGCCTTCCCCGTAGTGGTGGTGGCCTCGGGGACAGGAAACCTGGGTCTGAGTGGTGATCCACACTGACACGGAAATGGAAACAAAGTTGTAAGCTTCAGTTTCTTTCTGTGTAAAATAGAGATGATACTTCATGGGTTATGAGGATTAAGTGAGAAACTACTTTGCTGAGTGCTTAGGACATAGGAGGAACACAATATTACAGTCATATCCTGTACTTGAAAGCCTCTTCCCAGTAAGAGGGAGACTACAGAGGTAAAAAGTCTGTCCTTATGGCCCTACCTGGTGTGGATCAGTGGATTAAGTGCCTGGGAACCAAAAGGATGCCTGTTCAATTGCCAGTCAAGGTACATGCCTGGGTTGTGGGCCAGGTCCCCAGCTGGCATGCGAGAGACAACCAATAAATGTCTCTCTCACACATGGATGTTACTCTCCCTTTTCCCCTCCCTTCCCCTGTCTCTACTAAAGATAAATAAATTTTTAAAAATATGTAAAAAGAAATCTGTGTTGGACTCTGCACCTTGAGAGCCTGGGACCAGTGGCCCAAGATGGGGAAGCCCAGAAGTTAAGTGGGCTCTGAGAGCCCCAGTTTCAGTCTCCTTTGGGCAAAGACCACTCGACCAGGGAGACATGCCCCCAGGCTGTGGTTCTGCAGCAGGGAGGGCCAGCACCAGCGCCCGTGGGTCAGGATACTGTTGGGACGCCAGGGAAGCGGTGGCCTAAGTGAGAGTCAACTTTTCAGTGCCTGGCATGTGTTGACTAGGGCAGCCCCAGCTCTTTTCAGAATCACCAGACCTGGAGCCCTGGAGACCCAGAGAGCTGTGTGTGTGCATTTAAAGCTCTGCACGTCGAAACTTGTTGAACTGAACTAACAGCCTTTCACACAGTCTGGGAAATGAGAGGTCTTTTTACCAACCAGGGGAATTCTCCTCCTTCCAAATGAAGAGTTCTGGTTTGGGAAGGAGAACTTTCTAATGTTAGGTTTCTCTTGGACATTTCCTTCTAACAGCAGTTGTCTTCCCATGGTTGAGCTAAAGCTGGTGCAGGCAGGATATTATTAGTGGGAGTGTGAGCCTCTCTGTGTATAGACATATTTTTATGAAGTGTTCCCCTAGAGACCCATCGAAAACTGACCTTCGGCTACAGAAATGTATGCAACACAAAGAACGTTGAGAATTCGCCTTTGGCAAGGTCCCCATGTTTTTTGAAGAACAGGGGAAGGGACAGCAATCGGCAGAGCCAACACACGCTCCTTTGACACTGTGTTTGTGATTGAAAAGTAGCATAATCCTCACAAACCCCACCCCCCACCCCGCTTAAGAGGTTCCAAAGAAGACAAATGATGTTGGGCTGCCTCCTTCAGATTACCCTAAACCCAATTTCCTGCAGGGGTGAGCAGCTTCAATAAAAAAAATTATATAATGGCATAACATTTTGGCTTCAAAATCAGGAGTTATGAGAGACAAAAATAACTTTCAAGAAACTGTGAACACCCCTGCTTCCTGATTCATCTCAAAAGACAGCAGAATGTCTGTATCTTGTGTAACCTATAAGGATTCATGCCACATACTGATTTCACCTGCTCTTTTCTTTTATTTTTAAAGATTTTATTTCTTTGTTTTCAGAGGGCGGGGGTGGGAGAGAGAGGGACACCAGACAGCGATGTACTAGAGCAACACTGATGGGAGACGGGCCTGGTCCGCAGCCCAGGCTTGCGCCCTGACTGGGAGTCCGACACCGGGTCCTTGGGCCGGCCGGCGCCCACTCCACGGGCCACACCAGCCAGGACTCTTATTTTTCTTTAAGTGACTCGCTTTCCAGAGTCCGTGGCAACAACATTAAACCCCACCAGGAAAGAAAAATCAAAGGCAAATCACCTCGGCACTGCCCGCCTCTCACAAATCGCCCTATAGACGCGGCTGCTAAGAGCCTTTAGGTGATCTCTCAGAAATTTTTGTCCTTAAAGAGCCCTCTGTTGATGGAGAACGGCAGTCCGTTCTCCGTGCGTTACCTCCCTCTGAGTCCCGCGGTGGTAGCCGCTGCGGGCGTTATAAACCCCGTTAGTAGTGACTACCAAAGACGGAAATCGCTAATTACCAAGTCTTCTTTGATCTGTCCGGGCCTTTTGGCTCTTGACACTGGAGGCTCTGGTCTGGGCGTTTTCTTTGAGCTGGAGCCCACGGTCAAGTCCAGAGCCCAGGAGTGCGACCTGAGGCCCACAGTGCCGCACACGCCGAGGTCTCGATCAGACTCAAAATCTCCCCAGATGTTAAATCCTGCAGCTAAGCTAGTGTGCTGCTGGAAACCAACAAGCGCTCACGTGCAGAGGGGGCTGATTAGTGTCAGAACTCCACAGCTCGACGCTCTACTTCAAAATTTTTAGGTGGGGGGGTGTGGGGAGGGGGCTGGGGAAATAGATGGTTTTAAATTTGCAGGTCCACTGCCTCTCTCCTCTTCTCCACCTTTTTCTATTGATTCATTTGTGGGAAATGGAATCTGTTTCTCTTTGCTGGGACTATAATGTGATTCGGGGTCGTATGAGAAATGAACATCGGCAAACAGGACGACTGGGACGGAGCGCTGATGGCAGGACCCGGTGTGCGGGAAAGGCCGGGCCTCTTCCCCGCAGGGTCGCCGCGGTCCCCTCCGTCTTCCAGCTAAGATGAATGGCCTTCCGTCCATCACTCACAGCAAGCCCCCTTGTCAGGCGGGCGGAGGATCGGCTCGCTGTTGAAACCTACCGGCCTCGAACTGCCCAACTTTGTGAAACCCGAGGAGGTTTTCCATTGTGGTCTTTGTCCGCGAGATATACGTATTTGCATAATGCAGCGATTTTCAACCGGTGTGCTCCAGGAATTTTTTAAACATGCAATTCCTAACTATTTATTCAAGATCACTTTCCTCTTTTCCTTTAGACCGTCAAATAAAAAAAAAATGACAACGTCCAACACAACAAAAGCCATTCTCTGAAAATAAAATTATACCAATGGGGAGGGTTCACATTGGCAAAAAACATATCTTGGTGTGCCACAGAAACTTTGTAATTATGTGCGCCATGAGATTAAAAAAAAAGGTTGCAAGTCGCTGGCACAGTGCATTAATTAGCGCGGAACTCAGCGCACAGACGAACTCAGCGCACTCACGGACGCCGCGGGCCCCGCTGCTCCCTGACCCCACCCTCTGGACGCAGGCGCTCCGCAAGGAATTCAACGCCTTCTCTTTCCTTGGCCACCTCTGGAGCCTGGTACTTTAAAAGAAAGCAGCAAAGTTTGGGTGGGTGCAACGAAGCGAGGTCCACGTAACCCTGCAGCCGGAGAAATAAACTTGAGAGAAATCCAGTTTTCCAGGAAAACGTTAGGGACTTCGCCGTTTTTTCACACTGACCGTTGGGAGCCGCGCGCTCAACGGTCATTGGAGTCTCGGAGCGCGGACGCGCCCAGGATTCTGATCACGCGCGCGTGGAACTTGTATCTGGACACGCCGGTTGCTACCCAACCCGCGCGCCTCCTGAAACCAAGGGGATTCGTGTCATTTAAAGAGGAGGATCTCGTGACGTGTGGGCTATGGCCCTCAGGAGTTTAGGAAGGAATCCGCAGGCTTTCAAGGCGCGCACACTTGGCAGAATAAATGAAAACAGCTAACCGAGGTCTCCAGGTCTCCATCCCTCTACAGGGACCTAAATATCGCCCGAATGGGCTTTCCACACACACCTTTTCCGAAGTACAGGGAACGCGCCTTGGTCCCCGCAGGTGCAGAGCCTCTCGCGCGGCCACGCCTCGGGCCCCTACGTCCAAAAATGGTCGCTTAAAAGCTGAATTGCTTAGCTCCTGAATGCAAGAGGGAGCCCGGGTGGAAGGAGTCCCCAGAACCCGGGGCTACCTGCCCCCTCCCCCCGAGTTTCGGTTCCGCGCGCCCCTCTCCGCGAGCAGCGGCGGCGCCCGCGCCCAATCAGCGCTCTCGCTGGGACTGTGACGGCGGTCGGCCCCGCCCTCTGGCCTGCGATAAAAGGTCTCGGAGACGCCAGCACCACGGAGCTTCGCGCGCTGCCCTGCGCCCAGGCACGCCCTGGAGTCCAGGTGCGCTTCTTCTGCTGCTCGCAGCGCTGCTCTCACTGTCCCCACGGTCAGCCGTCGCCAGTTTCTCCCCATCTTCAGTCGCCAGTGAGGTGCGACCACACCAGTCTCCAGGCTTCTCCCTCTTCCCTTTCCTCTCCCTCTCTCCGAGGCTGCTGTGCCCCGCCGCGGCAGCCGCTGTGCCCCGCGGCGTTGGGCCTGCAGGTGAGCTGCAGCGCAGCGCCCCTGTCTGGCGGGCTCTCCTGGCCCTCCCCGGCGAGAGCGGCAGCGGCGCCAGTCCCCCTGACTCTCGTTTCCCAGCAGGATGAAGAACCCGATGGTGCAGGCGGTGTCCCTACTGCTGGAGAAGTTGTTCCTCATCTACAACTTCAAGCTCTTCAGTGCTGGTGCCCCGGGTGAAGACAAGGCGAGGAGCAGTTTCCATGACATCAACTCCTTCCACCGCGGTGACGTCTTGGAGGTGCCCCGGACTCACCTGACCCACTATGGCATCTATCTGGGTGATAACCGAGTCGCCCACATGATGCCCGACGTCCTGTTGGCCCTGACGAACGATGAGGGGCTCACGAAGAAGGTGGTCTCCAACAAGCGTCTCATATTGGGCGTTATTGGCAGGGTGGCTAGCATCCGCGTGGACACAGTGGATGACTTCGCCTACGGAGCCAAAATCTTGGTCAATCACCTGGACAAGTCCCTCAAGAAGAAGCCGCTGCTCAACGAGGAGGTGGCTCGAAGGGCGGAGAAGAAGCTGGGCACCACTACCTACAGCCTGCTGTGGAACAACTGCGAGCACTTCGTGACTTACTGCAGGTTTGACACAGCGGTCAGCCCCCAGGCAGACAAGGTACGGCGTGTGGCTCGCCGGTGTGTCCCCGGGCACGGCCCTCCGGTCCCTAACCACTTCTCTCCTCCGGGATCAGGCATTGAGTTACAGATTGCATAACGAGCGCTCTGGTGTTCCCAAGGCGGACAAAGTAAATGGCGAAGTGCCTGCTTTGCAGGTCACCTCCGAAGGCGCCGGGAAGGAGTGCGGCAGAGCAGTACCGCTGCCCGCTGTTCGGAGGGAGCTGCCCGGTTGTTGCTGCCCAAGCAGTCAGGGTTGAAATGACCACATCGGCCAGCGATTGTAACTTTTCCCAAGAATTGCAATTGGAAGGGAGGCGTCCAGAGTTTTTATTTAATCTTTATCACTGCATACAAAATGTTTTGCCCTTTAAGTAGGGAAGCTTGCAGGGTTCCGTCTCCCTCTGTAAGCTGCAGAGAGTCCCTTTGCTTAGTATGAAGTATCAAAATTCCCAGTATGAAGACCTTCCTGGTAGATCTCTTCTTACTCCCAGACACCTCTGGGCTTCGGACATATCTTTTCCTGGGTATTTTGAACTTTTCTGTGTTGACTTTAATTTCCGTCTACAGATCCCTTCATTGTTAGCATCCTTTACCCATTAGCCCCAAAGGTGGGTTAGGTTGGTTATGGATTCCCCAGGGATCAAAAACCGTTGGTTTGCAAGAAGAGCCATGAGCTGTCAGAAGGTAATTTTAATGTGTGCTGTTAAAAGAGAGAGAGAGAGAGAGAGAGAGAGAGAGAGAGAGAGAGAAGAATTTCACATAGCCACAAGTCCAAAGGGAGAGAAATGGATTTTTAGTTCAAAACCTCTTAACTTTTAAGTTAATTTGCAATTAGTAGCTTTCTCAGCCTGCCCTGCAGTTGCTAAAGAGGTATGGTTAGTGTTCACTCTTCATGTTGGAAGCCTAGGTAACCACAGAATGAACTTCATGTTTGACTCTTCATGTTTAGTGGTTTTTTTACCAAAAGAATATGAGTCCGTGTAACTAATTTTTTAGTTGTTCCATATTTTAATCTGTTGGGGTGGGAAAAATCATTCCTCTGTGGCACAGCATGAAAGTATTATGCTCTTATACACTGTTGTATGAAACTCCTTGTGATTATTTATAGAGCCACAACAAACTCAATCTAGGAATGCTTCTATAAGTAAAATAAAATATAGTTAGCACTGCACAGTTGATTCAAGAATCACAGCTCCAGTCCAGGCCTGTTTAGAAAAGAACTTTACCACATTTACAAACACAGGTTCCAAAAATGCACAAAAGGAAACGTATCAGATTTACTTAGAAACCAAGGAAATCATTTCTCTAAGGAAAACAGTATTTCTATCTGTTAATTAGGACTGTACCAGGGGACACATATAGCCCTGTATTATATATTTCTACAGAAAAACAATACAAGTGCTTTTTTAAGGGAGTAACATATTTATTCTGCATAAGTAACTAGTTGGAGTAGTTTTTCATCTTTGGAAACTTTGTAGGGTTTTACAGAAGTAGACGCGGATTTTAATTGCTGTTGCTGCATAGCACCTCTTGGGAAACTTGAGTTTTTGTCTTCACTTTCAATGGTCTAACAAACGATTTGGCCACAGAGTAGATTTCCCGGGGAAAACGAAACCTCATCCCAATTTTTTCATTTCTCAGAACTGTTTTTGAACGTCCTGTGAGAAGCAGGTCATTCATGCTGAAGGAGAACTGGCTTCTGCTTCTTAGAAACAGTGAGGAATTACTTGGTTCTGGGTCTGGTTTTTGAATTCTTCATATATATAACTCTCGCCAGCGCGACACTGGAGTTGCAAAGTTGTCTCTTAAATTTGAGTTTATAAAAACTTTCAAGATTCCCTCATGAAAACACTGCAACTAATTTGAAAATCAACTGGACGAGAGTCTTATTTGTAGTGATGCTCTTTTTCTTTCTTTTTTTACAAGTTTAGAAATCATAAAATTAAGTGATTTTTTTTGCAGGGTGGACAAAACTGGGCTTACAGTTGTTGTATGGAAAATAATATAATAACTGATAAATAATAATACAAGAATAAACTCTTTCATGCACTCATACTGTAAACCTACTTTTGCCCCACCCTACATATTGCTGTTAAACAATTTCAGTGTTTCATAAAATGTAAAACTCTTTCATTAGTAACTTATTCCTTATGCTGTTTCCACTATGTTTTTGGCTTTGTTTTACTTTGATGAAATTGCTTTTCATTGCCAAAAATGAATGCAAATACCCCTTTTAATATCTGGGGGTTTGATACTCAAAGAGTGCCCCCATAGCCTTCTGAACACCTAGCAATGTAAGACATTGCCCACAGTTGGGCGCCGCCACTAAAAGATGCCTCCTGGGCTGATGGCCAAATGAACGAGAGTGGGACATTAGCAGTGAGATGCTGTTTGGCAAAATATGCTTTGGGGGAAAAGAGTCCACAGTGATTTTATCTGCCTTAACTAAAAATTATTGGGAAAAAGAAAGAAAGGTATAACTATATCAAGACAACATACTCATTTACCTGAATGTGTATCTTCCCATTATTTGCTGCACAACCTTTTCATGGTCCTGAAACTTTATTCAATTTCATCATTACCAATTAAAGACTGTGTATTTGTTACTCAATGTCTTGTTAGTTTAGTAAAAGGATACAAAATACAATATATGGTTGACCTCTAAAAAAAGACCAACATCGTATTTGTTTAACTATTGTATAAAAGTATGGCTAGAGATGACCTTACAATCAAGATGGAATGCAAAATTCCAAATTGTTTTAACATGCTATCTGTTAAGAATTTAGAAACCTAGTCCAGTACTATATAGGCCACTCACTGTAGGAGACCCTAAAAAGCATATACAATATCATGTCTAGAAAAGGAGCTTAAAATTAGTGAGCAGCAATCCTCATATAAAAATGCCAACTAGTGGCTAAATTCTGTTCTGACAATGATAAGGTGGCGAAGACTTTTGGCGGGTGTGGCAGTGATGATAATCGTCCTAACACCTCACAAGTATACAGCATGGAGAAAACTGCGGAGTACTTTTGTACAATAGCCTCAGCACCCATGGAGGGAGAGTGTAGCCTGGACAGATTAAGTGATTTACTTGAGGTCACACAACTAATAAGAGGTAGATCCTGGGCTGACACATAGGCCATCAATTCTGAGTAAAATTAGTTTCCTAAGAAAAAAAATTACACATAGTAGAAGAATGCACTTTTTAGGATTAAGGATCATATTTATTTTTCAGCAGCCAATTTTATATCTCATAATTGATTTGTAAACTTGTTTAATTTATTTAGACAAGGAATGGGATATGGCAATAAATTAGATTTTCTATGCCTTTAAACATTGAGATTTATTCCAAAAAAATTTTTAAAGAGGAAGTTAAAAAGTTAGGATCATATCACCAAATTTTAGAATGGTTAATTGTAGGAGTTGAATTCACCAACAGTAATGGGCAATTTATTTACTTGAAATTAGAGATCTCTTTGCTCATCTAATTTTAGAATATATTGTCATTTATTGACAGTTTAATGCTTTTAACATTTAATCCTGAGCTTTTATGTGGTTACAGTCTCTGTAGTTTTCTATAAAAGGTATGCATTCACAAAGGCAACCACATTATGAACTCAGTTACCAAAGGTGTCATTTCAGCTAGCTGTTATGGGATGTGGAATCAAGAAACTAAACTATTGACATCTGAAGTCTCTCCTAAGTCGTAAGAGAAATCCCAGTTCTTCTGGTAGCTGGGAAAATTGTACTTTATTATTTGGTATATGTGATTCTTAGGCTTAGCCACTTTTTCTGACATTCTTAAATTTTATTTTCCAGTTCTGTGAGATCTTGAAGATAATTATTCGTGATGAGAGAAGCGTTCTTGCTTCGGCACTCTTGGGACTGGCATCTGTAGTCTGTCTGGGCTTGGCGTCGTACACCGCTCTTCCTGCGATTCTTATTCCCTTCTGCCTATGGATGGCTGGCTAACTGCGCATCCCGTGTCAGTGTGTGTGTTCTGTGCGTAAACATGTTTGTGTCCATAGAGCACAAATCAGCACATGCATCGTCAAGAAGCATGTGAACTGAAGCACTGTGTTCGGGATAAAAATGTGATTAAGAATCACACAAAGTGCTTACTGTGTAAGCCCAAGAACAAAGGCTTTCTCAATCTTCCTCAGGCAGTTCCATTCTAGAACATTGCACAGATCTTGGAAATCTGAGAACTTGTGATAGAATGCGTCATTACAAGGAAACCAGCCTCTAAGACAATAGCCACGGGAGATTATTTGAGTTATTTTTTTTCTCCTGTAATCATCGCTCTTGTCTGTTAGGCCTGAATCTGAAGATTGGAAGACTTATTGAATGAGATGACCAACTGTACTGTAAATTTACCCTGTTCCATTGAAAAACTTATATTAAACTGAGAGAATTTCCCTTGTTCAGATGTTTGATGATTGGTCAAGAAAAAATTCTCAATCTTTTTTTTCATGTATTATAATTCCCAGTGAGTCAAGAATATTTTGTTACATGAAGTTAAGGTTTACTGATAAAGTAACTGACCAGAACTATAAAATATGTATTTTCCTGCAGAAATAGCTACTATAACATCAGTGAAACAATTTGATATAATTTTACCTAATAGGAAGCCGGACATCCTTTTTTTTCCATTATGTGTCCCTGTGGTTACTTTAAAAACTTTTGAGAGGTAAATGGATATAAGACTGAAACAATTTGGATACTTGGAATTTATGTGTACCAATTATATATTCAGATATCTACATATTGACTAGAGACAAATTGAGTTTGTTCTTGACTGCTTCCTTATCATACTGATGTGGTTACTGTAGAGCATTTGTAGAGGTCAATGTTACAGCAAGTTTAGTCCATTTTCTTATGCCTTTGCCTGTGATGTAACTTGTATATATGATGTTGAATGGTTTATCTCTTAAAGCACTTATTGTACTTAATGTACTGCATAATTTTTAAAAGTCCTCAGATTTGCTTTCTAATCAGTTTTCCCCAGTTTAATTGCCAAGTAAGGACCAAAGGAAATAACTCTTAGAAATAATTTTTAAAGTGTCTCTGTACCTCTAGGCATATAAGTTGATTATACTGAGGCTGTTTGGATATTAGAGGTGAGATGTAGTGGTGTGAAAGCAGGCATTCAAGTACTTTTCCAAAATTGATAAATTCTAAGACTGAGCCACAAGCAAGACTTACCTTCCAAGTATTAGAATTACTTTCTAAACTATCAAGGGTCACAAAATAAGAAGTCACATAATGAGTGGTACAAGGGGATGGGATCAGTCCCGCAGGGATCTGACCAGAACAAGTTAAAGAGGAGGTTTTAGTAACTGGTATTTTATCTCTACTCATTTACCTACAACAAATTTAGTTGTTTAATTTTGTGTTTAACCATTTCAGTATTTTAAATAATTAAAACATGAAATGGCAATACCATAGAATAAAGTTGTTCTATGGGCCTATTCCAACCACTTAAAATTATTTTAATTATGTATGCATAAAAGCAACCACAATAAGAAATCCATTGTATTGGTGTTTTTTTTTTTCACTGATGTATATTACCCTTGTAGCATTATTTAAATTTATTTTTTAAAAATATGGTATCCTCATAAATAATTAATACCTTTTTTGCAGACTTTACTATTGCAGGTAGCACAAACCACTTCTGATATTAAATCTCTGTTCAAAGATAATCCCTCATTAAATGCCAAGGGAAGTACTTAGGATTGGAATGAACATAATTAGTGTTCACTCACTTCATATCCTTAAAACAAGATTCAACTCATCATTTGAGTGCTCACTGTATGCCAGGCACTGACCTGCTTTCAAGTTCATGCTCTACAATTAATCATTTTTAACTATCCATATTAAAGTGTGTGCAGTGCTATGGGAAGAAGACATTAAATTGCCAGAGAAATCCCTGTGAAGGAGGCAATGCTAGCATTCAGGTGAGAAATAGAGGTGGTCTTATCACACTGGTGTGTTGTTTCCCTACTTAGGGGAAGAGAGAACTGTAGGAAGGACTTATTTACTAAACATTCCACAACACTAGAATTTGTTGAACTTAGGAGAAAAGGAGAGTTTTTAGGAAAAAAAAATGCAAATATCCCTGAATGTGATTGTGGGATAAACCCTGAACAATGAATGTGCTTTGTAATGAATTTCAAGACAGCACCGTCAGTTAAGATTCCTACTTCCGATCCTGCAAGTCTGTCACATTTCTAAACTTCTAACCTGTGAAACAGTAATCAAGTTGTTCCCCATGTACTTTTTGTTGCTTATTTTGTTCTTTGCCACATCCGGGTGCAGGCCAAATAGGCCTCCTGGGGCCTAAGATGGAATAATGCGAGAGTCAGGGGTTAGGCACCTTTTCATCAAAGTTTATGGCCACATGGATGTAGAAATATTAAGGCTTTACACAATAGAGTTGACTGAAAGCATAGACAAAGTGGTTAGATTTAACTGATAGGCCAAAATTACAGGGACTGTGTACTGAGACTCAGAAAAATGAGAGGTTTTTCAGGGGACACAGGGGACAGAACATTCTACACAATGGGAACAGCATGAACAAACACATGGAAACTCCGCACAACGGGTCTCTACTATTAGTTGACCGAAAGCACGAAACCAGCATGGGGCATTTGGGTGAGCGGACATGGTTCAGTGGATAGAGCCGGGCAAGGGCGGTGGGAGACGTCGGGAAGGAAAGCCACGGTCAGGTGGCACCACTCCTGTGTATACCAAGAAGTATGGACCTTATGAACAGGCAGTGGAGGTTTGGAGTTCAGAAAGGTAACTCCCCAAAGTATGAAGGATGGGGGTATGAGGCAAGACAGGAGAAGGCGCTCTGTTAGGGAACTGGCTGTGGTCCTAAATCTCTCCAAGGCCTGTCATTGTGAGGGTGGAGAGCAGACATGTCAAGGGAGTGCCAACAGACTTTAGCCAAACCCTTATGTGAGTAACTCTGGTTGGGGTGTCAGGGAGGAGTCACATGTCATTTCCTGCTAGAAGGTTGGTTCCTGAAACATAAATTAACATGGCGATTGTGTGTATATTGAATATTCCAGACCTTTGTTCTGCTAGATATGTTTCTAGGGATAAGCAAATATGTAAGCCTTTGTTGTTCAAAATATTAATTTTTCACAATAAGGATAGATTTTTTTATTTTTCCATTTTCTATTTCACATTACTACCATCAGATAGAAAAAAATGTTTTGCCATGGTATCAGATTTATGCCAATGGCAAAATTGTTATAGACAAGAAGCGTATAAGAAATGCTAGTTGCCAATCTTCTGTTTTATATGATGTTTTTAGAAAGTTTTACTCAACATAGATCTGTCAGTTCAACTAATTTTATACATGTATGTTAAATAAAATCCATTTTACATACTGTCTTCTCTTCTCTTTGAATTTGAAATACTTAAAAAGTAGCTCCCATTTTTTGGAGCATTGTTGCCTGAAGAATATGTTTCTCAAAGCTGCCTGTACATATATTTGAAATAACCACTCTGGAACCAAATGGAGATCTTTACTCAAGAGAGATTTTGAGAAAGTGCACATACTTCATGTATTCTTTACATACCTCAGTGACAGGTAGAGAAACAAAGACTTTCTTTTAGAATAGTGATTCTCTGAATATGGCCTTTTACTTGGTTCCTGCCAACCCCCAAACTGATTCCCCCAAAAGTAGATCCTTTCTTTGGTTTGTACTAGAAAGTGGGAATGGATGGGCAGATGAGTTGCAGTCTTTGTCTTCTTTTAATGAGGCTGAAATACATGTTTAAGTCATGGTTTTATAGGACTATGCGGTTTGAACGGAAAGAGTTGTGAAAGAGTTTGCAAGTTTAGCTCCTTACAGATTAATTAAGTATAATTAAGTGTACTTTGTAAACTTGCAGGTTGCCCTTCCATCTTTTATTTTATTTTTACTTTTTCACCTTGAGAAAGATGGCTCAGTTTTCATTCTCCGAATGTGACCTGTATTTTTTCCTATTTAAAAGAAAACTTGGTGTGTTCATCTTGCCATCATCATGGTGTGTTCCCTGCTCATCCGGACTGTTCAGTGTAAGGCGAACAGGTGCAACATACAGAAAGAACACTCAGCAAGAGGCCAGAACATGAAAGTTTTAAGATATATTTAATTAGCATACTGAAACTATGGAATTTTACCACACCTGTGTCAAGCTGATTTCTAGTCAAACTGTTAGTGGCGGAAAGACAGCACCAGGTGTTAACCTCAGTTCAGCAACCTCAGTTCTTGAGTTCTGGCTAGTAGAAGAATTCAGAGCCAAGACTCAAATTATGAGAAAGTTCATTTAGAAAGTCACAGAGGTAGAAGTGAGCCATAGAAGAAATGGGTTCAGGAACAAGTTATAGGAACAGAAGGGCTCTTGGAGCTTAGGGGAGAGAGAGAAAGGGGAGGGGGGAGAGAGAGAGAGTTATACAGTACCCTAGAGAAAGAAGTGGGTAGGGAAAGGCACAGACTTGCTCTAAAGAGAGAGCCTTTCTGGGGCCTCCATCCTGAGGGTCTTGGTCCCTACTGATTGGTTGGAACTACAACAGGGGGCCTTTGGTCAATGCAGCTGGTCCTGATGTCAGCCATGGCATTGCTCTGCCTGGTTTGCTGCTTTTCTGGGCCTGGAGCTGAAACACAACTAAGGTCCAGATGTCATCTTCCAGGGGTTAATGAGTGGTCCTGCAAGGGTTTGTGGCTTTGCCCAATGCTAGGCGCCCGGGGCTCTCCTCCCCGGTGACTCTGCACCTGGCCTATCTTCCTATTCTGCTCTTGCCTAACTGCCTATTACAACACGGACATGGCAGTGAAGTAACCACGCCGACTGGCAGCTGAGGTGACTAATAGTGAATGTCATTCACAGCAGTGGGATGGGAGCACAACCTTCTTGGAAAGCCATGGATGCCCAAGTACGGGAGAATTTTCAGGTCCTGAACACTTCCAAACTCGGGGTAAAGCATCATCAATCAGAAGTGCTGGCCACGGCAACTTTCGGTGGATGGTCTATTGAATCAGAGATGGCAACACATTCAGAGCTCCCAGAGGCTAGTCTGGAAGAGGCTTTGATGAGAGCCGATCCAATCACCTCATTTTATATGTGGCATAGAGTTTGAGAATAGCACAGATCCACAGGAGACTCTGTGATAGAAGCAAAATGATAACTGGGTTCTTCTGACACCTACCCCCCACTCTGCTCTGGGCATTCCACGTGGATAAATTGTTTCCAAGCTTGCCAGGTGGTCCCTGTAGTCTTCTACAGTTGCTATCATGGGTTGACTATTTGACAGTAAACAATATTTCATAATGGTATGGTTGATGCTATCTTCCCACCTATGTAGCAGGGCAGAGTCTTAGAAAAATAGAAAAGATTGACTTTTATCTGCCCCACCACCCACCCCATCCTTGCCAGGGTCTTTCCCTCAGATGCCCCTGGAATCTGGAAGTTTAGCTGACACAGCTGAGGTCTGGTGTCTGTGCCAATGGAACCCAGTTATACCAGACACTGTGCATGCTCATCAGGCCTCTGATGAGGGCAATAAAGGTGAACACTCTTTATTCTGTAGTGAACTGTTTACAAGGCAGCTTCCTTCCTCAAAGCAATGCCAAGATAGATAACACCAAAAGAATGTAATGGTAACAGTCGGCATGTCAGTCTGCCAGCAGTGTGTTGGTATGCACACAGAGGCACACACAGCTCCCTAAACTGGTTTTCTTGGTATCTGCAACTTATCCTCTTAAGTATACGAGGAGTCATTTCTGGGCAATGAACATCACATTCCAAATCCTAGTCCTGAAGCTCAACTGAGAGAATACGGAAAAGCTGAGATGCAGAGGTGTCAGATGGAGCATCCTAGCTCTCTACCAGTGGGAAACGGTGCAAATCCTCAAACACAACTTCCAGGCCTATTGTGAGTGGTAGAATCACAAACCATGATTGGCCTGGGTTACAGACTGAAGGACATTATTCACGTGTGACATATATAATAGTGTGGACTCTGCAGAACTCTGTTTGGGTCATTTTCTGAGACTAGACAGGATCGCATATCCTCCTTTAGTTTTCCCCTCCAGCTTCTACCACTCGTGAGCCATGCCCTTGAACCTTGCAGACAGGGCCACTGAAAAGCCAAGATGGAAGCATCAGTAGGGTCTGAATGAAGGGTGAGGGCCTGCGGAGGCAATGAGACCTGAAATGGGGTATGTGTCACAAGGCAGAGTGGAAGACAGGCAGGGCAGATGTTCTGGGTGGTGTCTGTTGTGAGCCCATGGGGTTGGCTTACTCTCACAAAGACAGGCCTCCCAACTTCAAGTGACTCTCCTGGGCACCTGCTAGGTGCCAGGTGGAATGTTTGCAGAATGGTGAGGGAGCACACACAAAGACCCCACCTGGAGTTCCCTCCCCGACTGGGAGTGAACTGGTGGGTGCAGGCCCAGCAGCTTCCACTATCTGTGACTCTACAATGGGGCCAGGGGCTGAGCTCAAAGACTAAACTGACAGGAAGCACTTCCTGCAGCAGGGTTAGAATGCAAGTGTTGGCCTCATTGACAGCTGGCTTCTATGAGCCAATTAAATTAAAAGCTCTTTTATAGTGTTTCCAAGTGCATAGTGTAGTGCTCAATAAATTCTAAAGGATGAGTGCAATTGCAGTCTCATAGGACTTTTTGTTTTTGCTTTTGTTTTCCCCTATAGACAGGCAGCCAAAGTGAAAAGATCTCTCCTTTCTGGTTCCACAGCAGATTTACTCAAACATCAGACTAGCCATTCTTTGTTTCTTTTTACCTTCACCCTTCAACAGGTACGCACTGAACACATGAATGCAAGGAAAGTGCCGTGTCTTTATCTGCAGTAGATGTGGAAACTGAGGCACCAGATCTTCCTTTCTACCTGATGGCTGGAGGCAGCTCTGAACTCCCTCTCACAATCTGCCTGACAGTGTTAATGGTCACATTCATCTGGCTACAGTGCGTGTGCATAAACATATCACTTACCCTGTGCATTGCAAACTTCCTGCGACACCCTGTGTTTATCCCTACGCACCATCTCCTCTGGCAGTTTAAATCCTCATTCCTAGGTCTTGGCTCTGGGTTTGAGGTGCAAACGTTCTTTTTTCCTCTGTATTTTCACATTTCTCTTGGTGCCTGGATAACTAACATACAAAAAAGGTTTTTGGCTCTGGCTGGATAGCTCAGTTGGTTAGAGCATCGTCCCCATATGCCAAGGTTTGGGGTTAGGCCCCCAGTGAGGACATGTACAAGAATCAACCAATGAATGCATAACTAAGCAGAACAACAAATTGATGTTCTCACACTCTCTCTCTAAAGTCAATAAATAATTTTAAAAAAATGATTTTGGTGTGCACCAATTGGAAGTGTTTTTAACGGACTCTACGAGTACAACCTCTTTCCAGGGTGTGGGCCTGATGCCCACATGGATGCCATGGTTCCGCGATGCCTTTCCCTAACTACTTTCATTATTCGTGAAACATCGTTCTCCCAAGTTTTTGTTTGTCTACCATCTAATCTAGTGGGAGATTATCAAAATAATTTTATTTCTAGATTCAGTAGGAATAAACTATTTATGTTGGAAATGGTGGTTTTGCTTAGTCCTCTGTTTTTTCTGTTATTTCATAAACATGAATTTACTTGCAGTTCCCCATCATGATTTTACTTGCCTCCCACAATTCTATTCAGTCTTCGTCGGGGAGCCTCCGTGACAACATGGAAAAGTCTGGCTTTGACTCTTGCTCCCGACCAGCTGCAGTCTCCAGCAAACTATCGCATTCTTAATTTGCTCAAGTACAGTTGACCCTTAAACAACGTGGGAGTAGGAGTACCAACACTTTGCACAGTTAAAAATCCATATGTAATTTTTGAGTCCCTCAAAACATAACTACTAATAGCCTACTGTTGACCAGAAGCCTTACTGATAACATAAACGGTTGGTTAACATATATTTTGTATGTCATGTGTATTACATACTATAGCCTTACAATTACGGAAGCTAAGGGAAAGAAATGTTAAGAAAATCATAAGGAAGAAAAAATATATTTACAGAATTTATTGAAAACAATCTGTGTATAAGTGGGCCCACACAGGTAAACCCATGTTGTCCAGGGGTCAACTATGTAAATAGGGGACCATATGACTTATTGCTCAAGATGATCGTGAAGTATCAAGTGAAAGTATGTGGCGCCCTCCAGTGGGCTTGGCACATAGATATGCTTAATGAATGGTAACTGAGAGTCTATAGTTAGAATTGGGCCTTCCACACTTCGAGCAGTGTTTCCAGGCTTACAGTTCCTTGTGGTACCGACCCATCAGTACCTTCTGTTCTCCTGCTTCTGCAGCACTAGCTAGCTCTCAGAAACAAAGCAGTTGCCTGGCTTCCCTGTGGCCTGTCTTTGTGGAGCACAGCCAGGCCAGAGGGCTGCTGAAGTGGCCACATGAGGCTTCAATGCTGGTGGAGTGGTTGGGCCCCAAAGCCCTGGTGGTTGTTTAGCAGTCGGTCTGCTCATTCAAATGTTTTGCCTGAGCCGCTGACCTTTGGGAAATCCCAGTAGTGTCCAGACTAGCCTGGCTTACAGCAACTGGGTGTGCTGGCTCGTTCAAAGTAAGGACTTTGTAAAGAGAAAGGGCCACTGGCAGCAAAGAGTTTTTCATGTAGAGGTTGGGTGGCAGGGACTTTTGTTGGAAATCAGCCAGCGAAAGGAAGGGGGAGGGAAAACGGAAGTGTGGTCTTAGCACAGTGACCATGAATACGAACCGGAGCTTGTATTCTAAGAGAACACCTTTTCCGAAACCAGAACTGAGGAAGGTTAAAACAACTTTTCAGTTGTAATTAGCAATCATATTCATTAGGGTGGTTGGTGATGTGGGCTGTGAAATAATTCACAAAGAGAAGAAAGTATAGAGAATAAAGTTTTTATTCACTCTCCAAGAAAGGAGAGGGGTAGGGGCGTGGTGTGGAGAGAAACACCAGTATTGAGGGGTGGGGGCTTTGGGCTTTTATCAAATTATAATTGGATTAAAAAAGGGTGGGGGCAGTACTGTCACCGTGTGGTCCCTAGGCTGTTGGGTCATCATGACAGGAGGCTGGAGTCTGCGGTCTGTTCCAAAGCTGTCTTCTGCCTGTGACTGTAGGGTGGGGTTAGTCAAGTTCTGTTCTTGCTTCCCGTAATTTCCAGTCCTGGGGATAAGAGCTCAGAAGAGTAAATGGCAGTCGTGTTTAACAAGGTCACAGGCCTGCTCAGCAAATAGTGCCAGGACAGCAAATGGGGCTGACTTTAATCCTTTCATTTCCCCTCTGGTTTCAAAATATATTTATTCTTGTTTTATTTTTAAAAAATATATAATCTTTATTATATTTTCCCATTACCATTTTGTCTCCTTTATACTCTCTCCCCACAGCAATCATCACACTGCTGTCCCATGTCCACGAGTCTTTTATCCTTTTTGCTCAATCCCTCCATCCCCTAACCTACTCACCCTCCCACCCACCATACCTGTCATCTGTCCTCCATCGATGAGTCTGTCTCTTTTTTCTTGTTAGTTCAGTTATTCTTAATGACCTGGCCCAGTTCTGGTATTGGGGAGTAGGGATGAAGGTCTCTTCTTCTGTAACTACTTCAGGCAGGCCAGGGATGCAGAGCTGTCCCTGCCTGTGTGTCTAGGTATGGGTCATTAAGGAGAAGAGGTGGAATTGGACAGCCCAAAAAGTGAGAGTTAAGGCTGGAGGACATTTGTGGAGGGAAACTTTCCAGAGCCTGGATGCTCTGTTGAATGAGGGATATCAGGTATTTGAAGAGACATGGTCTTAAAAAAGAATAAAGAAATAAAGCTGCTATAGGTCTTATGAAGGGAGTTAGCCAAGAAAAGCAGTATCAGATATTGGCCTTAAAATCCCAAAAAGGGAGAGAAAGAGAGAGTAGTAGGCAAATTCTGTGTGGCTGACACTGCATCAGTAGTTCTCAATAATTCCAAGTCAAAGAATGGAAGAAAGAATGAAACATTAGCTTGGAAGAAAACTAGAAAAACTAAGATTTAATCAGTCTGTGGATGACAACTGAACACTGTGGTTTCCATTGAAACATGATTTCTCTCCCTCAAGTCATCCTAATTTTATCAGAGACTGCCTCTAAGTTCAGTCTCAATTTGGCCTGATTATTTGCATAGACAGAAGAATACTAAATGACCATGCAGGCTCTTTTAAACCTGCTTTGCTGGAATTTTACAAGGAACCTTCAGATTGAGCTTTTATCAGCCTCTCAGTGCAAAAGAGCCAAGCCACACAGTTGCCATCTGGCTTTGCCTGAAACACCTATTAGTTTGGGTGGATTCAAGTTCTTGAGATCTCTAAAATGTCTTTAGGTTCCTTCCTTGCCATCTTTCAGGATAGCAACCTTCATTCCTTACCTGGAAAGACTGCCAGGAACCAGGGGACCAAGCAAGGTACTAGGCCGTTTCTTCAAAGGGCTTTCATTAGCTTCAAAGTCAGTCTTAATTCCTTAAGACATTTTTCGTGACATCAGAGTCCAGGCATGACTCTTTCGATAATGACATCCCAGACAAAGACTTGGTTAATAAAGCCACATTTGGAAGCTGGTGTTGTTAGAAAGAGAACAGGTTCTTATTGGGTTTATGCAAATGAACCCATGGCCATGAAGATAATACTTGTTAAGAGTAGCCGAGTTCCGGAGGGATCAGGTAGGCAGAAAAACAGAAATGCTTCAGTGTTGCTTATGGAGGTATAACTTACAAATTGTTCTAGGGAAAAAACAAGTTTTCTTATATCTGGAAAACAAAAAGATTTAAATTTAGTAGTATTTTGAACATATAAGTAATTTTGTTTGTTTTGACTATTTGCCAGTATTTCCATGAATCCAGTTATTCCTTAGGGTTCTATAAATCTTCACTTACTTTAAAGATGTGACCTACTTAAATACCTGTAACTTAGAGTAAGCCAGAGTCTTATTTCATGAACTTAAAGACACATTTGCAAATGCATTAGAGTAAAACAGTGACTGTTTATAAATGACCAAATTTAAAATGACATGGTTGTAGATTCAAGTAAAATGAAGTTGACAAAGAACTTCAAAGAACTTTGCTTCTTTGTAAAATATAATATTTCAAAATAAAAATGCCTTTATAAGTAATAATTACTAGGAAACAACATAAAAGAACAATATGAATTCCAAATTTTCAGATTTAATACACAGTCTTAATCTATATAAAGACCTAACAATATGCAAGGTCTTATAATGCTGTACAGGACTTGTTGGAAGCGTGCATCGCACACTGGAAACAACTCATAAGTTCCTGATGGTGGGTCACGGACACCCAGATACCACTGCTCAGTGTCCCCACAGGGAGCCATAACTCTCAGCTTGTCCAGTGTCATTGACAAAGACACCTACCACCCCTGAGAACTTCCTCTTTAAACTTGATTCTGAATCCTTGCAAGTTCCTCTCAGGGGCAGGTTAAAATTTCCAGAAAATCTATTTTGATAACAATATATGTATACAAATAAAATAATTATTATAATTCTGTTTGGCAAAGCTTCCCATGTAATTTCAAGCATATTAAATAGGTATAATTAGTTCAAAAACTTTTATAAGGAGAGAATAAATTCTTGAGGTATTCCAGAAGCCCACTGGCATAACTCAAAGATATTTCTCAGTTTTTAAACTTTAACCTTTGGGAAGGTTGTCAAATATACTTAACCAAAAGATTCTAACAAACTTTTTGTAAAACACTTCTCTTGTAATAACCCTAAAAGATATTAATAAAGCTTAAAACCCAGTTTTAATATCAAATACTTTGTCCAAAACATAGGATCCTGCTTAATTTATGTAAGTACTTAATATTTTAGGCCAAGAAAAATATTGCACCCTAGTTAAGCCATCCGGAGGCAGAAATGCACCACATGTAATACACAAACATATCACATAAAGACCACACACATGAAGACTGAACATGTAATAACCATATATGTAATTTGATTACTCATTTTTGTAGAGAAAGTGTAATATTTCTTTTATTTGCTTTTGACAACTTTTAAGAAGACTGGAAAGGGAATGGAAAGTCCTATATTCCAAGAAAGAAGACCTGCTAAGGCTCTCACTAAAGGCTTTGAGGACTGGTAATGAGTGGCTCGTTACCAGGACGGAATGAGCCCCATAGTCCTACTCAGTCCTTCAGTGCTGCTGGCCTCCTGTGGCATAAAACCAGTTTTAAACACAAAGCAATTAAATGCTTCGTACTGATCTGTGTGTGTGTATGTGTAGACAATATGGACACACACACACCATGCTATGAACAAAATACATTTTTAAGTTCCTGGGCATTATTATATGTCTTTCAACATTACATCAATTAATAATTGTGATAAATTATGCTAATGAAAATGTCAGTGACTTGAATGAAAAGTTGTTACTTTTTTCATTTAGAACTGTGATGCTCAGAAGTCAAAGATGATGTATGTTAATGATCTAATATTCTCACTGAGCACATTGGAAATAACCCATCTGCATGCTTCAAGACATTCATTATCCAACTTTTCTAAAAGGGTGTGAAAAATCCAGCTCATTGGGCTTGCATTTCCAGATGTCCTATAACATGGAGTCTGTCAGCTTACCCAAGTTATCATCTCTTCCTTTTGCTCTGTGAGTGTTGGCATGTTACTGAGAACTAGTGCCAGAGATTTTACAATTAGCATCACAGGAGGATGCTTGAAGATACTGATTGCTAAATTCAGATCTATAAATAGCAGCAGCAACACCAAAGTTAGAAAAACAAAACAACCTAAACTCTCTAAGCTTTCGTTTTCTTCCCTATAAAATAGAGATTAAAATAATACTTTTAAAAAATCAAGTTGGCCCTGGCCCAGTACCTCAGTTAGTTGTAGTGGTTTCTTGACTACACCAAGGTTGCAGTTCTGATTATCCCTGGCCAGGGCACATATAAGAATCAACAAATGAATGCATGAATGGGTGGAACAACAAATCAGTGTTCCTCTCTCTCTCCCCCTTCCCTCTTTCTAATATCAGCAAGTAAAATTTTTTCTAAAAAATCAAGTTGCAGTGGAGATCATTAAGATAAAGCATTTTAAGTTTTGAGCACTAAACAAAATGATGAGTAGATGTTACTGTTACTGGTAATTCTTCCTTCTGTTAAATGCAGATGCCATACTCTGGGTACCTAAGATTATACTTTTTAGACCCCTTTGCAGGTAGAACCATGTGACCTATCCCAGCTAATGAAATGTGACTGGAAAGGACATGTGTCAGTTTAGAATCTGGCAGGTAATTGCCTGTGAGATGGTTCAGAGCTCTCCTTTCCCTCTGCCATCCCACTTGCAGCGTAACAGCTAGTGAGGCTCTGTCATTCTGAGGTCCTGACTAGAGATCTGAAAAATGCGAGCAGAGCAACAGCTACTGTAGCCCAAGAGAAAAATAAACCTTTGTTATTTTAAGCTTAGATTTGTGGGATTGTTTATTACTGCAGAGCAATCTAGCCTTTCTGATACAGTATCTTCTTTAATCTAGGCAACCAACAGTCAAGGCAGGAAGTATTTTCATAAATGTAATTAGTGTGAACATGGAGACTTGGGTGACTAAATAATTTGTGTTCAAACTTACACTGCCAATATTTGTACTCTTATTCCAAAGCCCACTGTACTTCCTTCTACCTTGTCCCTCAGACAAAAAAAAAAAATTTGAAATACAACTCATCAGACTTCCTAAAGTGTTTAGTAATCAGTAGGTATTAGACATATATTTGTTGAACAATATTGCCCATGCCCTTAAGCTACTTACTCTGGGGTTAGTGAAAGGACAGAGTCCTCTACTGTGCCAGCCAAGTACACATCTAGAGGCTGAAAGAAGATTGGCTGTAAATTTCCCTTGGGGTCTGCAGGCATTTAATCTTCACCATAATTTCAAATCAAGGGATAAATAAACAGAGCAGCATAAATGGTCCAAAAGCTAATTTTGGAGTCAAGTTTTCTGTCAGTTTCACAAGGCTTTAGCTCTCACTTCTCTAAATCCTGACATTATGAAAGTCATTGCCGTCATACTTTGAAAATAAGTACACTAAGTTTTCTACAGAAGTAGGGAGACGGAGAGGTCTTTCTACAAGTTAGTAATTTGGGAAATCATATAGGAATTACTTTCATTAGGCCATTTCAATAATTCAAATTGGAGAGGAAAACAAGTTACCTCAAAATGTAATCTTTTATTCATTTCTTCATTCATTCAACAAATAATTATTAAGAGCATTGTGCTTGGCACTGGAGCAAGGAGTAAGGAGTAAAGGCAAGGAGTAGAGCAAGGAGTAAAATAGATAAAAATCTCTGCCTTCTTGGAAACTATTTTGTAGTTGTTTTTACAGTTTATACTTAAATACATTATTATGACAGAACAAAAGTCTTTTTTTGTCAAAAGCATTTAGTAATTCAGTGGTGCTGAGATGCAGGTTGAGATGAAAATGCATTTTGATTTTAAAGAATGAGACTTGGAATAAAATTAGTAAAAGCTGGCAAGACATGAAAAGGCCAGTGATTTCAGGGCTGTTCTAGAGATTGCACATACAAGGGGGTCTTTCCTTCTTTTTTGCTGTTCATTTGGATCACCTTTTCCCATAAACTTACAAATAAACTTGTAACAAACCCTAATTTGGGATTTATTCCTGAAAAATAATCCTAGTTAGTATATTTTAGATCCTAGGGCATTCTTTTAATTTTACATGTAGAGAATATAGTTTTTATAGCATTTAAAATCTACAACTATTTATACATTATGGATAATAAAAGGTTTAGAAGGAATCTGACCCAAAGGACATAAGTACTGTAATGGTTTTTAAATGATGCTGTCTTTTCTAAAGTAGGATACTATGGCCTGACTCTAATGCCTATTGAGAAGTCTTTGTTTATTTGGTTTTCTTTATACTTTCAGAGAGGTGGGGAGGAAAAAGAAACTGGAAATATACAGCAACGCTTCAGGCTACTAACTTACAACAACATCTTTTGCAACTCACAAGATAACGTCTCCACCTAGTGATGTCTTAAGGATCCTACAGTAAATCCTAAAAAAAAAAAATGTTCCCTTGAACTTTTCAGGCTAACATGTCTAACACAATTTCAGTAAGTTTAAGTTTAAATGTGTGTTTAGAATTATTGGAAATGAGAGGGCACCAACATGAATATTTTTGTGGGAAAATAGACAAGCAGCTACAAATAATAATCAATATGATAGAACAATTACACCCTTGTAATCCCTGAGGTAGAGAAATGACATGTTAAAAAAAAAGCAGCTAAATAGGTATATTATATCAGTCCAGGTTTTCTGGTTGCTTTCTTTTGAATGTATGCACCCTCTATAAATGTGATGGTATTCATTGACTTAAAGGTAGAGAGCTTAGGAAAGAGTATTTGTTAGTTTTATGTGTGCATTGGGTATTATACCACCTGTTTCTGGACACATTTTGAGACAGTATAGTGTAGTGGTTATGTCTGCAGGTCTCAAAGCCAATCTGGGGCAACTTGTTTGCTGTATGACCTTGAGCTACTTTAGTTCTCTGTCTCAGTTTCCCCATTTGTAAAATGGGACTAGTACCTTTGCCAAAGCCACTGTGAGAATTTAAATGAACAGGTGAAAATCCCTTAGAGTTGTCTCTAGCATAGAGTAAGTGCTCATTATACGTTAACATTATTTATCATTTAATCCCCCATGATCACTATTTTAAACTGGGGCTCAGAGAAGTTATTTGCCCAAAATGTCACAACCACTTAAAGGTAATACAGGGATTTGAGCCGGGATCTGCCTGACTACAAAGTCTTCACTAATTCCTCACTATTGGAGTATTCTAAAAGTAAAAAAGACATTCATTAGTGCCCTGAACATACAGAGACAACAAACTGAAATCACAAGTTATCATGGAAGGAAGCAACTTGAGGTTGGGAATTAGGAGGCCTGTGCCGCTGTGTGTGTAACTCAGTGGATTATTTTGAACATCAAATTCTCCACATGTTAAAGGAAAAGCTACGTGATCTAGGTTCTTACCAGTTTTAATATTCTGTAAGTCTATGCATCTACGGAGTTGGTTCCTAAAGTCATCTTTTCCTGTGTCTGCCATTTAATCCTGAGCTTTATCTTTAAAATTAGAAAGCAAAATCCACAGTACATGTACAAAATGCCACACAACCGTGTCTGTTCAAGTTGGTTTTAGACAAGGACAGAACCTGGTTCTTCAGCTCCCCCACAGCTAAATATCTCTACAAACTGAATAGAGGTAGAATCGGCCTATTATTAAAGTACTGCCCTTTATAGTTTAGTACTTACTTGCAAATCAGCCTTTCGGCCTTATTCCTCCACCCACCCAAACCCAAGTCCTTAGTTAAAAAGTCCATAGTTAAGACATATATGGTTGTTCAGGGTAAAACCAGCAGTTTAAAACTTGAAAACATCACACAAGAAAAAAGAATTTTTACGACGCATCTATATTTTCCCCTGAGAAGTTGGTCCAACGCATCGCAGCCCTGTTTTCAAACACCTTAACAGAACACACAAAATAATCTTGTATCACTCAATGGCCACTCATCCTCCAAATATTGCTCTCCTCCCTCCAATTGGCTAAAGTAACTGTCACTCTGAGCACTTTTACTAGCCTCCCAAGAGCTTTCTTCGGATTTATACCACAGTCCCGCCCACTCGCCCTGGCTCCTCCCAGGGGCTAGTCACTGATTGGTCCAGCCGCCACTCCGCATGGGGCTGTTTATGCCCGCGCACGCAGTGCTCCCTGGGAGCTGTGTGTAGGCGCGAGGACGGCGCGAGCTGCACTTGGTGGGCTCCCCTCCCCCGTGCGGCGACCCGGCTCCGACCTACACGTCCTCTAAACGGTGGTGGCCGTTTGTGGTCGTTGGTCCCAGGGATTTAGGACCAACATTTGAAGACCCAAAGGGGTGAGGAAGGGACGGGGACAGTGGGGGCGCTGACAAACCGCTGATAACGACCGGAGATCGCGCCTCCCGGCCGCAAAAAGCCTGGTCTTTAGTCACTCGAGCCAAATTCGCGGTTAAGACCCACTCTCCGCTGGAGGGGTGTCTGCGCAGTTCGCCTTCCTTATTCTCCTGCTCCGTCGAGCAATCAGCGGTAGGGCAGCTCCTGCCGTCAGCCCTTCGTGCCGCGCGATCCGGGACCTCTAGCGCCCCAGCTCCCTGTCTTGTCGTCGTCGGGGGCCCTTCGACAGCTCCTTCCGCTCCACATCGCCCTGCCCTCTCTCTTTCTCATTTCCGCTCTCCCCCACTGCCTTCCGGCAGCTTCCCACCTGCTGCCCTCCATGTTCTTTTCTTAACCTTTCCTGTCGACCGACCGCCGCAGGTCAGTACCCCCAACCCCCCCCCCCGCACCCCCCTTTACCTCCCTGTCGCTGGACTGCCCTCGTCCTGCCCGCACGTTCCCGCTAAAGGTTCTGGGACGATGCTTGGGGCGTCTTGCCTGCCGGGTGAGATTTGGTTATAATGTGGTTTTCATTTAGTTCTAACTGCTTTTGAGCCTCGAACTTTTTCTGCCTTGGACTCTCTTCGACATTTTTTTGTTGGGTTTTGAACTAAGCAAGGCTGCGCACTGACCGACGGGAAATATATCGGACTCCACTACTCATCCGGAGAGCCAGCAGTACCATCTTTGGTTGCTAACATCAGGCAGTTTGAGTTACTAATTCGTAAAGTATTTTCTTTGGGGCACCAAAAGGACCACTGAATGTGGACCTCGGGTTTAATCTTGGCATTGATATTACTTCCGAGATCGTTTTGAAGCCCCATGATTTACTTTGGGCACCAATTATATTCATTTAGTTTAGCTAATAATTGAAGACTCTTTAAGTGCTCACATTCTTGGTAAATACTCTATAGCTTTTATAATATATGTGATTCTAATAAGGCTAATAGAGAGGGTCTATCGGCAGGAGCTGAACTTGGCTTCTCTTACAAATTTGCCCCGCTTTGTGTTGGAGGATAACAGAACCAAAAGAAGAATATGTTGCGTGTATAATACTAACGTATGTATAACATATTTGCATGTTGGTAAAATTTTACTTGTTTAAGTAATGGGGAGATATTTTCAAGAATCACTTCGATGTGTAGTTGAGAACTTGGACAAATTTCCATTTGGAGCCTATCGGAATTAAAGCACCTCATGGACTCTAATGATAGATTCCTTCCTAGGGTACACATTGAAAACATTCTATTTTAAAATTAGTTTGTTTGCAACTGTGTGCCATTATAAACATGAAGATGGCTATTAGTGCTGCAATAACTAAATACTAGCGTTGCCTTAGTTTCCGCTCAGGCACTGCTTTAATTGCCAGTTTTCACTTTGGACTTCAACATTATTGCCAAAGGTTATAGATATGAACACTTGAAATATAAACATGTATCCCTGGATATATTATGAGGCTAGAATTTTAAGATTATGCCTAATTTATGGACTGAAATTAAGCTTCATTTTTAATGGTGTCATTTTTGATGTTAGGAAATAGACATGTTGGTTTAAAAGTACTGATCATATCAAATAATTGGTGAAAAATCTGCTTAGATTTTCAATGTAATGCTGGGTGCTTCCCATTTTATTTTACTACCTGATGATTGGTAAAGCAAGACAAAGAGGGAAGAAAATACGATCTCTATGTTCATATTTTAATAGGTTTCAGATGACAGATTATAGACAACTATGTAAGGAATAGTGTACTATTTTGTCCTGGTGTGCAAGAATTTTGGTTCTTCATGTCTTTATCCTAAGTTGAAAGAGCATTACACTTTTGTTTTCAAACCAATATTTAAAAAATATTAGATACAATTATTTTATAAAATAGTTCAATTTTTAAAATATTTTTTAATTTAAACCTGTCCCCCACAGTATTATTATTAGAAGTTGTGAAACACCTGGTACTAAAATTTTTGTATATATATTTAACTTATAGGAATAAACATGTGTTCTTTAATAAAAATAACTTAAAATGGAATTGAACTGATCCATCTATACTTTCTTGTTTTGGAGTGTTAGACTTACACATCATTATACTTTTGACTAATTCTTTTCATTTTCCAACCATGTTGCTATTGTGCAGTCTGTCACCAAAATGAGTTAACCCCTAAAAAAATCTCCATTGACCTGGCAACCATGGTCTCAGTACCATATTCAGCAATGACTGAACTAACATATCTTCGTTTTAATACCATGTGATTTGGTATGGAATGCCATAAAGATCTAATGTACTTTTTATAAGTATTCTTATAACTTAAAAATTAATGTTTTCTTCTATTCAGTTTTTAAAAATTTGTAAAACTTACGAAGTGTTTATTTTCACAACTTTATAAATTTTTATAGTAATTCAGAAGATGAAGTTTCAATTTAAGTAGTTTGAGCGACACAAATTTCTTTAGATAAATGATTTCCATTTATATTTCGCTAAAATTGTACTTATTAATACAGTTTCTATTTTGAAAGGCAGTAAAAGTTTGAAAAATTATACCTTCATTAACTTATTAATATGCTCATAATGAAAGTAAAGGTAGTATTCATTTAAAGCTAAAGGTTTTATATGACAAAATAATTTAAACCTTGGGCTGTATAGATTCACAGTGATCACTGACAGCAGTATTTTTATTATGTTACTCTTGCTTTCTTTTCCAACTGTTTCACTTAATTCTGTTTACCCACTCTTGCTTTTGTTGTTACTGTTTTTTTTCTACTTTCACTTCCGTTTCTTGTATTTAGCTTAGGTCTAATAAAGGTACTGATTAATTGACATTAAAAAAAGTTTCCAGCTTTCATTGTAGAAAACTTTGGGGGATAGGACTGCAGCAATTACCAAATGTAGCAACCACAACTATCCTTGATTTCTTGCAACCCGAAGAAATGCTTCATAGATTCCTGATTCTCCATGTCATAATCACTGTTTTTATACTTTGTTTTAGGAACTGCAACCATGAATGAAGAAAATATAGACGGAACAAATGGATGTAGTAAAGTCCGAACTGGTACTCAGAATGAAGCAGCATTACTTGCTTTGATGGAAAAGACTGGTTACAACATGGTTCAAGAAAATGGGCAAAGGAAATTTGGTGGTCCTCCTCCAGGTGTGGATTTGTTTATGTAAAAACAGCAAAAAAAAAAAATTAAATCTTCAATGGAGTCATTTATAATATATTATGTGTATTTCTCCTAAATATCCCAAACACTAGCTCTGATATTTATATAAGTGCTTTAAGGTCTTAGCAGTCATTTTTAATGTTAGGGAAAAGAGGTAGGTTTTATAATGTGTTGCATGTTTTACTCTCACATTTTTCAATGCTGCTCTTGGTTTAAGGAGCAGTTGAGAAAGAAGGTGGGTTGGTTTAGAAGTCAGGATTGAGTCATTGGGGAAAAGGGTCTCTCGTTAATAAAGGAGAAGTGTTTTGGGAGGAATTTGGAAGAACAGCGAGAGAGGTGTGATGTCTCTGGTAGATGCGAACAGATAAGTAAAATGTTTTGGTTTTCTATAATAGCTAGTGCAGTTTCCTTGCTCAAAACCCTTCAATTAACTTTCGATCAGACTTAAAATGAAATCCCATCCTCTAACTACATTGATGGCCACATTACCTACCACTTTACCCCTCCCTCAAGTACATGTTAGCCATGCAGGCCTCAGTGCTCTGAGTTGTTTTAACATTCAACGCACTTGCTGCTGCTGCTTGATAGATATATGTCCTCAAGGCTCATTGCCTCATTTCATTCAGATGTCTGCTTAAGCTTTTTGTTTGCAGGGAAGATTTACTTGACTACTCAAAGTATCAAGCCGCCTGTGGTTGTATTTTCATAGCACTTAACCACTCATTGTCTCCTTTCTATATTGCTGTATGCATCACGAGGGAAAGGGTTTCTATTTTGCTCACTATTGTGTCCTCCCCCAGCATGTAGAATAGTGCATGACACAAAGAAGGCTCATAGTACATTTATGCAATGAATGAATGATTAAATAGTAAATATGAGTAACTTATTAGAATTTATCTGTATTTATTCATCTTTGTCTTTCAGGTTGGGAAGGTCCACCTCCACCTAGAGGCTGTGAAGTTTTTGTAGGAAAAATACCTCGTGATATGTATGAAGATGAGTTAGTTCCTGTATTTGAAAGAGCTGGGAAGATATATGAATTTCGACTCATGATGGAATTTAGTGGTGAAAATCGAGGTTATGCTTTTGTGATGTACACTACAAAAGAAGAAGCCCAGTTAGCAATCAGAATTCTTAATAATTACGAGATTCGACCAGGGAAGTTTATTGGTGTGTGTGTAAGCTTGGATAATTGCAGATTATTTATTGGCGCTATTCCCAAGGAAAAGAAGAAAGAAGAAATTTTGGATGAAATGAAGAAAGTTACGGAAGGAGTTGTAGATGTCATAGTTTATCCAAGTGCAACTGATAAGACAAAAAATCGTGGTTTTGCATTTGTTGAATATGAGTCTCATAGAGCTGCTGCTATGGCCCGGAGAAAACTAATTCCAGGTAGGCCTACCCTTTTGAAGGTTATCTTTCTCTATTCCCTTCATTATGAATGTGAAAAGATGACAATATCTCATAGACCAGTACTATAAAAATACATAATGCCTTTAAAGAGGAATAAGGATTAAGAAGTAAAGTAAATCAAGTGATTCTAAAAAACAATAAATTGTTTTTATAAAATGTGTCATTTGTAATAATTTATTGAAAACTGAATGATGCATTTATATTGAGTTGTTAACTGTGTTTGATAAAAAAAACGAAAGACAATTCCTAATTTTCCTAGTGAACATCTGTCTTTGAAGCATATTTGTTTTGTTGACTGTTAAAATTAATTTCACTGGAAGTTCTGGTTATGTTTGCCTTAGTAAATTTTTGTGTGAGTAGGAAACTAATGTGTAACCAAATATGTGGATATGTATTTGAGTTTCTACTTCTTTGGAGAAACAGTTTTACTTAACAATACTTGACTTTTGTTTTGATTGTTTTCAGATTAATTTATTCTTTTTTACAGGAACATTCCAACTGTGGGGCCATACCATTCAAGTAGATTGGGCTGACCCAGAAAAAGAGGTTGATGAAGAAACCATGCAGAGAGTTAAAGTTCTCTATGTTAGAAATTTAATGATCTCAACTGCAGAGGAAACAATTAAAGCAGAATTCAATAAATTCAAACCTGGTGCAGTTGAAAGAGTAAAGAAACTTAGAGATTATGCTTTTGTTCACTTTTTCAACCGAGAAGATGCAGTGGCTGCTATGTCTGTTATGAATGGGAAGTGCATTGATGGAGCAAGTATTGAGGTAACACTGGCAAAACCAGTAAATAAAGAAAACACCTGGAAACAGCATCTTAATGGTCAGATTAGCCCCAATTCTGAAAACTTGATTGTGTTTGCTAACAAAGAGGAGAGCCATCCGAAAACTCTAGGCAAGCAACCAGCTCTTCCAGCTCGTCTCAATGGTCAGCATAGCCCAGGCCCCCCTGAAATTGATAGATGCACTTACCCATTTTTTCCTGGAACAAAGCTTACTCCAATTAGTATGTATTCTTTAAAATCAAATCATTTCAATTCTGCAGTAATGCACTTGGATTATTACTGCAACAAAAATAATTGGGCACCACCAGAATATTATTTATATTCAACAACAAGTCAAGATGGGAAAGTACTCTTGGTGTATAAAATTGTTATTCCTGCTATTGCAAATGGAGCCCAGAGTTACTTCATGCCAGACAAGCTCTGTACCACCTTAGAAGATGCAAAGGAACTGGCGGCTCAGTTTACGTTACTTCATTTGGGTAAGTGTAAAACTACTTTAAGTACTGTAGAATATGAACTATTATTACAGATTACTTAATAAATTTATTTCGAATTCAACATTAGTGGTGAGTATTTAACATATATTTTACTTCAGTTTTTAGAATTTGTGGTAAATTTTGTTGAGACATTTCTCCTGTGGAGATTTAACTATGTTTAGCTTTTTTAAACATTTACTTCAGAGCTCATGATCCTGTTTCATTAGTTTATTGTTTGGTAACGACTCATTCTCATTTGAAATAATAATTTCTATTGTATATAAGTTACAGTATTTGTGACTTAAACCAATTTAGAAGTTCTTGCATCTTTGGTGAAGTCTACCCGGTGGGGGTGGGAAGTTGTAAAATCAGAAGCATTTCAGATGGGTCCTGTTCCCAGCCTTGTGCTCACCAATCTGGAAATTTGTCATTGTTACTCATGAAAGACAAAAAGCATCATTAAAAGATGTCTGTGACCATTTTCTCTTTAAATTTCATGCTTTAAAAAAAGTAAGTTTCTGTAGCAGGGTTGTCCAACCCTGTGACCTGAGGGCCACATGAGCCCCAGGATGGCTATGAATACGTCCCAACACAAAATCGTACATTTACTTAAAACGTTATGAGATTTTCTTTTGTTTTCGCTAGTATTTGTGTATTTAATGTATGGCCCAAGACAGCTTTTCTTCCAGTGTGGCCCAGAGATGCCAAAAGGTTGGACACCCCTGAATTTTGAGGGATAATTAAAAAAGGCTTTGGGCCAGATACTTTGCATTATAAAGGAAGAGATGTAATATCACTCTGGCATTTTCCTACTTCCTATTTTTTACTCTTTTGTTAGGTACCCCCTTCCCACCAGTTTGTCTCCTTTTTAAATACAGCTGTATATTTCAATTGGTGATGACTCTGTGCCCCAAATAATAATAATAAGCAGAATAGTGGTTTCTTGAAAAACAACAATAAAAAGGAAAGGTCACCAGCTAAGGATTATAATTTTTTATTGTAATTGTCAAACTTAGCTTAAATTTGATTTGTTATGTGTTTGCAGAACCATACTACTGAAGTTTAAATCTATTTAAAATTGGTATCCTTAAATTTGTTAAGAGAAGTTAGTCAAAAAAGAAAACATTGCCAAAAGGGAAGGTAATTTTTACGTATGTATAGATTTGTTTGTCTGTTATAGCCACTCCCATAGTGTTATGAATAGTTTTAGAAGATTCTGATTTGGAGATCTCACCTTCAAAGAAACTTTTCAGTAGTGTCATTAATTATTACTTTGGAAATATTTGGTACTTCTGTAGTCATTTAAGTTAATAAATATTAGGCATGATTTCCATTAATGTACATAATAGGATCCTTCCAGTTTTTAAAAATAAAGACAATATTAAATTAGATGGGTAGCAAATAATTCATATTAGGGTTCTTAGAGAAAAACGGATCAAATTATTCTTTTGGCATGGATATTGATAATTAGTTGCTAAGCAAGATTTTCCTAGGATACTTGTGTCTGATCCAACATGGTTATGCTGAAATATATTTTATTTTACCCTCACTCATTTCCCTTACAAGTTTATCTTAAAGTTCCAAGGTTCTTAAAACATGGTCTTCTTCATTTATTGCATGTTATATTTTCTATTTAGACATGGTTTGCCCATTTGGTTATCCCATAAAGAATATCAGATGTTATATGAAACCAGAGGTTGTTCATTAGTTTTTAATTTAATATTAAAATGTTTTTTTTTGCTTGAGTACTAGGGCAATAGTTAACTTGTTGTAGCTTTTAGTTCCCAAAGAAAACCCCTATTCAGGTATGTATTCTCAACTAGATTGTGTTAATTAGGGGTAAAATTAACTTCAATAAATGAAGTCGTTAGAGGGTGCAGGCAATTTGCTCTGTAGTCATCTACTTCGGATTGTATCAGCCTTATATTAAAGCTGTGCTTATAATAAAATATTGAACAATTTGTGTTTTATGTATTTTCTCAGTTTCTATCCACCATCAGAGAAAAGATCCAAGATCCAGATACAAGTCAAAGACTTGTTTAGGTGCAGTACACAGGCCTGAGACCTGGTCCACAGACAGGAACAGAAAAATCCTTAGTGGATTGTCTAGAAATACGAGTGAAGGTTGAGTTAGAGGTAGCTGAGGAGAAGGAGGGAATTCAGGAATGTGGAATATGGAATAGTCAGAGATTAGGGTGTTGGAATTTTTGATAGGCAAATGAATGTCAGACTTTCAGAGGCTATTTGAATAATGACAGGTGCTGTAGACAGCCAGATTACATGTTGCCACATGGCAGGTTAAGGATAGAGTTACTGTTATCGTGGCAATGACCTGGCTTTTTCCTTCTCTTAATACTGGAGCCTCTGGGCTTTAAAAGGTTGATGTGTTTTTACATGGAATTTCTTTAGATAAAGTTTGAACGGTTTCACTGGAAGGTTCAGCGTGGAGCTTATGGTGATAGTATTGTGTTCTTCGAGGGAAGGGAGTGCTATATTTCTTGTTCATACCCTGCGAAATATTGACATGTTTCAAGCCTTGGATTTTTCTGAGACCTTGAGAGGTCATTATTGGTTTGTTACTGGAGTCCTTCAAATGAAGTTCATTAAGTATTGGGTTGGCCAAAAAGTCCCACTTAGTTTTTCCCTGCAAAATAAAAGGCACTTTTCATTTTCACCAATAACTTTATTGGTTTGGATATTTTGAGTATGTCGGCTATCTCCCACTATTGGCTTCTAGTGGGTAAAAGCCAGGGGTGCTGCTAAACATCTTCAATTCATAAGACAGCCCCACAACAAAGAAGCATTTGGTCAAAATAGCAAAGTTATTTGACCAAAACGTTAATAGTACTAAGGAACTTCACAAACCACTTTTAACATGTTCGATCAGTCACCGCACCTTCTCCATATGCTGCACAAATCTTTTTTGTGTTTCAGTTGCATTTTTATCTTTCTTGAAATAATAAAGCATCATATGCTGAAAATGTCATATTTTCTTCCATCTTCTATATTAAAATGGTTACCCAATAATTCACCAATTTGATGTTTTTGTTTAAATGCACACTGATATGACCGCTGTCACAGTGCAGTCTAACAAATTTTTTTTTGAATGAGGTTAAAGACAATCAAGCACTACTAAAGCCACCTTGTGGAAAAACCAAAGAACTTTTTGGCAAACCCAATATTAAATAATGACTGGCTTTATTTTCTTAAAGAATTTGAGTATGACTTCCTAGATAGTGAATTTAACTACTATTTTAAGATGATCTCCTTGGGTGTAGTAACTTAAAAAAGATTGCTTTAATATACTTCTATTAATCCTTTCAGTTCGATGCTATTTTGAGGATTATCCAGTCTTACCTTGATGATCTTTGCCTAGTATATGTGATATAAACCATCATTTACCTTTTTATTTCAGAGCTCTTTAAGAATGTACTTTTGGCATTACCATGCCTGTTTCTTAATTTTGAGAAGTAAAAGATGAAAAACTAGACTTCATTTAGTTAAACAACTATCATTGGTGTTATGAGGAAAATAGAAAGTTTTTTAAGGGGTAAAAGGCATCTAAATGAGTGCTAGGAATCACGGAGTTTACTTCTGGTGACCATTTAGTACTCATACCAGAATCCCGGAGGTTCTTGGGATATAGTCCGTAAAATCAATTTTTAAAATATTTGGGTTTTGGTTCTCATTTAAAGTGAGCTCTATTTTAAGCAAAATGCCCCTAAATAGAAGAAAAGCTGAAAGCCGGGGTTAATGCCAAAATTGAACCCTCATCTTTTTTTTTTACTTTAGGTTTAGGGACTATCCTTATCTTCATAACATCAGAGGATAACCTCCCTAACCTTAACCAATATGATAAGAAATTCTGTGTTACCTGGTTATATTTTGGAACTTGTAATAAGTGGGATGATACTCATTGGATTTAATGGGTGGAATACAGAGTTGTGGCATAGGAAATAGATAGTTGTATACCAAATATTTGATGTGTGGAGACATCTTGGGTCATTCAGTATCATCTTGTTAAATAAGACTTTTCTGTTTCATAATTTTGTATCTTTAATAATAGATTAGGCTGTCACTGTAAATAATCCTGCTTTTCTTAAATCTTTGCCTCTGTTTTGAATGTGGACCTTCCAGTATTGCTGCTGCTTTCTGATATTGCCACTGCTTTCCAATATTGCCACTGCTTTTTCCTGGAGGGTTCTTCGCCATCCAGGAGTGGAGTGAGCAAAGTCAAGGAGATAAAGAAATGTTCTGGAGAGTTAATGGTTTTGAAGAAGAAAGTCCTGGAGAATACTTACTAGAAGGAGGGAGGTTGCCTCAGTATGTGTTGATAATTCATCTGGCTAAATCAGTTATTAACAACTAATTGCAGGCAAGGCATTTATTTTCTTGTTTCTGTGTTTGTAATACTGATGAAGTATGAGTTTTTTTTTACTTTGATGACCACCTAAAGCTTTAAGACGGGTGAAGAACCTTTGTCACAAACAAGCCTGTGCCATTGATTTAATTTCATCTGAGTGTTCTTTTGTTTTGGCCATGAATAATGAAGTTTAATTAAAGAACAAATCTTTTTTGAATGCCTCTCCTGTGCTAAGTGTACTTTCCTAAGCAATCTGAAGCTAAAGATAAATAAAACATTGTTTTTGCTTTTACGGATTCCTGGTCCACAGAAGAAGGCAAGCACAAACTCTGTGCACAGGTTATTTTGGGAGTGCAGAGGAAGGGCGCACCGCCCACCTGGTCTGAGCTGTAAATCCTGAGAGGACTTGATCTGAAGAGGGCCAGAAAGGGATACAACATCAACACTTAGAAAAACAGCCTAGTGGCGAGTTAATGGCGATAATTCTGTGTAATGTTTGCTTTGGTGATTTCAGCCAGATTTTAAGAGTGAGAAATTGAAAGGAAGTGGACTTTAGTTCATTGAAATTTCATCAGTTCTGCTTTTTAAAACTTTGCAAGTATTTTTTTTTAGTACAACTATGTTGATATTACTTGTTTTTCCTCTGAGCAAGTTTTTTTCTAGATGAATTTATTTTGATTTGTGCAGACCATTTTATGTGTGAATATTCATCTTTTTAATATCTTCTGTACTTTTTCTTTTCAATATTCATTTTGTAGCCGACTTGCAAATTGCTTCTCATATTTGGCTTTGTACATTATTAGAATCTAATTTTTTCTGGTCATTGAATGGTACAATATTAGTATATATATTCTAGGCATGACAGCCACAGTGTTTTTTCTATTTCTTTAATATTTAAATTAGGGTTTGATTTCTGTTATCACTTATAACTTAGCTGAAAGTTAGGAAATAAGACAGCAGGGTGAAGGTATACTATTCTGAGTAGTTTTAATGTGAAAAGTAAGGTGCTTTTTCTTCTCATGAGCTATCATTATTTCCAGATTGATGGGCAGAAATACAAAAAAAATCAAATTTTAATTTAAAAATTTGCCAATAAATTGCTTTGCAACAAAGAGAAACCTTCAGTTTTATTTTTAATCTAAGGAATAATTCTAGGATTCTCTTCAGCTAGATACAGTATATAATGGTGATTATTTAAATGAAAAATTTAATTATAAATAAGTAGAATAAAAATAATGATAGTTTTAGAAAGTTAATCTTTCCAGTGTTAATTACAGGTTTAATTTTTATGATAGTATTTCAAACTGGTATGTTAACCAAATTTGCTAAATTTGCTTTAAAATTCATCTAGATAAATCAGTATGAGCATCAACATTTATACTTTAATTTGTTTTCACATGATCAAGTGATAAGACAAAAATTCCATTAACTCAACTATGTGTCTTTGACCCTCCATTAGGAACCAGTACTCATGAAAATATATTTCTATTTTTCTTGAAACTTAAATATTTTTTCTGAAAGACCATCATGTGGTATTCCTCATAATTTTAATCTTACTGACACTTTCCTTAAGAGACCATAGTTATTATGGAGTTAGTACTGTGAAAGAAGCAGTTTATTTTGTATAGTGATGAGTAATCAAATAGAAATACATGAACCTACAGTTTCAGCCACCAACAAACTGTGACCTTGGAATGGCAAATGAATTGTTTACTCTTTGTGAACCTCAGTGCCTTCACATATAAAATATAAGGGTTTTATTTGGTGACCTCAAAGAATTCTCTTACCTTTCCAAATTATGGTTTTGTTTAAATATGGTTAAAAGTCTTATGAAAGACCAAAAATAATACTTGAAATTTTTTTCAAGTTACATACTTCAGTTTGAATAGTTTAAAATTAAGAGTTGCTTTTGCATGAATTAACTGTTCATCAGTTGAGTATCTCTTACTTTATACAATTCAAAGCTTACATCTGTTTATTTCACAGCAGAACAACTGGATTTAAAAAAGGAAAGACTCAGTCAGTCACCTGTTCTATTTGTATGAACAAGTAATTGCTTTATGGTTATTTCTTGGATTTGTTAATTATAGTACAGTCGAAACCAAGGTTTTATAAAACAACTTAATTGCTTAAAAGTTCTGAAATTAATTTTCTTTTTGTAACAGAGAATCCAGGAAAATGATGTGTATTGAAACATATTATCTGACTAATAGTTTTCCATAGTTATGTTATTAACTGGCTAAAGTGATCATATGATTTCATTTACTTTTATACATTAGTTTAGTCATGCTTGATCCTCTGTCCTCTATTTTCTTAGTATATTTGGTTAATTCCTAAAATACTTGTTCTAATACAGTAGTTTTAACAGTAGCTACTGCTTTATTAATTTATAAATTATCTGGTTTTATCATTTAGTATTTTAGAAAATAATGATTTATAAAATTTCCCCTTTTGAATCAATGCCACAATAAATTTTGCCTCCAGTTTCCATTCTTAGATGTCAGTTGTAATTCATAATTTTGCCACATGGTGTCACCTAACTATATATTTTAACTTGGCTTAAAAGGAATTCCAATGTTATATTGATTTTTCTTCTCTCTGTGGCTTACTTATTTCTTTTTTTGGGGGGGGTGGTTAGAATCAGTAAAATCTGTGTGAGAAGTTGCACATAGTCTTTAGCTCATTATACTTTTATTTCTACTTCCTATTTAATATTTAGTAGACAATGGTAGTGCTTATGTTATAGCAATATATTTTAGTGAATGAATTGTAAATTGAGACAAAAGGTGTTTGAGAAGATGGGTTTTACTGTGATGAATTTATTCAAGTGGTCACCTGTACTTTTAATAATTATAAAATTATTGTGTCAGTTGCTTCTGGGCTTCTTGGTTAAAATTAAATATAGAATCTACTCTTTGTTAGTTAATTTTGGATATATCATCTCCTAGAGTAATACATCCTCCATCTAAGACCTGGGAGTGCATTACCTCCAAGAATGGTGAACTTCCCATGGGGATTTAAAACAAAAGAAAACAAAATAAAAACCTTTAGTCTCCTAACTAGTCAGAAGCTTTAAATCATCAGAATATTAACTACTTGGTTTTTCTCGCTCCTTAAATGTATGGTTTTGGGCTAAAGATATATTAGTTCTTGTGCACCATTATTTATCTTATGGCAAGTGACATTTGAACTATAAAAATGGCCTTTATTATATGGATTTTTATATATACAGTAGTTCATATTTTATGAAAATGATTTATTTGTTGTTAAATAAATGCATGGGAGAAGAAAAGATTCTTTCCTAGACTCTTACAACTCAGAATTACCTTCCTTACATCTCTGAGAGTATATTAGTCTTGCTATTTTGAAGTCCTCTGAAAAAGTTACTTTTTGAAAACTTTGATTTAAGGAAGTTACTCTCATAATGCTTTTGTTTATTGTTATTTACTCCTTTAGACTTTCTGTTCTCATTTTCTGTGTATTGAGTGACCACTGGCTGATTGTTAATCTTTGTGAATACGGTTTGGGGCAAAAGTAGGTTTATAGTTTTGAGAACACAAAACACAGAATTTATTCTTTTATTATTATTTATTAACTTTCGTATTATTTTTCATACAAACAGTTGTCATCCTACTTTTTCCCCACCCTATATATAAGTTAATTCAACAAATACCAAACACTGCTTTGTACACAGTCCTAAGCATCCCTGCAGTGAATCAGACACAGTTGCTGCTTTCGTAGGGCAGAGAGTCTGTTGAGGGAGACAGTTCTGATAAACGTGGGAGATGTGCAGGGTGTTGTAAGAATGTATAATTGGATGATCTGACCTAACTTGAGATGAGGGAGATTCCTTTAAATTTAGTACAGCACACAGACAACAGCATAGAATAAAGAGCATGACATTTGGTCTCAGCGTTCCTCGGTTCACATTCCAGCTTTATTACTTACTTGGAACTTTAACTCCCTTATACTTCACTTTCCTCATCTGTAAAATGGGAATGTTAACAGTATTTCATAGGGTAATTATATGTATTTAATGAGTTAAAATTGTGTAAAAGTCCCACAACAGTGTCATATACTTAAAAATGTGCTATATAAGTACTAAAGGATAGTATTAAGAAAACAAAGCCAAGACTGTGGAGTTTCCAGTCACTAATAATAATAAATATTATTTGAACACTTAATTATATGTTAGGTACTATGCTAAATGCCTTTATATAATACATTATTTTTTTAAATGATTTTACCTATTTTTAGAGAGAGGGAAAAGGAGGGAGAAGGGGAGAGAGAACTTTGATGTTAAGAGAAACATTGATCAGTTGTCTCTTGTACATGCCTTGACCAAGGGGTGAACCTGCAACCCAGGCATTGCACCCTGACTGGGAATCGAACCAGTGACCTTTTGCTTTGTGGAACGATGTCCAACGCACTGAGCCACATGGGTCAGGGAATATAATACATTGTTTTGATAATATCTGAAGTAGATATTACTGTCCACCATAATAAGATACGTTACATATGACACTATTACAGATGTCCCCATTTCCTCCCTTTTTGCCCATCCCACCCAGCCCCCACCCCCCCTTCCCTCTCTGGTGGGTTATACATATATGTTTGGTGAATCCACTCACCTTCTTTCATCCAGTCCCTGACCCCTCCGACAGCCATCAGTCTGTTCCATGTAGCCATGCCTCTGTTTCTATTTTGTTCATCAGTTTATTTTGTTTATTTTGTTCAGTAGATTCCACATATAAGTGAGATTATATGGTACTTCTCTTTCTCTGACTGACTTATTTCACTTAGAGTAATAATCTCCAGGTCCATCCATCCATGCTGTCAAAAAAGGTAAGAGTTCCTTCTTTTTTATGGCCACATCATATTCCATTGGGTAAATGTACCACAGCTTTTTTACCCACTCATGTATTGATGGGCACTTGGGCTGTTTCCAGATCTTTGCTATTGTAAATAATGCTGCTACAAACATTGGGATGTGTAGGTTCTTTTGAATTGGTGTTTCGAGATTCTTAGGATATATTCCCAGGAGTGGAATTGCTGGGTCAAAAAGCAGTTCCATTTTTAGTTTTCTGAGGAAATTCCATACTGTTTTCCACAGTGGCTGCACCAGTCTGCAATCCCACCAACAATGCACTAGAGTTCCCTTTTCTCCACAACCTCTCCAACACTTGTTGTTTGTTGATTTGTTTATGATAGCCATTCTGACAGGTGTGAAGTGGTATCTCATTGTGGTTTTAATTTACATCTCTCTGATTGCATCTTAATTTAGGGTTTTCAACCTTTTATTGCAATATATACATTTTCAGGCTACAAATTTCTGTCTTACATATGGTTATATCTGTATCATACATGTGTTGATGTATTGTTACTTCAAAATATTTTGTTTTGATTTCCTCTTGAACATAGATTCTTGTAGTTATATATTTGGTTTTATTTTACTATGACCAGAAAGTATATTATGTATCATTTTTATACTTCTTGATTTTTAAGGGCCAATTAAAGTAAATATTCCATGCCTACTTAAAAAGAATTTATTTGCAGTTGTTAATTACAGTTCTAGTGTTGCTGTGGCAAAGTAACACAATCCGGGTGGTTTAAACAACAGAAATTTATTCTTCCACAGTTCTGGAGGCTGGCAGTCAGAATTCAAGGCCTTGGCAGGGCCATAGTTTTCCTGAAGTTGGTAGGGGAGAATTTCCTTACCTCTATTTTTTAAAGATTTTATTTATTTATTTTTGGGGAGGGGGAAGAGAGGGAGAGAAACATTGATCAGTTGCCTCTCACATGCTCCAAACAGAGACCAAATCTGCAACCTAGGCATGTGCCTTGACCAGGAATCAAACCAGCGACCTTTTGGTATATAGCAGGAGGGTCAAACTCATTTTCAATGGGGGCCACATCAGCCTGGCAGTTGCCTTCAAAAAGCCAAATGTAATTTTAGTACTGTATAAGTGTACCTACTCCTCGACTGTTAAAAGAGTTGAAATTACATTTGACTCTTTGAAGGCAACCGCAAGGCTGATCTGGCCCCCGGTGAAAATGAGTTTTGATACCCCTGGTATATAGGATGATGCCCAATCAAACCATGCAGGCCAGGGCTTCCTTTGTTCTTCAGCTCCTGATGATGCCAGTGGTCCTGAGTTCTTTGCCTTGTGGATGCATTACTCCTGTCTCTGCCTTTGTTGTAACATACTCATCTTCTCCCTGGGTGTCTCTGTCTTCACATGGTGTACCCTCTGTTTTTCTACACATTTGAGGATACCAGTCACATTAGATGAAAGATCCACTGTACTGCAGTATGATCTAATCTTAACTAATGATATTTGCAGTGACTCTATTTCCAAATGAGGTCACATTTTGAGGTACTAAGCATTAGGACTTCAGTATATCTTTGTGGGCACCTAGTTCAACTCATAAACTATGGATGTAAGTATATGTAAATATATATGTATGTATATTGTATGCATATGTTTGTATATATATACACACATATATCTCAGGTTAAGTTTGTTAATCATATTTAAATTTAGCTTTTCATAATTTTTGCTAGATAAGTTTATTACTTACTGAGATGGTTATCAGAACCACTCACTATGATTATACGTTTATGTTTTCCTCTTCTGGTTTGTCAGTTTTTGCTTTATATATTTTGAGGTTATGTATTAGGTGCCTAGAAATTAAAGTCGTTAGATTTTTCTAGTGAAATATGCCTTTTATCATTATACTGTGTCATTCTCTGTCATGCATTCCTGCATTAAAACATACTTCCGTAAGCTTTCTTTTGGTTAGAGTTTGCATATTATATATTTTTTCCTTTTTTTAAACTTTACTTAAACTAAACTTTTACTCTTAGACTTAAGATGAGCTGAATGTATAGTTAGTTTTTGTTGTTGCTGCTGTCACTTGTTTGTGTTGAAACTCTGTCCTTTAAGTGCTTGGTCATCTTGCATTTAGTGTACTTACTGATAATGCTTGGAATTAAGTCTCTCATCTTGCTGTTTGCTATTTTCCTTATCTCCTTTTTTGACTTCTTTTTTTTTTAATTCTCACCTGAGGGTATGTTTATTGATTTCAGAGAGAGAGGAAGGCTGGGGATAGTGGGGGCAGAAATACCAGTGTGAGAAAGAAATATCTATTGTTGCTTCCCATTCACACCCTGACTGGGGATCGAACCTGTGACCTAGGTATGTGCCCTGACCAGAATCAAACCTGTAACCTTTTGGTATACAGGATGATGCTCCAACCAACTGAACTACCCAGCCAGGGCTCTTGCCTTTTTTTTGATAGATTTCTTCTTTGCCCATTTTTCTCTTCCATTTTTAGCTGTATCAGTCATGAAGTCTTCATTCTTTTTTAGTTATTATACTGTAGTATACATTTGTAACTTATTGAAGCCTAATATTAATTAGTGTGTTTATCACATTCCAGACAAATGCAGGGGGACCTTAGTACACTTTAACTTCTCTTATTTCTTCCAATTTATATAGTGTGTTGGTGTTTCCATATGTTTTAAACCTATATCTTTAAATCTCATGTATCTAATCATAATAGTTTTTAGTGAATATACATTTGTATTCATTTACCATTTACATATTTATAATTTCCTTTGCTCTTTATTTTTCCTACACTTCCAAGCTTCCACTACAATTGCTTCTTTATTCTACCCAAAGAACATTCACTAAAATCTATCGATTTTATGGTAAATCTGTGGTATTTCCTTTGGAAATGATAAATTACCTCAGTTTAATTTGACTGAATATGTCTTTAATTTATTTTTCCTTTTGAAACAGTTTTTTTTTAATCTTCACCCAAGGATGTATTTATTGATTTCAGAGAGAGAGAAACATCATCTGGTGCCTTCCATACATGCCCTGAGTGGGTATCAAACCCACAACTTAGGCATGTGCCTTGACCAGTTATTGAACCTGCAACCTTTTTGATATATGGGACAATGCCCCAATCAACTGAGCCACCCAGCTAGGGCTAACACAGTATTTTTACTAGATAAGCAGTTACTTTCCTTTAGTGCTTTGAGGTTATATTCCATTTACTGTCTTTTGGCTTCCATTGTATCCATTGAGTAAGTCAGCTGTAATTTACTTATTACTCCTTTGAACACAAACTTTTTTTTGCCCTCTGCTACTCTTAGTATCTTTTTAATGTGTGATTTTCAGAATTGTTACTGTGATGGACTTATGTTACTTAGGTAGTTTTTTATCTTAATTGGAATTTCACTATTTCTAAAATCTATGGATCAATATTTTTCACATATTTTAGAAAGTTCTAAGTTATTTGTTTTCATATATTGCTTTTTTTCCCATTATCTCTCTCCTTTCTCTGTGGTATTCAAATTACACACATGTTAGAAGTTTTTTACTGTACCTCATATCTATTACATTTTTTCTGTACTTTTTATTTGTATGTTTAGTCTGCATATTTTCAGACCTGTTTTTGATTCATGACTTCTTTTTTCATCTGTACTTACATGGTTATAGACCATTATTTTTAATCATTTCTCAGTTCTCACACTTCATTTGACTTTTTTTAAATACTATCCATTTTTTCCTCCAAAACTTCTAGTATTGTCTTTTATTTCCTTGAACATATTAGACATAGTTATTTTAATATAAAGTTTTGAAAACCTTAATTTTTCTGTAGATTGTTACTGTTCATTGTTATATTGTTGGTTTTAGGTAACACTTTTAATTGAATGACAGATACTGTATATGAAAAAAATAAGAGATAATTTGAAACCTAGCATGCATATTTTTATTCAGAGAGGATTTATTTTTGCTTCAGAAAGGTGCCCCAAGTGTCTGGTGATCCCTGATTACCTTAATTCAGGCAGGAATCGAGATTGGAAGTTGAATTTGTTCTTCTTTAAATTTGGTCTACTTGTTCAGTTTTACTCAGGATTCCAGGCGTGCCTTATCAGTAGCTTCTTCTCTTCAATTTTTGTCTTTCTCTTCCTCAGAAGTTTTTCTCTCTCCTGTTATCTTTTTTTGCCTCCAAGATCCCTTTCAGAATTTGCCAGCTATTCTAGGGGAAACGCTCCTCCAAAACATGTGTCCACCTCTCTCTGAGTTTCCTCCTTTGACTGAGATCTCGCTCCCATTATTCTTCACTGCCTTGCTCATTCTTAATGCTCTCAGATAGATATTTTTGCGTTTATAATAATTGTCTACATTTTCAAGTTCTCACTGGGAGGGTTGAGGTTGATCATGTTTTGGTTCATGATGAGGTTTTTCATGATACAAATCAGAAAATAGTGTGATTACTTTTTTCTACTAGTTATAATCTTTAAGATGGCTATTTAAAAATATATAGCTTTATGTAGATCATCAACCATTTTTATTTGTTCATACTTTTTAGGCACTGTTTCTTGGCATAGAGTTAGATACACATTTCTAGCAGAAAGCTTTAAGGCGCATGAAGAGATGAGTGACTGAATGGATGACTGTCCAGAGTTGTACGATATATGGTTAAATTAGGCTTCAGGTAGATTAGTTTAGCTGTTAATAAGCAAAATGTGTTTTTAGGCTTAGTGTAATTTTGTCCATCTGTGTCTTTTTAAGAGAAGGAAAAGATGTTAATATTTTTAAAATTCACTAAGATTCTTCAGCTCTCTGCTTATCAGAACCTGGGTAATTTCATTTGCTTTTAAAATCTTTATTTTATTTTTAGAGTAGTCCTTTTTAGAAATACCAACTAAGAAGGACTGGTAATTTGTATAGAAAGATATGTTTTTTTTTTTTCTGACAATGTATTGACTCAATTTTAATTCAAATAAAATACTCTTGTCTTCATTTACCTTTGCAGATGGTAGCTTCAGAAATGATAACTATTTGTCACATATTTCCTTTTCTCTAAATTTATTTTCCTATTTATGATCAAGAGGTTTTTAACTAAAGTTATCAAGGGTTCCATGCACTCCCAAGATAGGGATAACATCAGTCTAAAGACTCAATTTCTTTCTGTCTTCACTGCTTACAGACAGGGAACACAATCTCTTCAGCCTGGACCTATGTAGAAGAATTTGGAGAAAGTGAACAGGTAAGCAAAAGTCTCTTAGGAATATTAAGTGGTGATATATTTAATTTTCAGAAAGCCAGTTATAAATTATTATTCCTATAGTTATAAAGAGAAATAACTAAAAATTTCCAGTAAAACCTTGTGGAGTGTTTTGATTATTATAGTTTTATTAATTATAGGCTTGTTAAGCAAAGTTTTAAAAAGTTACAGTTTATTATTTCAGGTCTTCTCAAAACTTTTAACATGCTAGTGGTGCACATTGTAAACCAGCAAGATGGTAAACTGTGTTTTGAGGTAGATGTAGTTGGAATGGGTGTGTTATGTGTATAGATTTCATTTCTCAAACTTACCTGAAAATAAAACTCAATTTTTTTCCAATTTATTAATCCAAAATTATTGTTGATACAATTTAGAATAGAAGTTACATTTATGAGCATTCACTGTTTAGTTTTTTTAACATGATACTGAGAAGGATAAGTTTTAGTAGGAAGTTAAAGATAGATTATATTTTGAGTAAAGATTATCTGAACTCCTTCTTACATGTGAAGGCGTAAAGAATGTTGTGGTCCTGTGGTAGCAACCCATGTCCTCGTTCTGTGTTCTTGAACAGGTTCCTTTACTTTTCTCTGCCTCCAAAGGTAGCGAACTGAAAGCTCTAGATTTGTTTGTTCTCTTCAGCTTTTTTGAAAGGAAAGCAACTAGGCTCAATTTCAGTACAATAGCTAGATACCTATTTTCCATTTGGTTCTCTGAGTTCTCTTTTTCATTTGTTTGTTTGTTACATCTTGGCCTCTGAAGGCATCTGAGTTTGTAATCACTTTGTTTAGCATATTTCAAGAATCTTCTGTCTTGCTGTTAAACTTTCCATATTGCATATTATTCCCATTAAAAGTCCTTTCCAAACTTACTTATAAAGTTCTTCAGTGAAATAGCTGTCTGTAAGGTCAAATGAGTTTTGGAAAAACTGCACACTCCCTTTGGGAAATCATAATGTATATTGAATAATTGTAGTGGCAACCTGTTGAACTGCTACGGTAAACTCATCTTTCCTAAGTTTTTCCCAAGATTTTTTTGTTAAGGGATTCTTGTTTTGAGGTACTTCAATTATATGGGATGTAGTTTGGGAAACACTGAAACTAACTCAGAGAAATGCAATAAAATGCACATATTTAAAGTCTATACTTTGACCAGTTTTGATTTAGGTATTTGTCTGTGAAACCATAATCAGCAAACAAACATTTCTATCACCCCTAATGTCACATTTCTCCTACTGTCTTTCCCAGGCAACCACTGATCTGATTGCTGTCACTATAGTTGTATTTTCCAGAATTTCAAACCTTTGTTTTTGAAGGTTTAAGTTATAATCTTCAGATAATTTAAAATGAAGCAGCTGTAATTTCTTAAAAATAAAAACACAGATGTCTGACAGAGTTTATGTTTATGATAATTATTGTACACTATCAAAATTTCACAGTAAAAATGTAAAACCCAACTGTTCTTTCAAAATTGTGTGGAATAATATATTGTAAATTTAAACGCTAGTTAAAATAAAAAACAGATGAGGTTTTTATTTCTGAAATTGAATCTGAAAAATCTAACTCCAGTAATAAAAAGAGAATTAACCAACTCAAACTTTATAAGGAAGCAGTCACAGACAATAACTTTCTCATCCAGCCATCCATTACTAAGATTAGAATACTCAAAGCCATCTATAAATTGTCTCAAAAAGACTGACCTAAACTACTCCGTGGGGCCTAGTCTTAGAGGGGAAAAAAGACATTGGTCATTTCATATCTCCTTCTCTCCCTTTGTTGTCAGTTGCCTGATAGGAGAAGGTAAGTGGAGAATAAACATACTTTTAAAAATTTGTCCCTAATAATTGTCGTAGGGAAAGTAAATGAGATTTTTTTTTAAAAAAGTGAATTTGATATGAGTAACGTATTTCAGCCAGAAGTATCACTTAAAAATTTCTAGTTAATGATTTTTAAATATTTCCCAGGTTTTAAGATGCGTAATAACTAACAATTCTGAAAACTCTTCTACTTTACACTTAGCTTTTGATTTTCTGTATTGGGATGGAAAGTACAAAGTAATAAATAATGTTATTTATATTCTATATAGAAGTTTATTTTTATTTATTTATTTTTTATCTCTGTGTTTGCACTTAGCCATATTTTACATTCTGGGTATATATGCAGTGCTGTTTAAAAAAAAAACAACTTTGTTTTGCAGATGAAAAAACTTAATGGTTCAGTGAAGGAATTGAGTTATTTCAATCATGGCTATTTCAATATTAGCAATTGAAATAATAAAATGGTGAAATGAGAACAGTTTTAAAAAAAATTTTAATATCCCACAAAAATCTAAAGAAGTGGTTAAAATATGAATCAAAGGTCTGGGAAATGTATTGCATAGGTCAAAATACCAGATGCTTTACTCTCATAGATTGGTGCTGGGAGTATAAAATGGTGTAAGCTGCCTTGGCAAATAGTTGGTAGTACCTTGCAAAGCTAAATATAGTGCCAACAATTCCATTCCTAGGTATTTACTTAAGAGGATTGAAAATATATGTCTACACAAAATCTTGTAAAATTATTTCTTAGCAGCATTATTTATACTAGCCAAAAGGTAGAAACAACCTAAGTGACTATTGACAAAATGTGATACATATATACAATGAATATAAAAAGGAAAGAAGTTCTGGTATATACTACAACATGGAGGAACCATGAAAACATTATGCTAAGCAACCAGTTTAAAAAAAAAAAGAAACCAGTTTAAGAAGACCACGTAAGGCCCTGGCTGGTTAGCTCAGTTGGGGCATTGTCCCACTATGCCAGAATCATGGGTTTCATCCTAGTCAGGGCATCTGCAGGATTCAAGCAGTATGTGCACGATGGGGGAAACAACAAATTGATCTCTCTCTCCTTCTCCCCCTCTCCCCCCTCTCCCCTCCACCCTTTCCTCCCACCCTCCTCCTCCTTCTCGATCTAAAGAAAAATAAATAAAACATATTAAAGACCACATAAATTTTATGACTCAATTTATGCGAAAAGTCCAGCGTAGCCAAATCTGTAGATACAGAAAAATCAGAGGTTGCTGTGGCTTCGGGAGAGGGAATGGGGGGTGACCGCTAATAGGTGCAGAGTCTTTTCTGGTTAGAGGGAAGAGAGTGTTCTGGGTGGTGGGGTTGGTTGCATAACCTTATGAAATGCTTGTAAATCTTACAAACATCTGAAATGTTTTGTTTTCTAATTTTCGTAGTATTTGGGGAAACTACTTCTTTTGATTTATCCTATATGAATAAATTCATCAGTGTCAATTTCTAATTTTGTGTTTTGATTTAGTCTCCTTAAAAATGTGAGAATACAACAGTTGATTAGTGTATTTTAAATTAAAGACTTACAGTATGGTACTCTAGGAATCTCCATTTTGGGACCTAAGTACTATGCCATTAGCCAGATATCTGACTACCTTTGTGAAATCTTCCTCTGAAGATAGTTCTTCTATCCACATTTCATGAACAGGCTGCAGTAATTCTCCAATGGATATAAATCCAGAGCAAAAGTGATTTCTCTGAAAACCATTCCCCAACCTACAGAAGTGTAACTGTTTGAAGCCCTGTTCTTTTAAATCTGGCTGTCTATAACTACATTGTTGAAATTTGAAAGTGCTAGTTGTGCCAGACACATGTCTAAAAAGGAATCGACTGTATTGGTGTAATCATGTGTAGGAGGCGAGAACCAGAACTTTTTGTAAAGCAGTCATTTGAATTAATAGGAGCACTAACTTTCTGTTTATACTTAATACCATAACCTTTAATACCATAACCCTTCAGGCAAAGTGGATCCTTTAAGACAAGCATCTGTGATACTTGGAGTTTCTGAGTTTGGTATCAAAGTAATTCTTTATCCAATTTTAAAATACTGAAAATATTTTGAACTAGATGCTTTTAATGTATTTATGTCATCTTGGAACAAACTGCTTTTTATTAATCTTATAGTATCTACCATTAATAAAAACACAAAAACTAATGTAAAATTATTCTGTTAGAGTTTTACAATGCTAGAAATTAAATTTAATTTGATTTTTATTTTTTCCATTTCTTTTCTTAACTAGGTCCTTTCTGATGTTGCTTGAGCTTACTCTTCTGCAGTTGCTCCATCCCTGTTGGCCACATATTAAGTCCCATGACAACATTAAGTTAATGCTCATTCGTTAGTTCCAGGAAAATATAGGAAAAAACCTTACTTGTACATTCGATGACATTATTCCTTTTCATTCATTCTTAGAAACACCATTACTTTTTAAAATGATCATTTTATAGTTATTGGTCACACCTATGGCTTAGTCTACAATAAAGAACATAGTTGAGTTTTTGGAAAGTATGAGATTTACAAATTTGGTCTTTAATATTCACATGCATCTATACAATAAATGAAGCAGCAGGAAATGATTGCTGCATAAGATGAATGTTTATTGTGAAACAGTAATATTTCAAATGTAATTTTTTAAAAATTTGGTTAATTTTTGGATTTTTCTATACTCTCAGTTGATAATGGTTTTTGAAGTTTATTTTATAAAGATGATTCATTTTACTGTTTTATGATGCCAGTAGGATGCTAATATTAAATTGGTGTGTTGAGTTATATAAATGTTTATATTAATCTTTAAATAATGAAATATTGGGCAGTTAGTTTTTGTAATCCAGTGGTGAATGTTTCTGCTGGTTTGATAGTTTCCCCAAAAAAAGCAAATGTGAATTTGTTGTGTTTTATCCTTTCTTCATGAACTACCCCTTAGCATCAGAACCAAATTTAAAAGGAGCTTCATGGTGGAGCAAGATAAATCAGAGGTTTTCTTTTGTATGATAAAAAAAAGACACAAAAACAATTAATAGAAATCCATGAAATAGATATTCAGCAATGCATTTTAGTAAGATCTCGGAAGCATTGTCAGTGAATACAGGCGTAATACTGACTAATAAAACTGTCAGGATTTGCCCCTCGGTGAATACTGACACAGTCTTTACCAGCAATGTAGTATTATCAGGACTTTGAGTGTTAGAACATTATGTTAAACTGTGATTATAGTTTTAATGCTTTGTCTCTTTGAATTAAATTTGTATCCATAAAGATGTGCAGCATAATTGTTCATGTATTTATTTGCAGACTACAGTTTCCGTCGCAGCTCAGTAAATAGTCTTTCCCCTGTTAATGCTACTCTCTCTTCTGGGATTCCCAGCGTGCTTCCTTACACTTCACGGCCTTACTCTTATCCGAGCTATCCCTTGTCACCAACAGTATCGCTTGCTAATGGCAGCCATGTCGGACAGCGACTGTATATCTCCAATCAGGCCTCATTCTTCTGAAGGAAATACTGTAAACATGAGTATGAGAGTTTCTTTGTAAAGCATGCTGATTAAAATACTGTTTTATTTTAGAATTGGGTTTGCACATTTGGTTTTAAAATTATAAATACATATTTCAACGTAATAAAATGAACATCAGCCATAATTCAGAATAACCCAAGTTGTAGAACTTGTAAAAATGATAAGTTAAAAAAGTTACTCTGTGGTTTCTCTTGATAAAGGTATAACTACTATTCTTTTTAAACTTTGAGAACCTTAAATACCTCTAATTCCTGAGTGAGCTGTAGAACCCAGTAGTTTATGTTAAATGTTTGCATGTAAGTTTGCTACAAAGCATTTCACAATAGTAAAGCACTTGCAGACAACGGTTACACTGGACTTGATTGCCAAGGATCACTATCTGTATTAGCGATTGGAACAGTTACATGACCAGAAGCATCCAGCTATTATGTAGAAAGAAATGAAGGGCAAAATGATTAAGATGCAAATTTTATTCAGTATTAGAGAAAAAAACAATTTACCATTGTGGTCCTTGAAAATAACTATAAATATTTTAGTTAATTATTTGTTATAGAAATAAATTCTAATTTTGCTGTTAATGTATTTAAGGTTTTAATAGTTATGCTTCATTTGTGTTTTTGATATTCACTGTATAGTTTGAGTAATAAGTGTTATGGTTTTTTAATGTTGAAATCATGTGTTGTTTAATTTTTGTACTTGAATTCAAATTCTTTTACATTAAATATGTGATGTTTCTCATATGCATGTGTTTTGATTATTACTCTGCACACGAACACAGCTCTCACAGTCAGCCTGACCTTGTCTTGAGAAGAGTGTCCCTTCTGGGTGTACAGTCACGGACTCAGAGTCTTCATGGGACTGAAACAGAGGGTATTGCAGAAAACTTGGTTTTATGAAGCATAGTAATAAAAATGCTCTCCCACGGCCAGTACAAATATTTTGTTGATGAACCCAGTTAAGTCTCCCCCTTTTACTTGTGAATAATTAATGAATTCAGGTGGTTTGGATTGTTTAATTTAGTAGTTTACATTCATAATGAATTTCTAATGATTCACATAATTGAGACAAAAATTCACTCTATACTGATCTTTGTTGATCAACTCATTGTGTAAACTGTATGACATAAGATTTGCATACGTAGAGTATTAAATGGTTACAAATACTTCTAGTTTCTAGCAGGAGTTATATGGAGAGTAAATTAGTCTCATTTTTTTCCCATTCTTTAAAGAAAGTTCATTCCATATAACCATATCCAATACTTGATTTTCCAGGTTACTGCCTTAGAATCTAAGTTGAATGAGCATAAATATTATATTTAGCATTCATTTTTTTTTTTTGCTGTGTGAATTGCATAAATTTTGCAGTTAACATGACTCAGGTTTATATTACTCCTTTAGCAAATGTACATTGAGTGTGTATTTTGTCAGTTACTGTTTTGTCAGTATCTGTATTACTGTGGCTTCAGATTTACTCACAATTCTTTAAGTTGCTCCATTAAGATTTTACCCACTTCCATAGAAAGAACCCCCTCCCCTGTCCAAATGACCGGATCCATACTCTCTCTGGCCAAGGCCAACTCTTTAGGCCTTCATTTTGGAGAATGCATAAGGCCCTAAGCTACTAAGTAGTTAATGAAAGAGCATGACCCTCACATGAAGACATTTGAAACCTCATGTTGATCTGCTGTTTCTTGTGACTGCCTCATTGTCACTCCACTCTACGGGCACACTACAAAGCAAAAACACCAGTGACTAGAAACAGCACAAAAGCACATCTCTCTCCTGCAGGCCACAGGGCACGTGGCTTGAGCTGGTGTGTGCCTTCGCTGAGCCAAAATGCAGAATTAAAATCATACTACTGCAAGACCTGGAGAGCAATCTAGCTAATGTCCATTATTTTACAATGAAAGAAACTGAGACCTAGAAACAGTATACATGAATTGCCCAAGGTCACAGAACTAGTTAATGACGCAGATGAGACTGCAAGGCCAGAGCAGTGGTCCATTTCATAGTGGGCTTTTCATTCCTCTGTGATGAAAAAATGGGATGTGTGACCACAAAGCAAGAAATCACGTGTAATCCTTACTCTTCCTTTGAGACATTAATTACATCATTACAATGAAGACCCATGGACAAATATGGTAGAGGTGAGCAGTAGCATAAGCCTTTCACATAATCCTGTCAGAAGTAACGGCTATGCTTTTAGTGAAAACCTATAGATTTGGTTATTTCAGAGAAAACTGGGATTCTTCAAAGCTAGTGAAAAGAACTTTAAAAGGATATATAATTCCTTTTGCTTCTCTGGGTGGGCTGGTGCCACATGTCCTTGACCAGGCAGGAGTGGTGTTCCTGCAGTCTCCCGATTGTTCTGCCGTGCCCCATACCCCCACCGGAAGGATAACGGGCATTCCCGAAGATCAGGCACTTTGGCTCCAGTGGAGAGCTGCTCGGCAGTTCAATAGCTCTACCTCAGAAACAGGACTGAATTTCGGGAAATGACCATCCTTCTAATAAAGTGGCCAGTGCTGTTCACATTGCCACGCAGCACACTCATCGATTGCTCCTGGGCTGGGAGATAAGTTCTCCAGCTTTGCTTTCCACATGGAGTGGCTGGGAAGCCACGGGGCTCTTGACCACCTCGTGCTACATTTTCAGTGACCAAAGATGGAGTTTTAAAAATTGAATTCATGTCAGTCTGACCCTAACATCTTTGAATTTTATGAATCTTTGAGTCTCCTTTAAAAATGAGAACATTAAAACAAATTTTAACACCTCCACACTGTTCCTTAGATGTATTTATTAATATCTTTAGAAACATTTCATTGGAGTTTAGGTTGGGAGATTGATGTTCTGAATCCTTTTTTCTCCCCAAATCATTTTTATTTTTAAAAGTTTTAAAACATATATTGTCTCTAAGGAGGGCAAGCACAATAGATTATTTTTTAAATAACAGGTTTATTGAGATAAAAGTCACTCTTTCAAGTGTGCAATTCAGGGACTTAAGTATAGTCACAAAGTTGCACATCCATCATCACCATCTAATTCCAGAACATTCATCACACCGAAAAAAAAATCCTGTACCTGTTACCAGTCACTCCCTAATCCTCCCTCCCTCTCCCGCCCCGCAACCACTAATCTACTTTCTGTCTTTATGTTTTTGCCTATTCTGGACATTTTATATAAATGGAATCATAGCATATGTGACCATCTGTGTGTCTGGCTTCTTTCACTGAGCATAATGTTTTTAAGGTTGATCGATGTCGCATGTGTACGAACTTCTTTTTATAACAGTTCTATTGTATGGATGTATTACATTTGGCTTATTCATTTGTCAGTTGATGCATATTTGAGTTTCTCCTACTTTTTGGCTGTTAAAAATAATGTTGCTGTAAACATCCCTGTACAAGTTTTCGTGGACAAGTTTTCAATTCTCCACTCAAGAGTGGATCGCTTTTTAACGGCACTAGTCATCTTTGGCGCAATTGGTTTGCAGGCAACCGAAAGCTGGTTGCAGATACTCCCTTTTTTAAAGGGATATGTGCTCTTTTACTTCTTATAAGTGAAATTCATTTCTTTGAACTTCATTTAAATGGCACTTAGTACTTCTGTACTGAAACAAGGGGTTTTATGACAGACATGCATGTAAATCTTCCTGTGTGAAAGTGACTCCAGCATGCTGTTCTCCATAAGCTAAAGGGCTGGGGGAAAGTCCGTTAGTTCACTAAACCAGGAATGACTCAAATGCTGATTTCCAGCTACAATTTCTTTGTCACAACCTCTCCTCTCTGAATACTGTGATGGTTAATTTATGTGTCACCTTCACCAGACCACAGGTTGCCGACATAGCTGGTCAAACATGATTCTGGGTGTGTCTGTGAGGGTGTTTTTGGACGAGAGTAACATTTAAATCAGTAGACTGAGTAAAGCAGATTGCCCTCCATCATGTGGTTGGGCACTTAATGTAATGCCTTGCACATGAATGGAGAATAAATGATGGAATACTCTTCCTTCTGATTTTTGACTAGGGTCTGTCTCTGTCTCTAATGCCAGCAGAGAAGGACTCAGTGGTGTGCCGGAGCCGACTGTAAGAACCTGTTGTGGGCATCTTTTTCCAGCTGCACAATCAGAACACACTGACAGTTGGGAGTTAGCCTGGGTGGGAATAGTTACACCATGGACATTGGCAAATGCTATAGACTAAATTCTGGGTTGTTTTTTTTTTACCGTTCTTTGGTTGCTGGTTATTTAAACATTCACTGGCACACTACTGGGAGAACTAGGTGTTTTCTTCACCATTGTATCCTTCCCGGATGGGAAAGTCCTGGGCCACTTAGAAGCCATCAATCAGTACTTGCTGAGTGAGCGAGTAATTCAGTTCCCTGTGCCCTCATCCCCTTGACAGGGCTTCTTGTTCTTGATCATCTAATTCTCATTATGACTTCACAAGTAGGGCACTGGGCAGTGGCCTGTTTACGAGTTTTGAATGAGTTGCAGCAATAAAAACATCAATGTTTTTATTGATAATTGTTACTTCTTTTCTGGATGGTCTATGGAACAATATTCTCTCTTGTCCCCCAGACTTTCTGGTTCTTCAGAGTCCACTTATTTATTTCATTATGGCGAATCGAATGACCCAGAATGAGACACATGGGACCTGACAGGAGGAAGTGAGGTAGAATATATCAAACTTTATAGGGAGCATACTTTTGAATGGGAATTGATTAAAGTTCCATTCATGCAAAAAATCTGATTGAGGCTCTTCTGGAATTATTTTCTTTAGCATGTGTGGAATATATATGGAGAACAGTCCCGGGCTCAGTGGAAGCAGTTGACCCGGTTGTTAACTGTTGCCTGTGGGAAGCAGCAGGATGTAGCTCTAGGTTTCCCCCGTTGTAGACGCCCCATGCTGCCATTACAGCTCTGACCGTGACCTCATGTACTAACACATCTGCAAACCAGTGGCACTGTTATTTGTAACATTTAATATTTTATTTTAATTGAGCAGCTTTTAAAAACAAAAATTAATTTTTCAAGACATTCTGAATCATGTCCTTACACATAAAACTATCTTATCCTTACAAGTTGACCTGGGACAAACACGTGGAAAATGTCCATCTGTGCACACCCACACCAAACATCGTCCTATGCACTGCCAATGGTATCCCTAGCACACTTTGGGAAAAACTAATAACATAGAAAGAACATACAATAGACTTTGGAGTTACCTACATTTGGTTTGGTATCTTAGATTTTCCAGAAGGGCACATTATGTCTCTGAGGCTTAGATTTTTTATCTGTAACAGGCAGAACCCGACTTCCAGAACAGCATAGGAACATGGTGCTCAGAACCCAGTGACCAAGGGGCGGGGCTCAGAGGAGATGCTCCCCAGATTACTTTCTTTTCCACATACAACTCGCCTTCATAGCAGGCTCAGTCATCTCTCTCTTGCCTTTATTTTTTCATATTTTTATGGAGTGGCAATTTTTACTCAGTAAAATGCATAAGCCTTAAGTGTACAGATTGGTGGTTTTTTCATTGTTGGTTCTAGACTTACTGTTTGAATTGGGTGTCTGAATATCTCACTTCTGATATCAGATCTGATATTTACTAAATATTTGTTTTTGGAAGTGTTAGGACTTCTGTGATTCTCTTTACTCATAAAAAGAATGCTGTGTGAATCTGAGTTAACAGTACTGATTGTTTACAAAAATACTGCCCAAGCATTCTTGTTAGTAGTATTTTCTATTATTCTTATTATGAATGTGAAGATTGGAGTTTTCTAACTTGGGAAAATCTGTAATTTGTTCTCCACACCTTGCCTAGGAATGCATAGCAGCCTTGCATCGTGTGAATGAACCACTTAGTAATCAGCAACTTGCAACTCAAACTCAGCAGCTTGTTAGGGGTAGACTCAGAAGTACAATATGAAACAATCCACCAAGGTTTGCTGGTGTTTCTGCCTCAAACCGCAAGAAATTAATAACTAGCCACCTTTGACGTCACAACTGGGCCTTGAGCTAAGCTCAGTCAAAAGCCGAAGTCAGGAATGGTGATAAAGGAACCCTGCTTAGAGATGCCGGGTTGCCTGTTGCCTGCTCAACCCATCCATCCACACAATTTATTATTTGCTTTACTAAGAGCATGGTCATTCTGGTACCACCTCTGCCAAAATCCTCCCTGACCACACTGGTTCTCACTGATCTCTCTTCTCTGAGTTCGCATTTGTGGGCTTGCTGAGCTGTTACCCTCTTCACAATAAACTCTTCCCCAGTGACCCACATCCTTCATGAGGGCAGGCGGCAGCTCTGGGAGACACAATATTTTTGTTACTATTTTGTGGGGAGCATGTCTTGTTTCAGTAAGTTCTACTTCTTAATGGACACATAGAATGATGAACAATTCAGTGGAAATTTGGGGAAGAAAAATTCCTCCTTAACATAAGCAAGATCTTTTTCTTGGGCAGAAATGTCTACTAAATAAGATGGCTGTCACAAGAGCGTGAGTATCCTCCAGATGGGTTTTGTTCAAGCAAAAGCTACACAATTACCTGGCAGTGATTACAGGACCAGCGGTCCCCAACCTTTTTGGCACCAGGGACTGGTTTTGTGGAAGACAATTTTTCCACGGACCATGGTGGGGAGGATGGTTTCGGGATGATTCAGACATGGTACATTCAAGCTCACCTCCTGCTGTGCAGGCCGGTTCCTACCAGGCCCAAAGAAGGTTGGGCACCCCAATGTAGACAGAGAATTGAGAGTTCAGAAGGACAGTTAGGCTGCTGGAGCTCCAAGTCCCTCGCATATGGGTTCTGTAATTCCGTGCGTACCAAAAATGTGCCCCAGGAGGCTACCAGTGCACGAGATAAACAGTAGAGCTGGAGAAACACGATCTAGAGGCCTAAATAATCAGCAAATAACTTCTAGTAAAAATCAGCCTTCTCCAATGACATACTTAAAAAGCATAAAGTTAACTAGTGTTGTGTTAGTTATTTACTTTAAAATTCTTTAATGTACACATTCGGACATTATGGCTGTCATCATTAGTTAAGGTAAACTCAAGTAGTCCTAGTATTCTAATTGTATCATCTTGTATTCTAATCAAGAAGCCTGCATTCCAGAGGTAAATTCTATAAATGTTTTGTTATCAGGAAGGGCAGATGACTTGTGAAGACTGTGAGCTCAGAATAACAGGGGTCATGTTGGAATATAGAGAGATTAAAAGTTAGGCAATAAGAAAAAATGAAACATTGCCATTTGTGACAACATGGTTGGATCCTGAGAATATCATGCTAAGCAAAAGAAGTCAGATGGAAAAAATCAAGAACCACGATTTCACTCAAACGTGGATATAAAACCGAAAGCAACAAATGGACAAATAAACAAAAACTGGTAGACCCAGATGACAGTGTGCTGGTTACTAGAGGGAAAGGGTGGGTGGAGGGAGGTAGACAAGGGTAAAGGGGGTCAAATACACGGTAACAAAAGGAGACAACTTGGGTTGGTGAACACACAATGCAATGTACTGATGATGTGTTATAGAATTGTACACTTGAAACCTATATAATTTTATTAACCAGTGTCACCCCAATAAGCAACATTGAAATAAAATAAGTTAGGCAAGTTGTTTCTTTTTGGCTGGGTGTATAATACATACCTTTCTAATATAGCTTCTCTTACACTTTTCAAAAATGCTTTTCTGCACACTAGACCCCCAAACCAGGGATGTTATCTCAGATTTTCCTTTGTCCACCTTTCTGCAACATTTGACTTGTGATTACCATCCCTTTTGCAAGATGCCATGCACAAAGGTGGTGATGCAGGCCTTGGGCCCTTAAGAGAGGTGAGGCTGGAGACCCAGATTTAGAAAAGGAGAAGTGTTGACGCTGTGACAAGGGGCCAGATCCCTGGGCAGGGCGCTGGGGTGCAGATGCAGAGAGGTGTGATGGCATCTTGGAGAATGACGGCGTTTAGAGGACAGGGAGACAGATGGTCAAGGAGCAATGATCAGAAGACAGGAAGGGCTCTGGGGAGCTTAGAGAGGAAAGCCGGAGGCCGCTGGGATGGCTCAGGGAGGCGTTGTTGCTGCTGGCAGGACTGGGAGTCGCCTGAGCTGGGAGGAGTGTGTCACCACGTTGGCAGTGAGAAAAGGCAGGACAGTGATTACACTGTGGCAGGCTGTGGGAGAGCAGGAGATACATCAGACCTGCCTACTGATTTATTAACTTCACAGATGCATCCACCTAGAAAACATCGTGATTCACTGAGATAATGAGTTCTCTTGTCTTCCTCTGGTTAGTTTTCTGTTTATTTTTTAACCTTTTCCTGTAGCTCCTTTTCTCTGCTTCATGGGTAAATTGAATCACCAAATGATGGAACCTGTGTCTCTTCTTGACAAAGCTTAGGCCCTGTTGCCATGGGACCCCCTGCAGTTTTCCATTATGGGAATTATTACAAAGATACGTGCATAAGAAGGTCAAATAAAAGGTCTCATCAAGATGAATGTGTAATTACATTTTTTTACAGCTCTGTCTTGTAATCAGTGGGAAATATTTGCATTTCAAGCATTTGGAGTTTAAATAACTGATTTAATCTATTCGGTGTTTCTTCCTGCAGGCCCTGCACAGCCCATATTGATGGTCTTTCTTCAGTTTTTGAGTGGAATGTGAAGGGCAATACTGTGGGTTGAGCCATTCAGTGATTGAGTCATGCATCTGCTCAACAGACACTTCCTGAAGGCCTCCCCGGGGCTGGTGAGTGATTTAGACTCCAGAGATACAGCAGTGAACCTGATAGAAGGTGGCCCTGCCCACGTGGAGCTTGCATTCCAGATACTGTGCAAAGGTCAAGCAGACAACACATTTTGATATACCTTATCAGCTGTTTCACTTAGATTAGTTTGTGCATCTTTCTGCCTCAGTTTCCTCATCTATGAAATAGGGCTGTTGTGACGACTTAGGATACAGTTAAATAGTCAACAAATTAAGTCAGGGCACAACGTATGCAAAAGTGCCGTGAAAACTACAAAACAAGGTAAGTAGTTTACTTATTAAGTTTTCATGGGTTAGACCACCTTGAAAGCCATTCGACCTCTGACTTTTACACTGTTTACCTTTGGAAGAGGAGCAATAATGTCTTATGCTAAATTCCTTCCTATTTCTGGTGTACTGCTGGGTATTCGTGAGCATTACAAATGCCGGGAATCCTACCTGTGCGGCCCTCTCACCCAGTGGGAACCTATTTGGTTCACTTGGTTTATATCCAGCACAAAGAGCCTGAGCAAACATTTAAACTCTTTATTCGGCCCTATATCATGTTTATCAAAAGCTAAAATTCCCTTTTAACATTTATAAAAAGCTTTTGTTATTGTCATGCTTAATTCTTTCTTTTAGGACAAAATAAATCAACTTTCTACTACCTTGCTCTACAAAGCTAATCAGGTCCTGGTTAATTTATGATGATTGGAATATGCAGGCTTAGTTGAGGTCCTTGAGCTACAAAGAAAAATAAATGGGAGAGTGTCACTGCATTGGCCTAGAAGGCGCTGGGTAGGGGTTGAGGGACATAGATATTGGGCCTGCTTTTGGCAGAATGATGACTTAGGGGTTACAAGGTCTGGAAAAACAGTTGGAAGATGTCTTCCAGCCTTTCTGATTAACATTCACATAAAATCTAATGAACACCTTGGTTTCCATAGTGAAATTAAGTCCAAACACAGACTAACATGAAGCTTGAAGTGTGGGTAGAAGGTAGTATAAGAACAACTTATAGGTATTGAATGCTTGCTGCTTGATTTAGCAACTTACCTGCCTCTTCTATTTATCTGTACAAAACTTTGCAAAGTGGGTACAGGAGGAAGCATTTCCAGGAGGAAGCAAAGGCTCTGATACATAAAGTAAATCTCCCAGGTTACTCAATTGGTAAATGACAACGGTGGACCCAGACCTGGGTCTCTGTGACCGAGGCCCATCTCCCTGTGTTGAAGAAGACCTCCCTAGGGCTTCTCTCAGGTCATTTTCCTGGGGGTCTTTGGGAAACTTGGGGTGCTGCAGTAGGTAGAGCCCTTCTGTCCCTGTGGCCCACTATCTGCCCATGACCTCTTGCCCTCTTCATTTCAAGTGTCCAGAAACCTAGCAGGACTGGTACTCAGGGGACTTAAGCTAATTCTTATACTGCTTCCCAGCTTTGCCATGCCCTGCCTGGCCTCAACTTTGCTCCAATGTCCCCAAGACTCTGCCCAGGAGTCATGCCCCTTGCCATGCCTTCATCTCAAAGACTCATTTGAAGGGCAGTGGTTGTCCCTAGACCTTGTGTTGGTCTACTTGTGGGATAGAAGAAGCCAAGGGGACAGGATGGTGCAGGAGACCCAGCTCAAGCGGCTTGTGTACACATGCCCCGGTCCTCCCAGCACCTTCCTTTATGCACACCAAGGAGGACTTATCATCCTGGATGGCCAGAGGGCCATAAGTCAAAACTACAGGCATGGCCTCTCAGTTCCAGAATTGAACATTTATCTTCCTGATAGAGAGATCTAATATGGAACAAAAATATATGACAATAATTCATGACTCTTATATTGTCTGTGGCTTATCTAAAAGTACTTTAGCACAAATAGTACAAAGTACATATGGGTATACATTTATTCTACCTTCTATGATGAGTTAGCATTAGGAATAACCTAATCAGTCTTCTGCATACTAAGAGTTTGTAGTTTGCATTCAAAGACCCAAATCATGAGTAGACATTACAGAAATGACTATAGCAAGTGCTTCAAATATTGTTAGTGGATCCACACTGATAGATTCCCTTAAGTAGCTCAAGGATTGGGAAAAATGCCTTTTTATTGGAGAAATATAAAACATGTAGTTGGGTAGAGAAACTATACGGACACTCCTGGCCTTTTAGGGGCAAAGTTTAAGAATACAGCAAACCCTTAGCCTCCCACCCACAGAAGAGTGCTCCAGATTCAGTCTTCTCCTACTTAATTAAAAACTTTGTCACTTAATCCTACAAGAGAGTTAGATGAGTCCATGATCAGAATAGTGTTATGTCAGTCTTGGAAATGCTCTTGCCGATAGCCTGTCGGGTTGCCTCTGAACGGAGAGCCGCAGCTTTGCTGAGCTGCAGGCACAGCATCTGTTTGCTCTGTGGCTGGAGCCCAGCAATGCGTGCATCGCTCGTTAGCAGCAGTGCCGCTTTGTGCAAGCTGTGTAACCTTTCTGAATCTGTTTCTTGATCCAAAACAATGGGGATAATAATGTCTCTCTTATAAGGATTTTGATCAAGATTAAATAAGATAATGTGTAAGTTTTTAGCTTAAGTAGGTGCTCAGTAGAGTTTCCTTTCTCCCTTTTAATCTTGAAAAGCTATTAATTCACCCCTAAAGGACAGTATTTGTTTTTATGTATACCACTCTGCACCATAAATTCTACCTAGAAATGTAAAAAGTATAATGCGATATGTAGCATACAATTCCGTAAAAGAATCGTACTCGTAAATTAAGTCAGCCAAGAGTTTTAATTTATGTAGTTTCTAACTTGTTAGGACTTTGTGTTTCTCTTCATTGCCTATGAGATTATTAATTCTCATAGTTTTGTATTAACTCTTCAATTTCTCCCTTGAATCATCCACACCCACTCACCTGAAAACCTAGACAAGGTCTTCTATTTCTTTGTCAGTGGTCAGAAAACTTCAAAAATCCTTCTTAATTCTTTCTGCAGTTTTATGGAATATGTAGTTACTGTTTCAGGTTTGACTGTATCAAATAGTCATAGATACCAATATACTTTGTGGAATGGCAAGCAGAATTACCAGGCAATTTGAATTGTTCTTGCTCCTTTTTCTGCTCCATGTACGTAATTGAAAATGCTTAGATTAAAAGTACAGTGACTTCATTGCTTATGAAATTATGTTGAAAGTTTCAATATGCTGCAGGCGGGTGAATGTTTTTACTATTGATGCTATTATTAAAAGTCTTACTCCTCAAAAAGGAAGAAGGAATAGAGATTCCAGACAGGCATCAGTGGGGTCCAGACCCCAGAATGGGAAAATGCTCCTAGTGAGTGGATAGTCGACGTGAAGACAGAAAATGCTTTCGTAAGGTTGGGTTTCTGATCCTGAACCATTAAGTGCGTGCCCAGAGAGAGGCAGTCACTAGGGTTACCAGCTATAGGAAACAAATGAGAAGTGGGTGGGTCCTCTGGAAAGCAAGTATTGAGATAAAACCAGCCAAGGCCAGACTCCGCCAAGGAGCTGCCACCATTAACTGAACATTTCATGGGAATATTGGGCCTGGCCACTTTTGCTCAACACGAGTCTCCTGTCACGAGTCACCTTTGCTCCACTGTTCGCTGTTGGGCTTTCTGGACTTCATCTGCCATCTATCTGCACTGTGGTCTGAGGCTCCCTGGCTCAGCGTGGATCCTGCAGGCCCTGCAGCTGAAGGGTGTAGGAAAGCAGCACTCTGCTCTCCCTGCAAATGAGCAGCGACATGAGGCCAGGCTCCATCGCTATTTCCACAGCATTGTATTTTACTCCAAGGCCAGATACAAGGCTTGTTTGGGAGGCACCCAAGCTAAGAACAAACAATATCTTTTTTGGAAGAAGATGCTCTGTAGCACCTAATCCCTTCAAAATCACAGTTTTCATGTGAAGTTTGGTTCACTGAGTGGCTTTCCTGTTACTGTCTGCCATGACTGTGCACTTGAGCTTCTGCTCCATGTTCCCGTGGCTCTGGTGGGTGGCAGACGAAAGTGAAGGTACTTCAAGGACTTTGAAAATTATAGCCTTGATTGAGTTTCTAAATCACGTGAAAACAAATATTGTGTGACTGAAAATAATAAAATTATTTTTAAAATGGAAAAAAGCATGGGTAGGAGATTATAAAAATGTTTATTCCAGGACTTACTACTTGGTAAATATTATCTTAAAGATTGGTCTAAAAACAAGAAAATTCAGTCACTATAATTTCTAAATTATAACTAATCTTTAAAGCTAGTCCTGGCTGGTGTGACTCAGTAGACTGGTCAGCCTGTGAACCAAAGGGTCGCTGGTTTGATTCCTAGTCAGGGCACATGCCTGGGTTACAGGCCAGGTTCCCTGTTGGGAGCGTGCAAGAGGCAACCAATTGATGTGTCTCTCCCATATCAATGTTTCTCTCCCTCTCTTCCCCTCTTTCTAAAAAATAAATAAATAAAACCTTAAAAAAAAGCCAAAGGCTGTTCAACATCCACAGCCTCTTATTTTTAAAAATGCTTTAAAATAGAGGCCCCATTAATCCTAGTGCCACAGTGCCTATCAGCTAATCTAGTTCTTAATGGCACAGGAGACAAAACACTTCACTGTTAACAGAACTCAAAGGATATAAACCAGACTTGGTTCAAAATATCTCTTCACTGTTCCAGCTGTACTCCAGACTCAGAGGATCAGCTCAGGTCAGTGGAGGACAGGTATCTCCATGGACCAAATGTTTGACTTCTTGCTGAGGAAGGTCATGAATACATGGGAAAAGGGAAAGTTTCACTGTGAGATGGCTTACATATGCTTTCATTTAGATAATTTTTTACCTGTCTCTTCTTAGTAATTGACTTTCAGAGTTGGTCGCTTTAAAACATCATATAAATACAAAGTATTTTCTCTGTTTCTGTTTTTAATTGTATTGAATTTAAAATATCTTCTTTGGTGCTAATCATTAGGTTGTCAAATTTCCATCAGTTTTTCTGCATCTGTTTTTAAAAATCACCCACAGAGTTCAGTGGGAGGGGAATGCAACATGTGAGGTCTGGTGCCAACCAGCTCCCTATGTCTGGCTTCCTTTCTATCAGGGTCCTGTCTATGGGTTTAATGTTTAGAATACAAGGTCTGTCGAGAAAAAGTCCAGCCATTGTTAATATAATGAGAATGGTTTGCATACATCTATGTAACCTGGTAGCCAAGGAGAATGGACTGGATTGCACATGCGTGAACAATGACGACTTTACTGTACTAGTCAGTGGGGGCGGTAGACACAGTTGAGTGAGCATGTGTGGCCATCGCATTCAAAGTGACTGAGCAAGTAGAGCAATGAATCTGCATCAAATTTTGTGTTATGCTTGAACATTCTTCTGTGGAAACTCTTGGGATGATTCTAACTTAGAAAGCCACAGCTATGGGCAACTGGTGATTGGCAGCTTCATAATGACAACATGCCTGCTCATGCCACATCTTGTGCAAAGATTTTTGTAAAGCATCAAATCGTCCAGGTGACTCAGCCCCCTCTACAGGCCAGATTTGGCACCCTGAGAAATTTTGGCTTTTCCCAAAACTAAAATCACCTTTGAAAGAGAAGAGATTTCAGACCATCTATGTGATTCAGGAAAATATGACAGGGCAACTGATGGTGATTGGGAGAACTGTGTGAGGTCCCAAGGTGCCTCCTTTGAAGGGGACTGAGACATCATTGTCCTATGTACGATGTTTCTTGTATCTTGTATCTTCTTCAATAAATGTCTCTCTTGACTTTTCATATTACATGGCTTCTGAACAAACCTTTTATTTCTTCTTCCTTAAATCAGCCTGTTTGGTCCCTGAGATAGTTTGGTCTTTGCTGTGGAGATGATGCATCAATTTCTCACAGACAGATGTGCTCAAACATTTATTAATGATATACTTTACCTTTCTAGGTCCATTATCTCCCTTAATTTGGTCCTGCCAAGTTAAGTCTGCATTTCTCTCAGAAGGGTCTTCAGAGTCGACAGAGGAAAACAAAGATGTCATGTTCTCAGTTTTCAGGTGCAGCCTAAGTATCAGACAAACATATTCAGGAAAAATATTTGCTGACCGAACACGATCCTCCTTCCAGCCAACGCTAGAGGGGCGCCCTCTAAGGCAAGAGAGAGAATGGCAGCGGGGCACAGGAATCAGATTTAAGGGCTGCTAGGCTGGGACTTTAACAGCTTGATTTTGGGAAACACAAAAGTAGAGCAGCATGTGTCCTGCTTTTTGTCTTGAGACCCAAGAGATGGGCAGCCCCATCCAGAGCTCCCTTGCCACTAGAACCCCGGAAAGAGAGTAGAGATGTCTACAGGAGTGCCCAGGAACAACAGGCCAGGCTGAGGCATCATGGGAAAGAAACCCCATTATGCAGGGAGTGCCTTCCCCCCATGGCTGAGAGAGGGCCTGCTGGCCTGCAGGGTGAGGAGGGTGTAGATCTCCATCAGAAAACCGCAGGCCTCAGAGGTACCTGGCTGTGTCGGAAGGAGGGTAGCATTCTCCCAGGGATTTCCAGGTCAGAATAAGGAAGATGCCAGGGATCTACGAGGGGGACCCTCAGAGACATTAATAACCCAGGAGGGGCCACAGAAGAGAGATGCTGGGTGCCATTCACTTGCCTGTAATTGAGTCACCCCGAGTAAAGGAGGGATCTAGGAAACCGAAGGAGTGATTTCCATCCAAGACAACGAGAATCCACACCTTGAAGTCAGAGCCTTCTTCTGCCCCTGTGGATTATTAAGATTACATTTAGCTGATTTTCTTTACTGTGCCTTATACTTGGAATGATACCTCTCTTCATTATGAGATATTTTACCACCTTTTCTTCCTTTACTCCATGCAGGAAGGGGAAATCATTAAGAATGCCCATGTTGGGGACTGACTGCCAAGGTCAAATGCTGCTCCCAACACTCCTGGCTCGGGGCTCGTTGCTGAGTTGTGTTCTCTACTTGGTTTCCGTATCTGTGAAAACATTTGCTTCATAGTGTTGTTCCAAGGATTCAATACGTAATACATGTGCAACATTTAGAATGGTGTCTGGTGCCTTGTGCTTGCTCAGAAATATTAGCCAGTAGTTATTCATGGCAAGTAATTAGTTTGATTCTACCCAAGGCATTCTTCTGGCCTTAGAGAAGGGTTAGAGATAGCTCTTGGTGTCGAAGGGTTAGCTCTTGGTGGTGGAAAAGAGAGCCCCTCAGGAACCCAGGGTCCCTGCATTTGGAGAGGACCTCACTTCTTTCTCCATTCCTCCTATATGCCCCTGGGACTTCTGCGGTCCCACCCTGCCTTTGTCTGAGGAAGAGTGGTTGAAAGCTCACTGCACTGACTTCATGCATCAGGACCTGCCTGGGAGCCCCGGCTGTCCTTGCTGTGACTGACAGGTCTATGAGGTGTGTTCTTTACCAAGTCCCCACCCCCAAGCCCTAGACCCTTTGACTCTCCCTATTTGGGTGCAGAGATGTCTTCACTTGGAAGAATCTTCTTGCCTTGTACAGGCCAACTAATTCAAAACAGGTTTGTCCTGACTAGTGATGCTTACAACTCAAGGTACCAAATTATCGTCAGGTTGGACATGTCCTTCGGTCCTTTATTTCAGTCTAAATTGAAGCATGATTAACTTCAAATTTTGTTAAAACAGAGACAATTGCTTTAAAAGATAGAAAATATCACATAATGGAAAAGAACTAGAACAGTTATGCAGATAAATTCAATTAACTTATTCTATATGAAAAAGAATACTTTGTGGCTAATATACAGAATAGGTTATTTTACAATTCCCTTTTTAAATAAGAAATTCATTTTCTGTTTTGATAATAGAAGCTATGCAAGGACATTGAACATAATTGAGAAAACATAATAAAGAAAATGTATGAATTACCCGCAATCTCACCATACATATTGGGACATATTTAATATTTTGCTAATCTTCTTCTGGGTATAAATGAGGGTAATTGTTATATACAAACCAAGATCTATTTAAGGATTTTTTAAAAAATCACTGCTGTGGAAGGAATGTAAAAGGAAGAAACAGTGGACAATTTCTCTTGGAGCAAAAAAAAGGTCTCACCTCTCTCTTATTTAACAATGAGGAAACAGAGGCCCAGGGAAGTGATGTCCTTGTCCAAGGTCATACTCCTTCTTAGATTTTTCTTTATTTTGCTAAATTTCCCTATCAGCGATCCTCATATTGGCTCCTCCATTTTTCTTAATAAGGTGCAGAATTTCTGCTCTTTTCTGACAGTGCATGTGAGCAGAAGATTTTCCTGGAAATGTGATATGAGCCTTCTGCTTTCTGTCTTTGTAAAATATATATTTTAGGTTACCCTGGCAATAGCCATTCTATCTTAATGATGTTGTTTTCTGTGAATTTGGCATTGTCTAGCATGATCCAAAGCTAATAGGTACATTTAGGACCCTAATTTTGAGAACTATCCTGGGGACATTCATCTTCAAGCAGTTTTCTTTGTGAAATGCTTTCCTGGCACTGCTGGCCCCAGCCAAGATCACGTGGCTCCCTCTGCATCAGGAGTTCACATATTCCCAATGGAAGAGTCAGCTGGCATTTAAGTGATTTAAAAAAACAGTATAGATAGATGAGAAATATATTGGTTACTCCAAAAATGTTGGCAAAATCTCTGAACAGAATCCAGGGACATTGAAAATATTCCATGATTTCCAGAGTCATTCACAGAAAGCCCCACAGACTCTGGTTCAGCTCTGCCCTATAAAACCCAAGCGTTATTATTGTTAATATGATTTTTATCTATGAAAGCTTTGACTCAGTTCCTGCATTTCACTTCTAATCTTTTTTTAATCTTCACCCCAAGACATTATTTTTTCATTGCACATAGAGAGAAGAGAAGGGAGAGAGAGAGAGAGAGAGAGAAACATTGATATGAGAGAGAGACATCGATTGGTTGCCTTCTCGTACGTGTCCAGACCGGGGATCAACTCATTTTGCTGTCGCCATCTTCTTTTCTGCTGCTTTCTCTCCTGTGTTCACGGCTAAATCCAAGCTTAGAAGGACAGAAGTAGAGCTACCTGCTCTAGCTGAGTCTTCCAGAGCCTGGTGATTTCTCTGTAGTATCATTTGCTGTTTCTGAATATCTGTACTGAATGGATAATTGTTAGGTACAAGGGATTTGTTTTGGAATTAAAGTGAGATGTCTAGATGTCTGGAGTAATGGATTGTCCCTGAAAATTCAAATCAAAGGTAGGTCAATATGCCTTTTGGCAAAAGTCAGAAGTGATTTGAGGGAATGTAAAAGAAGATGGTTGAGGGAGAGTTGCTGGTGGGTTCCAGGGGATACTCAGGCGTAAGTGGGACCTCAAGATCAGAAGAAATAAGCTTTTGTGGGCACCTGGAAAACTCACTTGGGGATGCTAAGTTTGGCCTGAGAGCAGGGTAACATTAAAATGGGACTGGTCTCAGGAAAGCCAGGACAGAAAGGAAGAGAAGAAAAAGGCAGGGATCTCTGCTCCCTCACCAGTACACAGAGGTCCTCTTCTTTCTGGTTCTCTGGCTAGAGAGAGGGAGTTCTCTCTGGAGCTTCCACTGTCCCTGCCAGTTCTGACACTTGCTCACTTTTGGGTAAAAGCCTAGAGATAAGTGAAGGGAAACAACCCCAGCAAATTCACTGCTACTTGTCTTTTACCAAGGTTTTTCCCTTCGTAATTGTCCCTCTATTGTTTAATTTTTGGAGTTTTCAAATAACTATTTTTAATGTTTTTAAATAGCTTTTTAATGTTTTCTCCAGAGCTTATGGTTGTAGCCAGTACTGGGTTTACTCCATGCTGATTGGTACTAGCAATCTGTGATTCCTTTAAAAATGTTAATTGTGACATGAAAACCATTCTGTATGTGCCTTTCTTTGCACCTTAGTAATTATCTCTCTTTCAGTAAACACATATCAAAATTATATCTTTATCTGGAAACCAAGGGTCACCCCTGACTGCAGTTCATATGTGTTTAGTCACTCAATCCGGCTGACTTCCACAAGGAGCCAGTAGGGTGGTGGTGAAGATTATTGGCTATGATGCTCTACCGTCTTTTTTCTTTTTTTTCAATCCTGGTTCTCCTACTTACTAGTTCTTTATGCTGAGATGTTTATATAACCCATTTTTTCCTCAGTTCCTACAACCACAAAATGGGGATGATATTACCAATAATATTAAATCTTACAACATTGTTTTGGGAATTGAGCCAATGCATATAAAGCAGTTAGAATAATACCTGGTATATTATAAGCTATAGCTATTATTCCCCTCATCTTAGCTATTTCTCAAATGTGTTCAATTTCCACCATTATCATCCCAGTTCAAGCAGAAATTTGAAACACTTCAAACAATATCATCCTGGGCCCTAAGAACTATTCAGCATAAAACGTAGGAGGATTTAAGTGATTTTTGCAGCATTGCAAACTTCTGTTTACTGGCTCAAAAAAAAGTCACAGTGAGTAAGGCAGAATTTAAAGATAGGCAAGAGGTAAAATGTTCCTTTTAGGGGTTCTCAGGTTTTATGCTGCTGCATGGAATCAAGTAATTTAGAAATCTTAATTCAGTGGGATAGGAATCTACTATTTTAACAAACATACCATCAGCATTGTGATACAGATGATTCTAGAAGCATACTCTGAAATCAATATTGCTTCTCTGGCAGTGGGATAAAAGTTGGTAATAGTGCTAAATTCTGTTGGAAGTTGAATTCCTTTGCTGTGTATAAAAGATGACCTGTTACAAATCACCTCAAGTCTGAGGGCACAAGAAATGGCCAAATGGCCCATGCATCAGTGCTAGCCTTCCCCATGAACGCTCTGTGTTTTGTGCAGTGGAAAATAATGTGTCCCTCAGCGACGATAACCTTTTACAGCTCATTCTGTTGACGCAGTTATCGGCTGTCTCTCAGCTCTCACTGCCGACCGCTTTCCCCAGCTCGCTGCAGTGTTTCAGACTGTAACGTGACACATCCTTTCCTTCCAGAATGCGCCGCTGAGATTTTGATCTGGGTTAAAGGACAGAGAGTAGGCCAGATGTCAAGAGACCTGGCTTTTCCCTCACTGTTGCAGTAACTTTTGTTCATCACGTCAACTAATGTGTGCTGCTGCTCTACAAAACGATGGTATTGATGATTTCTTGGACTTTATTTTAATTCTCAGTGCATTCTCTCTCTAAAGGAGACTAAAAAGATTATAATTATGACAATAAACAGAAAGTGCATCCAGGATGTTACTGTTTTGAGGGCATCTGCCATTGGGCATTCAAAGGGGCCTCGTTTCTAGGTTTAGGAATTTGTTATTAGGTTAGGATTCTTTTTAGGTCCAGTAGTCAGATGGCAAGACTATTAGGAATTTTTCCAAGTAAAAGTCTTTTGAGGGCTATTATGTTTAGTTGTCATGTTTTTAGATTTATAAACCTCCACTGAAGCTCTTTGCCAATACCTTCAAAGTCTTCTGGCACCTAAACACGGCTGCGGAGACAGAGCACCCGAGCACAGTGTATTAGAAACACCTTGGACGCGGGAACCCTCCCTGGATCTGTCAATACTGGTAAACAGTGTGTTCTCCATAGTATGCACCATGCACTTGTACAAAGCTTGTACCCTGTAAACTGTAGTAGACCGCATGCCCCCTGCAATATTCAGCAAACACTTGGATGATTGAGTCATGTCTGCTTTGTTGAAGGATCTCATTTCAAAAGCAAGAGAATGAAGTACTCTCACCCCTATCTTATAAAGATTCAGAATTGAAGATGGAAACATCAATGTTTGGATATGGGAGACAGAAAACAAGTCGAATACCTTCTTCCCCTTCTTGAATGGTGCATATAAATTTGAGGTAGCTCATGTTACAAAAGCAGTTCAGAAAATAGCTTGTAGAAAATCAGGGGGATTGTAACAATTTGGGGGAAGACATCTGTTCTAGTTCACAAGTCCCACAAAACATTGTTGAGATTTCCTTCCCATTTCCTGTATTGGATCTTTAAATATCAATTGCTTTTTATCTAAAAAATCCTACATTGAGACTGATATCAGGACTCCACTAAGAATTCATTGGTGCACTGTTTAGGCAGTTTATCTTTGGGTTATTAAGTTTAGTTTTATAATATTAATTTTTTTCGCTTCTTATTTTAAAAATTTCTAAATCACAGTTGGCATTCAATATTATATTAGTTTCAAGGTATACAGCATAAGAGTTAGACATTGACATAACTTTCAGAGTGACCTTCTGATAAGTTTAGTATCCGCCTGACACCATATAGTTATTACAATATTTTATTTTTAATGTTTTTAAATTATATTTTATTGTTTATTCTATTACATTTGTCCCATCCCCCCCCTTTATTCCCTTCTGTCCTGCACCCACCTCCCACCAGCATTCCTCCTCCCTTAGTTCATGTCCATGAATTGTGCATGTAAGTTCTTTGGCTTCTCCATTTCCTATGCTGTTCTTAACTTCCCCCTGTCTATTTTGTACCTACCATTTATGCTTCTTATTCCCTGTACCATTTCTCCCATTCTCCTCCCCACCACCCTCTCCCCACTGATATAATTTTTAAAAATTTTTATTTTTCAATTGCAGGTTACATTGATATTATTCTGTATGAGTTTCAGATATTCAGCATAGTGGTGAGATGCCCATGTACTTTATAGAGTGTACCCCTGATATATCAAGAGCCCATCTAAAATCACACTTGGTTATTATAATATTATTGACTATATACTTTATGCTATTGTGTCATTATTAATTTATGACTATTTTGTCATAACTAATGACTATTTTGTCATTACTAATTTATACATCTTTAACTCTTCACCTTTTTGGCCCGATCCCTCCACCCCACCCCTCTGTAGCCATCAGTCTGTTCTCTGTATCTGTGAGTCTGTTGCTGTTTTGTTCATTTGTTTATTTTGGTCTTTAGATTCCACATACAAGTGAAATCAGATGGTGTTTGTCTTCCTCTGTCTGATTTATTTCACTTAGTATATACTCTCAAGGTCCACCCATGCTGTCACAAAGTACGATTTCATTATTTTTTATGGTCATGTAGTGTTCCATTGTGTGAATATACCACAGCTTTTTCACCCACTCGTCTGTTGATGGGCACTTGGTTTGCTTCCATTTCTTAGCTATAATATTGAATTTCAATTCTCTTTGTGGTGATCCTTTGGTTTGGGGTGGTTATTATTTTTAAATTTCACAATAAGAAGAAAGATCTAAATTTGGGGATCAATGAATGTTAAGGTAAATGGATGATTCATTGATCCCAGAAATATCTAATTTGTTGAAATTTTCAGGTAACACTGTTTACTGGTCAGTTAAACTGGATGCTGTTAACTCATTTTCCAAAACGAAGGAAAATTGAATAAATTAGGCCTGAACTATTGTTTCAATGACTCCCATAGAAAGCCTGTAGGGTAGCAGCGAAGGACATTGGCTATTATGTTTGATCGTCTTGTTTTAAATCCTGGTCTCCCACTTACTAGTTTCTTATACTGAGATGTACATTTAAGCTGTTTGTACCTCACAAACCACAGAATGGGAAAGATGTTATCAGTGATAATAAATCTTACAGCATTGGTTTTGGGGCTTGAGTTAATGCATATAAAGCAGTTAGAATAATGCCTGGTGCATTGTAAGCTTTGACTATTACTCCCTTCATCCTGGTCATTTCTCAAATATGTTTAATTTCTACCATTATCCCCCACTTCAAGTAGAAATTTGAAGCACTTCAAATAGTATTATATTAGTCTTTAAGCCAAGGATATACTCTTTGCTAGCCAAGCACACTATGTCACAAGCTCCAGACTTACCATGATGTGCATCAGCTTGTAATTACGATGAGGGCTCTGTTTCCAAGTGTTACTGCAACAGGGAACAGAAAGAAGGATCAGGAGCTAGAGGGAGATACAGGGTCAAGGCACTAAAACTATTAGTTGTTATAGCATATTTGATGCTGGTGTGAATAATAGAAAATCTACCTTTTGAGCACCCTAAGCTCTCACTTTACCATTTTAGGGATGTGCCTTGGGCTGTAATACACCTATCCTTAACCAAAAGGTCCCTCTTTGTGTCTGATGGTTTAAACAGAAAGCGTCCTTAAAGATCATCCAACTCAGCTCCCTGTGTTTTACAGATGAGAAGGCCAAGGGACAAAGAAAGCAAATATTTCTTTCCTAGACAACCCGGTCACTTCCTAACTGGGCACCACGCCCTCTGGCCTCCCCACCGCCCCCAAGGCATTCTTCCCGTGGAAGTCAGTGGCCTTTACAAAGTGCAGGTCTGGTATTTTGCAGCTCCTCTCTCCAACCCCCTTGCTCCTAAGGGCCCAGGTCTTTAAACTCCAAGTCCCAATGATCAACTATCCATTAATATTAATTGATTCATGGTTGGTGTTTTTGCTGTTTACAAAAATAAAGTTACAGATTAAATTAATAAATGCTAACTTGGTTGAAACTTTTTGAAGAAGTATTGTCTAATACAGTGGTTCTTACTGTTTCTAGAAAATTCTCAAGTCCTCCTCCGATCTGGCCCCTGCTTTCCTTTTCAATCTCGCATACCCTAGCCCCCTGTACTTTGTCACTGGGGCCTCTTTCTGTTCCTGGAGCACCCCCTCCTGCCTCTGGGTCTTTGCATCTGCTGGTTATCTCTGCCAAGGTTTTTTTTTTTTCTCTTCTCAATTGTATGCTTAAACCTGACTTTCTCTTCAAAGAGATTACAACATTTTTCTAGTTGTCTTTCCTTGACTCAACAGTCTATGTGAGGATCCTGGGTTACCTGCTCTCAGGAGGGCTGTCTTACTGTCTTTCACTGTGGTCACCTCAGCATGTAATTATGTGCTCCTTCCTTTGGGTGGTTACTGTTCCTCTTCCCCACCTGACTGGGAGCCGCATGTGCGCACGTGCGTAAGGTCAGACACTGTTTTGTTTGCAGCTGTAACTTCAGTTCTTAACAAAATTGCTTTTCAGGCACTCTGCAATGTTTTGTTAGGTGAATGAATGAATAATGAATTGCCATGGAGAGGTCTGAGTAGTTTCTGTGAGGCAGATTAGACATCAAGGAAATAATGTAGTTATCTGACAATTATTTCTTGGTGTGTATCAATTTTTCTCTGCCCTTCTACAGGTTTCATCAGTTTTCTACAGGACACACAGGGAATAGAGCTTTTATTATTAGGCAGAAATGTCTAAAGATGTTGGGAGATACTTAAAACAAGCTCCAGCATGAAAGATATATCCAAGTTTTACTTTGCTTTGTTAAAAAGTCTTTCTACTCAGGGCTTAGACCAAATATTTCAGTTTGTGTTTCCTGTGAGAGCAATGTTCTAGCTGATAGACCTAATAAAAATATTATAACTGTTTATTGGGATGCTCAAGCAATTCCCATGGTCTCCTATTTTCTAGTCATCATTCTAATACAATGGTTTTCCTTTCTGGCATTAATTAATGTTTTATTAATATTCCAGGGAAAATAGAATTACGAAATTCTCCTTGCAGATACAGGTTGCACATTAGTGTAGATCATTAGATTTTTATCTCGAGCATCTTCCCAGGGTTGCTGTCTCTTCTTATTTCCTTTGCCCTGGATTTCCCTTTTAAATGAAATTGTTTGGTGGCTTTTCTTGCATGAGTCACATTCTGAAGTTGGGTCTCATGCATTTGTTAAGCCCTTTAGTATAAGGAAATGTAAATCCTATTAAATAGAATGATTTTTGGAGGGGGTAGTATCTATCATTGGCTTGTTGAGAAAAAGAATAAGAGGTGACAAATTCTATTCTTATCACAGTAGGATACATTTCTTGAGCAAGTTGTAACTTCAATCACATGTGTTGCTGATTTTCTGCAAAATTTTAAGTCTTTTGGGGCCTCCAAAGAGCATCGGGGTGTTAGTAGGATGAGCTAGATGTGGGGGACAGTCAAGTCAGGTTTAAGCCCTCATTTTCATGGTTATGTGAGCTTGAACAGTCTTAATATTCTTGACCAGAGGTACTCCTCTATCAAGGATGGTTTGCTTCTCCCACCAGGTGCACAGCTTCGAGAGGGATGAGCATGCGGTGCTGAGGGAGGGGAAGGCCTCGCCAGGCTGATCTCGGAGTCGGCCCTGGCCCTGGGGACCAATGGAGTCACAGGTGTTGCAGCCAGGTCATCCTTATACCTTCAATGCCTCTTTTCCACAGGAACCTCCCACGACCTTCTCTGCCTTTCCTCTGTGACCGTGTTTTCCAAATGTACAAAGTCAATGGAGAGATTGAAAAGTTTAGGATTCACGATAATACTACTCGGTGTTTATTGAGCACTGTAATCGACCCTGGTCCTGTCAGGAAACAGGTGGCATAATTAGTTAGGAGATTTGAAGACATACTTTATGAAGGAACTATTTACGGAGGGGTGAGCAGGATAAAGGAAACCAACAAGAAACAAATGCTGTAGCGTCCTGGAACTAGCTCGGTAGAAAAGTCATTGTCAGCCCCTGACATAAAGGTTCAAGAAAAGAACAGTATTCCTGGCTGATTCAGAGTTGGAACTGTTATGAGAATCTATTCTGCCTGAGCTGTAGTCACGAGAGGCCCCTGTAAAAGGCAAGAGCAGTAGGCACAATTTCCCCCCAGTTCTCACTCTTCCTCCTCCTTTCCTCCTTTCCAGTCTCCTGACAGTTCCCTCCATTCACTGGAACCAGACGGGGTGCAAGTTTGGGGGCCTGGGGAATGTGGTCCTTACCGGTCAGCAGAGAAGGGACAGAGAAGTACTGAGAATGAGTTGGAGCAAATGGAGAGTACGTCAGACATCATATGAAGTGGGTATTAGTGCCAGTTTACAGATGAGGAAACAGGCACAGACAGGTGAAGGTCACACAGGTGGTAGGTCACTGAACTGGGACTCGAACCTGGGTCTATGGACCCCTGCAGGTGAAGTCCTTCCATCTCAGTCGCCAGTCATGCTCCGCCCCCTCCTCCTAACCAGACTGGGCTTTCCTGCAGGGTGGCATCCAGTGGGAAACACAGCAGCCGTTCAACACAACGTAGACTCGAGATGTCACTTGATCTTTTGTCATAATTCTAAACAAGAGTCTTTTATTTTTAATACTTAAGTTATAATTTAGTTTTTTCAGTGGAGGTATAATGTACATATAACATATTGGTTTCAGGCTGACAGTCTGTGATGAGGGCTCTAAGACCTCCTGCCTTAGCCACCTTCAAATCTGCAGCACAGCGCTGCGAACTAACGCCCTCTCGCTCTATAGCACGGCCCCATGGCTTATGTTTTTGTAACTGGAAGTTGCACCTTGTGACACCTTCACCCAAATAAGAGTCTAACCCAAATGTGTTTAACACCAAAGTTAAAAGTTTAATTTTCAGCCTCAACACATTTCATCACACTTTTTTGTTCTTTTTGCCACATTCCCATAATCATTACCTGTTGGATTTTGGAACAAGATAAAAGACAAAAGAGAACACAAAGTTATTTTCTTTTTTAAAAAGATAGTTAAATTGAATTTATGAGGTGACATGGGTTAATAAAATTGCAAGGTTTCAAGTGTGCAATTCTATAACATACCAACTGTATATTGTATTGTGTGTTCACCACCCATAGTCCAGTCTCCTTCAGTCACCATTTATTCCCTTTTACCCTCTTCTACCTCCCCATACCCCCATTCCCTCTGGCAATCACCATACTGTTGACTGTGCCTATGAGGGTTATTTATTTATTCATTTATCTATTCTGCTTAATCCCCTCCACAGTTGTTTTCTGTGGGTGTAAAAGTGTAATGTTTTAAGCAAGAATAGTGAACATTCACAATGATGACCCATATCCGGCACTTAGAGGGAGAGAGCTGGAAGCTTTGCAGAGGTGAGTAACAGACTCTGTGTGGGCACCCCTGAGAGCGGTGCCAGCAGGACCAAGTTCAGGGCCTGGCGTGAGGTCTGACACCCCCACTCCCCTCTCTGTGATCCGGAAAAGGTGTGGGCGTCTCCGGGCTCTCATTCTCGACTCTAACATGCAAAAACTATGGGGATGAAATTATGGAGGAGACTGAGATTGAGTTAAGTAATTTTTTAAGGTTCTTTTCCAACTCTCAGAGTTTATACCGTGTATCTAAAAAGTGCTTTATGATTGGTGAAGAACTATTCAAACATAACAGCTTACAGGATAATATGAGGCTCAACAGTGCTTAAACCATTCTAGTTATGTATGAGACTTTAAAAATCGAAATAACATTATATTAGTTTCAGGTGTACAGTGTAATGATTCAACATTTGAATATATTGCAAAATGTTCTCTCTGGGATGTTTTATGGACAAAACTTTATTTTATTTTTAAGACATTATTAGAAGAAGTAATTGTAACAGAGCTAAGATAATAGCTAGCAATAAGGAGGAAGTTAGAATTTGTTTGAAGGGATTTTTTCTTGTCATGTTCCCCTTATATTAACTTCATTTGAAATTACTCTTTGGATTTTGTACATTTGACACCTTGAATCAAGAGGAGAAGGCAGAAAGGATGCTTTGTCCCTGACGTGCCATTGTTCTTTGAAGCAGGTGATGACTAATTGGTACAGGGTGTCCTGAGCAAGCCGCATGCAGCCTGCAGCCGCAGTCCCAGACTCCACTCAGCAGGGAAAAGTGCTTCTTGGGTTGCCAGGGGAAGCGCCAAAGATGCCATTACTGTTGCATTAGGTAGTAAAATAGGGAAGAAAAGGGAATTCAAAAGAATAATGTTACAGTCTTGTTTTAAAATTTCAAAAATGTTGCTTCCTTTGTGATGCTTAACTTACCTGTTTACAAAGGAATTAGTATGAAATTTGGTGTTTGAATGAAGTAACATGTATAAAGCCTTCTATTAGAACATAGACAACTCTCAACAGAGAAATAAAATAGTTGCATTCATTGGTTATTCAGAGTGGAAGGCAGAATTTAATCAACAGGTAGAGTTCACAGGGACATTTTGGTTCAATGTGAAGACTATTGTAATGATTAACTCTGTTTAAATAGGTCTTTTTGATACTTCTTCAATTTGCCAAATGAAATAAAAAGGAAATCACATGAACATTTACCTCTCTATATATATTTGTAAGTATCAGTCAACAAATATTTACTGAGGATCTACTATGTCAAAGAACTATAGAGTATATAATACTAAGCATTGAAAGCTATGGCCCATGCTCTCAAAAATTTACTAATATCAGAACATCCTGAAAATATTATTAAAACAGCATTTCAATAGGAACAGAGCAGCATCTATCCAAAGATTCTATGAGTTCAACGCTTTTATAAACAATGTATCTTCTGGGGCACTGCAGCCTGAACTGAGCTATTGGAGTCAATAACATTCTAATTTATACATAAAAAATAGTAACATTTCAAATCTCAACCTTTCTATGTTTTGTATATTATAAGGTGGGCGGTTTACTAGCTGAGATTCTGAAACTTGATCATCTTTTCCATCTGATTGAGCATTTAAAGATAAAAAGAAATCCATAAAAGTTTTTTGCAATCAAAATTATCTTGAGTAATGTGTACCACAGTTATGGCTACTTATTTTCTGTCTTCTTAGATGTATTTCCCTTCGGATGGACTCAAATGTGAATAAAACCCAATCTCAAAAGGACAATTTATACTTTTTCTAAATTATTTATCCTTTGGTCTTCTGGTCATCTCTTCAAAATGGTATACCATCTCTATCTTTTTATTTGAGATCATGGCATTTTTTGGAAAATAGAAACTTTTGAAGTTAAAAAATGTTTTCCCTTTTTTTTCCCAAGCCTTTTTCTCAGAAGTCTGTGTTTTAATGAGGATTATTCTGGCCGTACTATTTAAAATTCCATATGCTCTACTCCCTGGCCCTTTCAATCCTTCTTGCTTAGTTTTGCTTTTCCTTTTCAGTGTTGCCATTTTCTAATATGTGTTATAACTTTTTATTTATTGTATTTACCACTTCTTATTTATCTACCCCTGGAGAATATAAGCTCCTTGGCACTGGTCTGGGCAATTACTTCTGGGCATGACAACAAAGGCTGTGCAACAAGGGCAAAAACAGATGAATGGAATTCTATCAAGGAACTAATGTAACTCAATAACAACAACAGCAGCAACAACATAAACAGAAAAATGGGCAAAGGACCTCCCGAATAGACATTTTTCCAAAGAAGACAGGCAAATGGTCAACAAGTACATGAAAGGTGCTGACACTTCTAATTATCAGGGAAATGTAAATTAAAATCACAATGAAGTGTCACTCCATACCTGTTGGAATGGCTGTTATCAAAGATTACAAGACAAGAGATTACAGGATGAAACTAACAGATGATCCAGCCATCCCATGTCTAGATTATATTTCCAAAGGAAATTAAATCAGGATCTTGGAGAGAGACCTGCACCCCCACGCTCATTGCAACATCATTCACAATGGTCAAGACATGGAAACACCCAAACTGCCTGAAGGTGGATAAATGGGTAGAGAAAAGAATATAATGGGACATTATTCAGTCTTAAAAATAACAAAATCCTGCCTCTTGCAACAACTTGGATGAACCTGCAGGACATTACACTGAGTGAAATAAGCCAGGCACAGAGAGAAAAACAGTGCTTGTTGTCACTTACATGTGGAATCTGAAGCAGTCAGGTTCATGGAAGCAGCCAGTAGAACGGTGGTTGGCAGGGGCGCAGGAAGGACGAAAGCGGAAGAAGCTGGTCAAAGGTAGGAAGCCTCAGTTGTGCAGATAACTAAGCTCTGGAGACTTCGAGTGCAATGACGTGGCTACAGTCAGCAACATTGTATAGCCTGCTTGACGTTCTCTGAGAGGGTAGGTCTTCGTTCCCCTCCACACACAGACACAAAGAAGAAAGTGGCAGTTAGGCTAGGTGATAGACTTGTTAACATGATTGTGATCATTATTTCACAAAGTTTAAATACATCAAAGCATCATGTATACACCCAAAATATAGACGATTTGTATTTGTCAGAAAAAAGAACACTGGAATTTAAACCGGCTAGAAAGTCTAGTTTGTCCTGCTGAATTTCCATGGAGTAGCCTGACCCAATGCTCATCACATAGTGTTTTGGCTTAATACCTCTGGTTCTTGGCTAAAAACCTGACCCTCTTACAGCTCAGGGTTTTCTAAAGACTTAGGGCACTGTTTTTTTACAATCAATTTTCTGCTTTAACAGACTTTTATTGTTTTGGATGAAAGGCTATCTTTGTAATGGTTAAGGGTCTGAGACAGGTGAAAAAAAGAGCAGATTCAAATATAATCTTTAATCAAAATCTCCAGGGAAAATTTCTGTACCAGGCATGTTTTTGCAACTGCGCCTTTTTCACCTGGGCTATTCTGTGCTGCAGAGTTGTGGCTGTGTACCACTGGTGACTTATTTACATAAAGATGGTTAATGATTCTCTCAAGCTTTCCTGGGAACAGCGGAGTGTGAGATAGTGTCGGGGAGGCCTCTGACCTGGAGAGAGAGAGAGAGAGAGAGAGAGAGAGAGAGAGAGAGAGAGGGAGGGAGAGAGGGAGAGAGAGAGAGCTCGAAGACAGTACAAGGTCCTCGGTCTGAAAGTATATTAAGAAATAGAAACAGAGCAGAAAAGCCTTGCAGGAGCAGAATTTTGTAGATGATATCTTGCTTTGCTCATTTACTTTGGAGAACACACCCTTACAATGGTCACTTTTCTTTACCAATGCCTGGAGAGGCTCCTGACTTGGATTTCATAAAGAAAACTGAAAAATTAATTTGAGAATAAAAACCCACATTGGGATCAAAATTTTGAACAGTTAAAGAAATAGCTAAGTGGATGATGATGATGATGATGCCAATTTCCTACGGTTCCGATAGTCATTTATAATTTCATTATACTGGGAAATTGTTGAGTCTTTACCAGGTGCAATTGCCAGGAATCTCTCTTTTCTGGCGTGCTCTCTGTCCTGCTCTGCTCTTACTGTTCTACTTCTCTGCTCATTTTCTTCTTGCTCTGCACTTGTTTCGCTCCTGTGTGCACCATGAATGGCCGCTGCCTGGTGTTAGGCTTGTGACACCAATTTCAGAGAATACCGATTATCGGTACCTATTTGCAGCTGTTTGAAGGGCAAGGTTTGCAGTAGAGTTGTGGCTACTTGTTCCTATTGCATGATTTTTGAGGGAGTTTCAAGGCTGTTTTATCCATTGGGCTAAAATATTTGAAACCTTGAAAAAATATTTAGAGCTTAAAAACATCAGTTAAAAAAGATGAAACAAAAATTGCAGCATCAAAATTGATAGTACTTTTAACAACAACATCGTAGATGTTTTTTACATTTTCAGGCACACAATTGCGTTTTATACGGGATGTTTTGCAACATGTCTGATGTAATCAGGTTAGTCAGGATGCTCTCTTTCTGCCTCACAGCTTTCTCCAGCCTGAAGAGGACAGTCTGTCTTCCTGCCAGCTGGGCTTGGAAGTGCCAGGGAGTTAGTGTCCCCTGGGCAGCCCTCGGCCCGAGGGGAGTGGGAGCAACGGCCCAGTGGCAGCCCGTGTGCTCAGATGGAGAATGCAGGAGCATCTCATGTGTTTCTCGGAGGTCCTGGGAAGCAGCCCCTCTGCCCAAAGCAGCACCTGGATCACAAACCCTGGTGTTGGCTCATCACTGTCTCTCCTCCCTCAGTCCTACCTCCTCATGACACTCCCCAGCCGAACACCTGCAGTCAAGCCCTTGTCTCAGGTCTTGCTCCCAGGGGAGGCCAGGGGGAGCCACCTAGCAACCCATCTTTCTGTTGAGAGAAGAGCTGTAGCCCTTTCCTTTTCTCTCTCTGAAGTTCTAATAGCTGTTCAGGTAAAGGTTTTAGAAGCTGTTTTGGCTTCTTTTCTATAGAGAAGAAGATGTTTCAATGTGGATATTACAAATGGAAACCTTAGAGTCCACTAGGGAATGGTCCTTGGCTTCCAAGATCTTTCCTGGCTGTCATTCACTTACATCCCTGTGCCATCTGCATCTTCCTGGGGCTGTACTGATGACTTTCACTGTGGGAGGATTTCCAATAGCTTGGAAATATAAGACATGGATAAATACTAGTATCTATACTAGTATAGTATCTATACTAGTAGTGGTACTCCTTACTAACTGACTGACGAAATATGAAGTTTGACACTACACATTCTATAGGCACATTTAAAAGAATAGCCCCGACCTGTGAAGCATGGTTTGCTGCATAATGACTGGAGGTAAAAAGATTATTAAGGGGTTGCTCTCAGAATATCTGTCACACATGCAGAAAGCTTGGATCAGGATGATGATGGCTGGGGAACACTGATTTTGGGAGGTACTGCAGACCAAATTTCTTCAGCACTTAATAGATGGTGACATGTATGATGCAGGTCAGAAAGCAAGCAAGCAAAGGAACTAAGGAAAATGGTGACACTACTACTGGCAGTGGAGAATTGTGGTAGGAAGGGTGAGTTCAACTTCTAATGAGGAACTTCTTCCTGCCTTTGAGACCATCTAATGTGTGGTAAAGAGTGTAGGTTTTGGCATCTGAAATCTTTGCGTCCTATTCCCAGTTTGACTTTTTTTTGCAAGTGATGTGACTTTCAGTAGTCATTAACTTCTCTGACCCTCAGTTAAAGGGGTGAGTAATAATTACTCCAGTGTAGTTTTAGGGATTAACGATGCTAATTATTGAAATAGAAAAGCTCCAAAATGGTAGTCATTGCTACCATCCCAGTAGAAACATTCAGAAGTGGTTAGGGCATGTGGCATTGGGAAGAATGATGCCATACCTGGACAGGTAGATTTTTTTATAGGTGCAAAACAAAATTAGAATGCAAATGCAGGAAAGAGGCATTAGCTGAAATTTAGGAGAAACAGATAGCCCAGGTCTGACACCTGGTTGGTGATTTTGGCAAGGCAGGTATAAAACAGTGTTTATAACCAAATTGAGGTGCGCTAAATTCTTTTTTCCCCTGCAGAAAGCTCTATTGTTTCCATTTGATACAAGGAATGGGAGAGGCTCCAGGATGGTTAAAAGGCTGACTACTGGTTTCAGGTAAAGGCTCAGGTAAAAGGCAAACACCAGAGGGATGTGGAGGGTCCCCTCAAAGGCCTCTGGGCTCCAAAGGCTCCTCCTTGTGCTTGAGGGTGAGGCTTTTGAAGAGACACTCACCCAGCCCAGCCTAGGGTCCCAGCTGGCCTGCAGAAATTAGCCAGGTGGTTGCCCACCTTCTTGATGAGTTTTACCTCCTCACCTAGGTAGTGGTTCTCCAGAAGAGCTAGAAGGTCTGTGCGGGTAGAACCGAGAGCCTGCAGATCCAAAAGGGCCTGGTTTAGGTTCTTTTCCAAGGCCACAGCAACTTCCATGACGGCCTGAGTTTGGCCCCACTCATTTTGGGAAGGTTCTGCACATCCTGGAAGAGAACTCGGCCGCTGCACTGGTTTTGCATCTTTAAGAGATACTCGGCCCCCTTGCACTTCTTGGCCAACTCTCAGAAGAAGTGGCCTACACTCTGAGGAGCCGCGATGTCCTCGTGTAAATCGAAGCCCAGAGAGAGGTAGGTGTGCGAGGCCTGCAGGCTGACCAGGCGGTTGACGTCAGCCTCCAGCTTAGTGGAATAATTCTAATGATTTTGGGAGCTCCTGGTTGTTTGGTAATAAGCAGTTAAGCTAAAAAAAATAGTGTTGGCTGGTCTCAGAGGCTGGGGATGGCTGAGGCGTTTCTGAAGGTGGTGATTGGAAAAGAGGTGGGATGGTGGTCGGAGGCTGGAAGAAGGGGTGTCCCTGGGTCTGCTCATCCAATCACTGTTGATACAAGGGACAGATCCCGGGGACTGCCAAGGGGACTGCTGGGCCCCATTAAATTCTTGTGATTAATTGCATTCCAACTTACCTTTCCTCAAGGACAGAAAAAAATGAAGTGCAATTTAGAGAGAATGACTATTTCCCCAGAAATGATACAGCGCAATCCTTTGGAAATACAGCAATTTGAGGGACAACTACTTCCTATTCTTATTATTTTTTGTAGTATTTTGTCTTAAGAAATAATTTGGTTTATTACAAGGATATTTTTTGTCTGAAATAATGAACCATTGTTCATTATAGGGAAGAAATGACATGTGGATTGCTGTTGGAATTAGTTATTAATTTGCTTCTATTTAAGAAAGCAAGAACTCTAGGCTCTAACCTTTGAGACTGAAGGACAGTCTCCTTCCCTCAACACACCCTCAATCTCAGCAGCCCCCCAGGACGAGGTGTCAGAAAGCCCTGTGATTTAGCTATTTCTATCTTGTAACGAATGAGCATACACTAGAGAATGAGGTGATTGTCAGCCAGCAGTTGCAGGTTAGGGATTTGCCCCTTGGGCTGCAGTGAAACTTGGGCCATGATTCTGCAGCCCACTCTCATCTCCTTGGGGTTCAGAAACAAAGCAACCAGGAGAACCTCAGCAAGGAGTCAAAGAGACCCCATCATGTGTAAGCTTCTGTCAATTATGAGCATCTCGGCCATAAACAGCTAAGTTTTCCTAAAGAGGGTGGCACTTCTGATCACATTATGCCTACTAGAAAGGGCAGAGGTTATGTGTGAAAGAGCAAGGGAGTGAGAGATTCCTAGTCTTGCCAACACAGTCCTGGCTGGATCCAAACCCCCAGCCAAGCCAAGTGGTGAGCTGACTTTCCAGCAGAGGGCAGCGCAGCAGGCTTTTCTGGTGGAGAGGGGCTTGCATCCAATGGATGCAGGTTTGAAGGAAATGCCTTGTGAAGGAGCACTTGGGTTGCTGCTGCATTTCTGGGCTGTGTGGCAGGATGAGGGCGTCTTTCCCCGTTCGCCTTTTTGTTTCTTCTCTTTCTCATTTTTGAAGGGAAGTGGGTACTTTTAGCATAATTCTGTATTGGAGTTATGAGAGTTATTATGAAAGACGGTATCAACAGGAGAAGCCTTTGTCTTGCTGACTGAGATGTTGAGCATGGTTTCCTGTGGACTGAAATGTGATCCTTAAAAACAGCATACATTAGTCGTTTGCACGCGGCGCGGTGGTGATTAGCCCCAGTTTCCTCTGGTAACGTGTGCACATGTTCCCGCTTTAAGATGCAGCAGTTCACTAGGGAAAGGTTGCAGAGGCGTGTTGCTCCCCTGACGATGAAGCTCACCTTTGGTGCACTGGGTTCTGCATTCCGAGGAATGGGTATCTTGCCCTGGTGTGTCTAAGGGGGGATTTTCCTGTGTCTTGGTACAGAAATGGTAACAAAAAGAATCGTGATGTCCATGAATAACCCAGGACTTTTAACGTGACATGAGTATTTCTGGCCCAAGGGCTACAGAAATTCTAGTCGAGTAATTTTAATAATAACATTGGAACATGAAAGAAAATGGGTTTTGGCACAGAAAGGGTGTGCACACATACACTACATTTCAACTTAATAGCCATCACATCTTCCAAGTCATATTTTAACAAACCCTTTGCAGAAATTTTTACCCACTGCCAAGATTTGGACTGGTCTGACACTCATTTTTCAGATACAATCTCTTTATCTTCCGAGATAAATCAATTGCCCCTACTGTGCCTGAAGAATGGATTGAGTACCTCCCTCACGTGCCTGCTTTTCATAACTCATTATGTTACTCACTGTCCATTCAGCTGTGAGAGGGCTCTGAAGTCATATCTGCTGCTGTTGCCTCGTACTCATTGCTGCTCGGGCCACCACCTGCAGTGTCCTGGTGCACATTTGTCTTAGAAGGGCACCTGTTGGTGCATCCAGGTTTATGAGGATCCTCTGACTAACGGGAGCAGAGCTCGCCAAACCTGAGATTTGGAAGATGGGGCTGATTAGGAGTCCCGATTGTCCCTCCTATGATTCTTGGAGGTGCCCCTACCCCAGTCCTTCTGTCTGATCGGTAGGAAAATGTGGTGGTCTCTTCTTATTCCTCTAGCTCACATCAAGCAGGAAATGTCTTGGTTTGCCTACCCTGCCCCATTCTGTGGATCTATAGTTTAGTGGTTCCAGAATTCAGACTGCTTGAGTCTATTTCCTAGTTTTATAATTCAAATGACTGTAATATATTCATTCAATACATTGTGTTGAATATTTTTCAACCCAGAGGTAAAATCAGGCTGATGATTTTTGAACCACCTTTTTAGTGCTGTGAAGATTAAATGGGATAAATTTGCAAAGCATGTGACCTACATAATAAAAATGTTTCTATTTATCATGCTTGCTTTTTTAAATAACTTTTTTATTTTTCAATTACAGTTGACATACAATATTGTGTAAGTCTCAGGTGTACAACCCAGTGACTAGACATTATGTAACACACAAAGTGATTACCCGGATGAATCTCATACTCATCTGACACCGTACATAGTTATTACCATATCACTGACTATATTCCTTATGTTGTAATTTACGTCCCCATGACTATTCTATAACTACCAATCTGTACTTCTTAATCCCTTCACCTTTTTCATCAGTTCCCTGCAGCCCACCTCCCATCTGGCAGCTGTCAAGATGTTCTCTGTATTTATGAGTCTGTTTCTTTTGTTACTATGCTTTTGAAGTGCCTTGTGAATGTATGTTTTGTTTGCTTCCTCATCCTCCTTCCTGTAATCTGTTCAAGGCAGTTGTGGGATTGTTGTGATGAACCCTCAGGCGGACCTAAGGCTAGAGGTGTGGGAAGAGTGAAGAAGAGTGAGGAGCGTGTGTCTGGAGAACTTAAGTTCTATTTGAGTGAGGTCTGGAATCTCTACAGTCCTCCATTGCACTGGAGTGGACACAGGACATCGCCGCAGTGAGTAACATGTGCCATAGCAGTGGTTTCCAAACTTGCATGAGGCTCAGGATTCCCTGGGAAAATTTAAAAACTATTCCCTGGGATTGGTCAGTAGATCTGAGGTATCACTGGAATCTCTATGTCTAAAATGTTCCCCACTTGGCTCTGGTGATAGATCTTGTTTAGAAACCTGAGCCTGGTGCTATTAATAGCAGAACTTGGGAATGGATATTAGAGTGAAGTGAGATGAAGGATGTTCCTTATTGCCCTTCTTCTACAGAGAAAGGCCCAATTGTGGTCTTGAATAAACTTGGCTTTGGCAACAGACTGTAGAGCCTTGTGTGACAAAAAGTCCCTTCCTTATACTGGGGACCAAAGGGCAGGAGGTGAGGACAGGGATTGGATATATTGTATCACCTATTTTATTTCTGCAGCTTTGGTGTCAAGTTTACATTGCTTGATTGGGATGATGCACTTTGGGGAGAAAATTACAAATCAGAATGAGCATCAAAGAGTGTTTTTTCTTGAAACCTGCTCAGTTACAAGTGAGGCCATCCACTAGCCACTGGCATACTTCACTGCCTTGAGATTATTCTTTCTGTCTTCTTGCCTTCTGGCCAAAAGAGGGGAAAAAGGGGCTTTGAACATCAGCCCAGACAGCACTAAGTGTGAAAGGGTATAGCTCTATTCTCTTTGCAGCCAATAAACAAGCAAAAGGAGCTCATTTAAACTTTGGGATTATGGATAGTGAAGAGATTTAAGGAAAATTTCCCTTCATCCTCACTTTTACTAGATCTTGTAATATGCATCTAAGCTGAAAAACGACTCGAGGGATCCAGTTAACAGCTTTTCTATGGAATAAAAAAGACAATAGTTGTTTTCATTGATAAGGTCCCCAAATAATTGCTCAGGTCTGTGTCACTTCTGCCAGCCTACATAATAAGGAAAAGCAGCAGTGCATAAGCTGAATAATTCTTGACAACCTTGAGGTCTACTTTTGCCTGTCAACTCCTCTCCAAAGATTAGGTAGGTCAGTTTGATGACAGCGGGGACTTCCCGCTGCCTCTTTCCTTGGAGGAGTGGCACAGCACATCACGTGGCTCAGCCTCCTCCAAGTTCTCTGTAGACATCTGCCTCACAAAGCCCACCCCCCTATAATGGCTCAAAACTCCCACAGTCTTGCTCTCACAAGGGTACGTGTGATTACACGGAGGGCCCGCCCAGCTAAGCCGGCATTAGCTTCTCCTTTTAAGACCCTTAACTCAATCACAGCATTGGCCATATCAGCTGATGTTCATTCTTTTATAATAGAGTATTCACAGTCTCTGGGGAGTGGGTCATCATTCTGCCCACTGTAAAGCGGCGGGATGTAAAGCGGCGGGATGTAAAGTGGCGGGATGTAAAGCGGCGGGATGTAAAGCAGTTCTTGTTGAATTTTGTTTTGTTAGTTTATGGAGTGTTGGTCCACCTGCCTAGCTCTGATGCTGGGTTAAGTAAAAACGATGAGATGGTGTGACACAGGAACCAACCGGTTAGAGCAAACGCCACTGGGAACTTATGGCTGCAGTGAGTGCCGGGTGGGATGTCGGCTCCATCTAGAAAATACTCTAATCGCGTCAGAGGACAGGCAAAATTGATTTAATTATTGAGACATTAGAAGTTGTTCACGCTGCTCATGATTACAGATGGCACTGATGTTGCAAAAGCTGTAAAGTGAGACGGAAGGAGAGCATGAGAAGGACTTCATCACGCCACGCCCTTACCCGAAGACTGGATTGTTTTCTTAGCCTCCTGAGATTTTCTGTGTTTGCAAGTTTCCTTTTACTCCACATATCTGCTCTTCTTTCTTTAAAGCATTCCAATCATAAACTTTCATTGAAATAATTCCATTCTGAGATTTCAAGAATCCATTTTTAAGGCAGGAATCAGGAAATGTTTATTGATATTTGGAGTAAGTTCTTAATTTAAAAAATTAAATTCTGGGGATACCACCCAATCAAACAAATACTTAAAAATGACAGTAGGTGGAGGGTTTGTGACTCCTCATCTCTAGTAGAATGGGAATGCCACCATTTCCATCACTTCTGTGGCTGTTCTCCATTAGATAGTTATTTAGCTACAAGTTGTTGCCTTGAAGATGGATTGGCTCTTCAAAGCAAATTTCCTCAGCATGGAGCCTGCACGGATCCAGGAAAGCGATCAGGCTTTGAATTGCTTTTCAGACACAGTTGGTCCTAAGGCATGCCGTTAGCCATCTGCCTGCTCTAGGACTGAGCTTCTCAGTCTCAGCTGTACATTAGAGTCACCCGAGAGCTGATAAAAATCCTAAGGTTCAGGCTCATTACACAGGAATATTTAAAGGTGGTGCTTAGGCCTCAGTCTTTTTAAAACTCTCCAGTTGACCGCAGTGTGTGGGTGAGTTTAGAAGGAACTCATTGCTCTGGGGGGACTAATCCTGGATCTCCCCCCAGGTAAGAGGGTCCTTAGAAACAGTCTTTTACCAGAGATCCTTAGTGTCCCTAGTATCATCATATGACTGCAAGACTGCAATTATGTACTTGTAAAAATTAGACACTCAGGTGTTTCTGGGACTTGCTACTAATAACCAGGTTTTAAAATCAGGTTGGGTGTAGCAGAATCAATTCAAATATCACTTAATAATTAGAGGGGGTATCTAGCCCTCAATTATTCATGGCTCTTTCTGTCATAAAAAGAACTTTATATAAGTCCTCATCTTGGGTCCCTGTTCCCAATTACAAGACAGTGAAAAAATGCCACACAGCATCTGTTTCAGGGGCTATCACAGAGTGATGAGAAGATCCTGGCAGCTCCTTTCTTAGCAGTTGATGGGGAGAAGTGGATTGATTTGAGGTATGTTAAGAAGGTAGAATGTTCCTTGATGACCCTACTCCCCCTCCTCCCTCCCCTATTATCAAGGAACATGTATAAAGGACACGTGGACAATGCCAAAAGGGGATAAGATTGAGGGTAGGCAGTGGGGATGGCTAGGGTGGGTGGGAGTGGTGGGGAGAAAATGGAGACAAATGTACTTGAACAACAATAATAAAAAGGGGGACAAAGAAGGTAGAATGTGTAACACTATACCAGTGTTGGAGGGTGGAAGGTGAAAGAGAGGGCTGTGTCAAAAATGCTTTCAGAAGAGATCGGGTATGTTCAAGGTGGATGGAAGAAGACCTTGGGTGGTGAACACACAATGCAACATACAGATGCAACATATCATAGAATTGTACAGCTGAAACCTATATGATCTTATTAACCAGCGTCACCCCAATAACTTTAATTGAAAAAGTAAACTTCAAGCCTCTGGCTTGAATACACAGGTGCTGTCATTCCCTGAGACAGTGAACATGGGAGGGGTAGCCATGGGACAAAGGTCACAAGTACAGTTCTGCACAAACCTGAGATGTCAACAGGATGGTCGGGGTACAGGAGAGACTGGAGGTTACAGGTACCTGAAATTGGGTGATTGAAGTTGTCCACAGAGAGCAAGAGAAGAAAGTGAAAGGGGAAAGTAGCTCATCTTGTGTTGTTTTTATTTTAAATGGAGTACATTTATTATGATAGGGTGTTGACAGGAAGCAGTCAGCAGTGAGGGAGAGGCTGAAGACACAGCAGCTGGAGTGAGGTCTCTGAGAAGGAAGAAAAAGTAGGGTTTAGAACATGTGAGGAGGGACTGGCCCGTGGTCAGCCAAAGGACACTTTTTTTTATTGTAAGAGGAAAGAGAGAGGGCAGGTTGGCCATAGATTCAGATGGGGTTGCAGCCACAGTTGCGGAACGCTGAAGAAGCTCCCATCTGGTGGCTGAAGTCCAGGAAGGACTCAGGAGCCGAATGTCTCTTCTATGCCTGAGAATTATACGCCACTGTTTTCTGGAAATATGAAAGAAGTAGAGTTTGTATTTGTAATTTTTTTAGCAGAAATTCTATAGTTCTCCTTTCTAAAGCATCTCTTAGAGGTCTGTATTTCTGAGGAGGGGGAAACTAATATAAACTTTTACAAAAGCCAGGGCTCTTAGTGAATCAAAGGGGGTAAAAAATAAAGGTTGAAAAGCTTCATAGTACATAACAGTTTGAAACTAAACTTTGAAAATCAAAAATATCCATTTTTCGGAAGGAGACAAAAATACACCTAACAGTAATTACCAGCAGATTTTATTTTAAATCAGAGCTAATACTCTTTGAAAAAGACCTAACTTGCCACATCCTCTTATTAAATTTTCTTTTCAAAAGCCACCCACTCTCAGAATACTGACATTTTCTAGGCAGGTAACTAATTAACTTCTTTTACTATAGAGCACATGCCTAAGATTGAGGTATAAAAGGTACTGTACTGTGAAATCATTGAAAACCCACAGCAAAAGGAAGGGGACATTGACCAATGGGACATGAGTCTTCTGTAGGGAAGCATTTTTCTCAGTGATGCAGGACCAAGAGGCTGAAGACGCTCAGGCAAGACTGGTGATGTTCTTGCAAAATAACTTCATGATGGTCTCAGCCTCTGTCATCCTCCTCACACATTGGGACCATAGAGAATGGCAGCATTGCACTCCTGCTGCATTTGCTGCCATTTGGGCCACTTAGCATGAGCATTAAGAGGATTAGGCACTTAATATTCACAGTAAGGAGAAGGGGAGGGTTGGGGAAGATGACAGAAGATAACTTCATATGCCACTCCCTGTTTCCTAAGCACGTTTCCTTTATAAGATGCTTGGTCACTTTAGCGTCCAGTTCATAGCCGAGTACAGGGTCTGCTGGGCCTGATCAAATGGGCCAAATCAAAACACTTTGGTCCTGAGGATCCAACCCTGATGCTTTGGGAAAAAGAAGACATATAAATGAAACAACTAAGCAGAAGTTCAAGGCAATAGCTGAGTGAGCATTAAATTGTGGGGAAGTGACTAGATGCTGTAAGAATTCAGTGAAAAGTCTAAGTGACTTTGGACAAGAAGAAGATTTTGTGGAAGGAATAAGTCTTAAAAAAGGGAGCAGGGGTGAGATGATTAGAAGGAAGGAGAGAAGCATTTCAAATGAGGACTATTGCAGTGGGGGTTCCCAGGAGCAGGCACCAGGGAGTACCTGGTGATCAGCTCACCACTGGGGGCACTGCTGCAAGCAGGATGTGGAGAAAGGGAAGGGAAGGAAAGATCTAAAGTGACCCTCTACTGTATGAATGCCAGCTCAGGGAAGCCAACCCCTGGTTTTCTGCTGCCCTTTATTGTAGATTAATTTAGCAATGAACACCCCTATAATTCAGTTTCTTGTTACTGGTTCATTGTTCATTCATTCCCCTTATTAACAAAAAATAAAGGGATTGTTGAATACCATGTAGCTCAATTTGCCTGCATTTTAAAGCAGTCTGTTGATCAGGGCTCTTCTCTGAAAGAGAGTGACACAGGTGAAGAAGAGAGGAGGACAGGTGAAACAATGAACCTGTGTGTTGGGCGGCCTCCCACAGCCCGGACTGACTGTGCTGAGAACTGAGGATCATGTCACGAGGCGTGGGTCTCTGGGTTTACCTGTTTGTTCGTAGACCAAACAGGAGAATCATGTCCAGGCAGCTGGCTCAGTGGTTCCGTGGGGGCACTGGGGTTCTGTGTGTTTAATCAGTGAGACAGAGCTTCCCGAGCACAGCAGACAGTTTGCCCAAGTTTGCTAATCTCTCGGGGTCGCTCCATCACCCTGAACTGGCCACCACAAATTGACAGGCTATACCTGTTGGCATGATTTTACTCTCCCAGCCAAGCCAGAGCCATCCTGTTTCCTTACTTAAAAAAAAACCCTTATTTTACTACCGCACTTGGATATTTCTGTCACTATCATACTTTTGTATTCTAAATTTTTGTAAACTTTTATGTATTCTTATAAGTCATCCCAAATCTTTTTTGGAAGGAAGTAAAATATAAATACATAATACTTCTTTGGCCTCAAGAAGGAATTATGAGGAAACAACCCTAGAAGAAATTATCAAGGTTCCCCATTGCCCAATGGCAGTATTAATGTACACAACAGTCTGTTTTAGACTTTCCACGAGAAATAATTTGTATCTCTGTGATGCACGTTAATGTTTGCCAGTGCTTGTCAGCAGAAATTTCTTCATGTTTAGCCTAAATTCGTAGGTTACATTTTTCCGATTATATGTTTAATAAAAAACTTTATTTCATAACAAATGTAGTCTCTTCCAACCCCTCCCATCAGTTGCAAGTAACTAGGTTTGTCAAACCAGATAACTAGGGAAACTCTGTATAAGTCACATGACTGGGCTCACATTTTTCTTCTATAAATTTTGAGTAGCGAGACCTGAGCAAATCAATAATCCTCCATGTCTCAGTCTACGCCCACAGGCTACATTGTAATAATAGGAGTTCCTCATTTATCCTGTCTCAGGGGAGTTCTCTTTCCCTTGTTCCAGCTCTTGGTGTCCCAGTCCAGTTTCAATGTCATGGATGACAGGTGCTCCCGCCCCACCTGGTACGACCCTCAGGGCCTTAGCTGTGGGGTGCAGTAATCGCGAATCCACAGAGGGAGACTAAACTATTGGTGTGTGTGGACTCAGACCTGAGGACCATCAGTCCCACTCACCGGATGGTGAGCCACTTGCTACAAGGGATCCTAGTGGGTTCCAGGCCCGTGGGCCTCTGTTGGGTTGACCCGAAGCCACCGCAGCGTGCGAGTTAATTCTGTGGGGCTGCTGGACCTTTGCGGGGTTTCCCTCTCAGGGACCCGTGTTCCAGCCCCAGAGTCTGCTATGAGGTGCGTCAGGGACAGTATCAGACATGCTCCTATCTCCCCCTCCTCTCTTCCAGCCCCATTCATGTTTCATGCCATTCCTCGTTGGACCATTATCCTCGGGGCTGCAAAGCACATAAACCATGATGCTCTCTGCTCCTCACGCTCTCTAAATAAAGCAGGACTACATCTTAGAAACTCGGGGTTAATTTCTTAGAAACTCTCCCGTAGGTGAGATGAGAAGCTTTCATTACATCTCAGTGAGTCACTCTTTCCCAAGGAGGACAGAATAATCTTCTCAAGGAAGCAAAACAACAGACACACCCCCGAGTAATGTGTGTGTGAGGTTCTGACTCCCGAGGAAAAGGAGCCAAACCCAACATCGTTCTGATTTTATTAAAACGGCACATCCTGAGCTTGATGGTGATTATTAAAATTAGAAAACGGGCTCCTTTTCTCTGGGCACAACAAACACAATTCTTTTAGCCTTTAAAAAATTAGATATTTTGCAAACCTGGTCATCTTTATCGTTTTCCCTGTGTCCTCCCCCAGGTCCTCCTCTCTCTCTTTAAACTCAGGGCTGCTACTCGGTGCTCCGTGAAGGTTCTGTTTGATGCCAGGTCGCATTGGGGGTTTTAAATGCCGTCTTGGTAACCACTTCTTCTTAACAGACTTTAGATAATGTTTATAATTGTACTGCTTTGCTAAGTCATGCTCAGCTTTGCCCCATGATATCTAGATAGCCAACCTTTCCTCAAACCATCGACGTTTCAAATAATTTTATTCTTTTACTATGATAAGTACTGCCCCAGCTATAATTGCCTGAGTATGTGGGTAGGGATAAAATGATAAAAGGATGCACCACAAATTGATTCTAATCACTTATCCTCAATCCATTCTTTCCTTCCAGACCTAGGGGGAGTGGTTTCTGAGACAAGTCGCAAGCTCTCCTGGTCTTTTAGCTCTTAAGATGTTACACGATTGCTCCCAGTGGATCTGCGTGTGCAGCATCAGCACAGCTCCCAGGACTGCTGTGTGTAGGTTCCTTCAGTTTTTTTCTGGGTCACAGAGGCTGTTGTTCTTTGCACAAGCAGCTTCTAGCTGAATGCTTTGATGGGGGGAATGGAAGAGCTCACACCTTAGGAAAACCACCTCCCGTCATGCCTGGCCCCTCTGCTTGGGTCAGTTTGATGGTTTTATTTTAGTTTCTGTCCTGTGACTCCACCTGTTCAATTAAAGCATGTACCTGCCTTAAAGATGACTTAGTTGAATAGGAGTTTGTTTGCCTCTCATAACAGGAAGTCTAAGGGTGAGTGGTTGGTTGGTAGCATTGGTTCAGTTGCTCATTGGCACCACCAGGGACCTCGCTCTGCTCTTCTTACTTCTCCTGCCTACAGTCTTGCAATTTTTGTCTTGTGGTGCCTACATGGGATCTGCAGCTCCAGGTATAATGTCAGGGATGTATGTGCACAAGGCGGAGGAAGAGGTGAAGGTCAGCCTCACGTCTTCTCTCTTTCCTAGAAACCTGAAGCTATAACCATACTTACGTGCACAGCAGACTAAGAAAAAGATTTATTTTTCCATTCTCAATAGTGCGAAGGAGCACAAGAGAAGGTGGTTGGAGGTGAGTGTCTGTATACCCAATGAACAGTGCTGCAAAAGGGAGGCATTCTAAAGTCATCATTGAAGGCAATCCTTAAACAGCAGTTTATGCTGGCTTGATGCTGTTGTTGAAGAATCCCTCAAATTATGAGGCAGAGACTGTCTCCACCACTGAGGACAAAAATGACAAATACCCACTTTCCCAGCCTCCCTTGCATCAATGTGTGAGAGAAGCATCAATCTGCTGCCTCTCACACGCCCCCAACCTGGACCAGCAACCCAGACATGAGCCCTGACTGGGAATTGAACCAGGGACCTTTTGGTTTGTGGGACAAATGCTTAGTCTACTGAGCCACACCAGTCAGGGCAAGTTCCTGTTTTTTCATGACACATGGACCACAGGCTTGTCCTAAAGATTTTGGCAGAGAGTACCAAAAAGAAAGACACAATTACAATCAAGTACAAAAGTACAATCAAGAAAGAAATTTGTCCAATAGATCACCAAAAGAACATTGTACAGTATCATGAACAAATGCTTTAAAAACAATTTTGCAGTAGAAATAAAATTATCTGTTCATGTTCATAATTATAATCATGCAAAAAAAGGGGCCCAACTAAATTATGCTTGTAGAAGTCAGCATTAATGATCATCTTTGGGAAGAAGGGTGGTAAATGGGAGGGGCATGAGGTGGGCTCCTGAGGGTGTCGGTAAGATTTTCTTTCTTGATTTATTTGTATGCTAGTGTCATGGATATGCCCACTCTTCCCAAACATATACCCTTGTTGTACAAGCTTCTGTATGAACATTATCCTGCAATAAAGAGTTAAATATAACCAAAAAGTAAGCAAGCAAGCTCTTAAGTTAGAAACAAATCAACAAGATGAGAAATTATAGAACAAAAATCAAAAAGAAAGAAGTATAATAGAAGGCCCTGAAATCTGTTAAAAGCAAAACTCAGCAGGAATTGGATGTCATGGTGTTTGACACATTGTAGGTGTCACTAAATACTTGTGGAATGAATGAGCAAATTAACATTTCTCTTCAAGTCTTCCCTCAGTCAATTCTTCAAGTGCATGATTTCAAACACCAATCTTTAGAAGCTCTTTCCATTTGTTTTATCCACACAAAACATTTTCTAGTTCAGCATTTAAAGATTGTTAATTCCTCTGTTATATACTCCTTTTTTTCAGTCACACGTAATACTTTTAGTGTACAGTATGCAATAGGCAACTGGAATAATGAAATCATTGGAAATAATTTGACACAATATGCTTCAAAGAATGAGTCAGCAATTCCTCTACTTATGAATTAAAAAGGTTCAAAAACCTCTTTTATTTCCTTGGTCCAATGTGACACTTAAGCAAGTGACTGCTGATGTCATCTGTTGGTGACTCACAGATTTGCCTTTTTAAAAAATTCCCATGAATAGGCTCTTACTTGATTTTAGGAAAGTTTAATAATTCAGGTTTATAACAAGAGTAGCTTCTGTGGGCTGCCTGGTGGAACTAACCCCCTAGAATTCATCAGTTAACATAGGCAGAAGTTTTTATTAGGCAAACAAAATTATTTATTCATTGCATAAAGTATATGATATGAATATATTATTTTTATCTCTTCTTTAGATCTTACCTTGTTGAGGAAGATGGAATTAATAAGAAATGGATTTTACTCTATTACATATCTTTCAGGAATCTCTTCATAAATATGACTTCTCTCAGCTAAGCTTCTGACTCAGTGACTCTAAGTTTGGGTTTGTAGCCTCTGATAAATACCCGGTCTGCAGTCACTGGTTATGTTTGAAGCCATGTGGTGTAATAATAACCAGAAACATGGGAGGTCAGACTGGCATCCACTTAAGGAATCTTAAGAAGCATAACACAGCTCTTAAAATCTAATCTTAATAGGAGAAGTGGCCCCTGAGTATTGTGATAATGAAGTTAAATTCATATTCTCCCCATTGAGAGTTCCAATATTTTCTCTCTATTGTTTGACTGATTGAAATTATACCTGAAGAATCTACAATTTGAAAAGAGTTTTTTATTCAGCAAGATTTGCTTTCTTCCTAGGTTCAATATCCATAAAGTGGAGATGGTAATGATATCTTGGGGGGAATTATGCATTTGAATTAAAATATATCAGTGGAGTGTCTTTGTATCTTGCAGGAGGGAAACAATCCCCTCAGGGAAATGTCACTGCATTTCCATTGTTCCTGATGGGCATTTCTTTGAGTTTGATTCAATTTAAAAACAAAAAACCATACTGAGTCCCTACTCTATTATGCCTTCACGTGCTGAGGAGGGTGGGAGCGCAGTTCAGAGTGTATAATTCCTGTGGTTAATAAGCTTCCGCAGTCTGGGGGAGACAAATACACTTGCATGAAAGGGACACGTGCACCATACAGCGAGTCCCCTGGAACTTGAGTGCTATTGGAATTTAATTGCTGCTCTAAAAAGGGGATGAGGAGGAGGGTCCTTTGCAGACATATATAGGAAATGCTATGTTAAGTTCAAGTTTACTTGGTATGTTCACTTCAAGAATTTTCATAACATGTAACATGCTAATATTAATCATTAATTTCCGAGATAGAGAGAATATTGTATTTTCCAGACTTTTGTATCTTAGAAACCTTCAGTCAGGGAACAGGACGTTACAACGGAGGATGTAACAGCAAATTGCAGTGAAGTTAACATGGAATTTGGATTTAGAAAACCTGCATTTACATCTTCACTTTTCTAATTTCTAACTCTCTGAATTTTAGAAATATTACTGCTGGGTTTTAGTAAGAGAATAAAGCTACTTTAGGTGTTTTCCTTTTTCAGCGGTTCACTGAAGCTGGTTCCAGAATTTTCAAGAATTTTTCAACCTAGTTGTTGAACACAAACATTATTAAAGTTATATATATGCACACACACACATATATAAACTTATTAATATACAATATATTAACACACTAATATAGTAACTTTAATATTAATTAATGAAGAACAACATATTTGAAGCTGGGGTTCAGTGGTTTCTATGACAAAAAGCAAGTACTACAAGAAAATGAATGTGGAACAGAAATGAGGATGCTCGTGTCCATCGTTGGACATTTGCAGAAAGCACAAGTGGTCTCTGGGTTTCTATTGGATGATGGAATCTTCGGCTACCTTTCAAAGATCTATTTGTTCTCATAAAGTTTAGGTTTTTGTGTGTTTTCAGCAGCCAGTCACTTGTTTTCCTGGCACATCTGGTCAGTGATTTACAATAATCGTTATCTTTCTCACACTGAGAAACTTTATAAAAATGATTAGAAAGATTAAGGAAGTGTAGCCCCTCCAGAAATGTTATAAAATGGATTTCAAAAGAGTCTTGAAAGTTAATTAATGCCCTTTTGGCCTTCTGAGCACGCGCCCCCCATGGCTCGGATAGAAAGTGAATGCCCACTGTGTACCTTCGTTCTAACAAATGATCCGAAATGTACAGGCAGAGGTTGGTCCCAAACGTTAACGTGGTTTTTATTGTGACATATATTGTAAAACTACTGGTTTTTCTCCTCTTGTTTTTCTTTTTTCACTCATGGCACTCACTACATCCTGTGTCCAGTGTCCAAAGACACATTATTTCAATGGACATGGTGTGTATGCCTTTCCTTTGCCCATTAGTCAAAATACCAGTGACCAGTATGTATGCTGAAGAGACACTGGTGTGCAATTGGAGTTTTTCTTCTCCGTGTCTTCTGACCTTTTCTTATATAACCCTTCTCACCTATTCGCATCTGGCTCTCTAGTAATATTAAATAACATCATTCTCATGGTCAATACATGATCAGTGTTAGCTTCTGGTTGCTTTCATTTCTTTTCCATTCTTGAATAGTTATTGACTCAATGATCTCCAAATTTCTTACCTTCCTAATCTCTCTTCTCCCTCCCTCCTCACAACTTTCCTTCTTTCCTTCCCTCCTTCCTTCCTTCCTCCCTTCCTTCCTTCATTCCCTCCTTCCTTCATTCCCTCCTTCCTTCCTTCCTCCCTCCCTTCCTTCCTTCCTTCCTTCCTTCCTTTCTTTCTCTTTCTCTCTTTCTTTCTCTCTTTCTTTCTTTCTTTCTTTCTTTCTTTCTTTCTTTCTTTCTCCCCCCCTAGTTATCATTCTGGGCAATACTGTAATATTGTTGCCTTATAGTAATAATACATTCAAAGAGAAATTCTAATTCCTGTGTAATCAATTACTCAATTCCTCTTACTACCTTTTAAATTTCTGGTGTGGAGATGTTAGTAGGGTATGTAGAGCTAAGGAAATCAGAGATTTTAGATAATCTACACTAGCATACAAATTTATTTTTATGCTGAGCCAGAAATTTGTAGGAAATGAGGTCATGTATGGTGTGCAACATGTCTTTCATGTCCGGTAGCTAAGAGGATAGCATCAACATTGCCATCCCAAATTTCATAATATATTTTGACATAAATCATTCTGCTTGGTTGAATTATTGTTTGATGTTTTAGAAAATTAAGTGATTTATTTTAGACCCAGGTTTTCCTGGTTTTGTTTCATGAATACGCATCAGGTGCCTTTCCCTAGCACTGAGCATTCGCAGAAAACATGAGCGCAGTCTGGTGCTGGGCTGCCAGAGGCAGTGTTTCCAGGCAAGGCAGGCTGTACCAGCCTGTGCGTCAAACCCTTAGCTGTTTCGAAGTCAAAGGGTATGGAAATTGATAGCAGCTGCCGGATATGGTTGGTGTAATGGAAGTTTTTAGTAATAGGTTTTGTATAGCAGTTCTTCACAGAATATTGTAAATTTGACTTGTTTTTAATTCAATGTGGGTTATTAAGAAATGGTTGAGATGTAAAAGCAGAAGTGATACCAAATGATTATTTACTCTTTGAAATTCAGCTTATCTATCTATCTATCTATCTATCTATCTATCTATCTATTCTTTTAGCCTGCATTTGCTCAGTAACATCCTAAAGATTTCTATTGCCCTTAAACACATACTTTAGGGCAAACGGCATATTTTGGGAGCTAATTAACACAGAGGCAGAATCAAAAGTGAGGAAGAATCAGTGAGGGCTACTGATACCAAGTAGTGAGGATCTGTAAGTCGAGGCTGGGTGGTTCTTCTGTCTGGCAAACCTTGGTTAAGATGTGATCAGGACATATGAGAGGTCTGATGGCTCTGGAAGAGGTAAAGGGGGGACACATGTTTATTTCTGTAAGTTGGGGACACTTCAACGTTATGTTACCTTGGGGATATAACCCTCAGTTATGCTCTGCCTGCCGCCTGTGAGGCTTTGATGTCAGCTCTCCCCTTCCTAATCAAGAATCCATTTCCATGGAGACACAAACAGGAAGAGCATCCTGAAAGCATTTGTCTGCTTCTGCTGCCATTTAAATGGAAATAGAATTTACAGCAGTCAAAATAAAATCTTTAATAAGTAATATTTTCAAATGCATCCTTCAAAATTAACCTTCTCAACTTATAAAGTAGGTTCTTAGAGCTGAAAATTTGAAGCACAACAAGGCAATTTTATGCCTGGGGCAGATTATGAGGCCTGCACTTAAGCTAACATAGGCTTTTGACCTTGAAGTGCTTGCTGGGCTCAGCTACTGTTCCAAAATCTGTGTACCTTTTCTATCCCAAAGACAGAGGAAAAATTGACTCATAGTTGGTGCCTAGTAGATGAATATCTGCAGTGTGATCACCTTGCATATATTGGGGATTTTCCTCTCTCCATATTAAGTACTCTTCAGGTCACTTAGCATGTGTTCAGTTGGCAGAAGAGTACACAAGAGTACAGCTGACCTCACGCCAGCTGGCCTGATTGTGCCAGTTGGCTGGAGCAACTGCAATTTTCCAACAAATACTCCATTTCCTTTATGCTGGAACTGGATTGCCATGTGATTTTCCTCTACTCTTTCCAGCAGATTGAGGGGTACCTTACTTCAGCCAGTCAATGAATTGTTCTACTTCCTGAGAGCTAAGGTCCCTAGTGTAAGTCACTTCTCTTCTCAAGTACTTCTCTGCTTGTGGGTGTCATGGGATTAACAGAACATATAGAAACAATTATTTTTTTATTAACACCCTATGGTGTCTCCGATGAGACTAAAACACAGAGCTTGAGAAATGACAATGGAAATGGTGAAATGATGGCTCTATGCTCTTTTTTAAAATTTATGTATTTATTTTTAGAGAGGGGGAAGGGAGGGAGCAACGGAGGGAGAGAAACAGTGATGTGTGAGAGAAATATCGATCAGTCAGTTGCTTCTTGCACACCCCCCAAGCAGAGACCATACTCACAACCCATGCATGTGTCCTGACCAGGAATCAAACTGGTGACCTTTTGGTTCACAGACCAGCACTCAATTCACTGAGATACACCAGCCAAGGCGACCCCATAGTCTTTTTTGCAGAAAAGGCAGTGAGGGTGATGATGGCGGGCAGCATTCTGCCTCGGTGACAACTGCTTGCTCGTCCCCATAGAGTGCGCCAGAGCCTGGAGGCAGCCACCCAGACAGGCTAAAGTCATCATGCTTGAAAAAAAGGTTTTGCTTTTCCCCCTTTTTATAGGGGTAGATTTTTCTGGAGACTGACAACATCAGTGCAGTTTGGTCCCATCATATTCCACTGTATCTGCTCCACCTGTTTTTCCCTCCAGTCCTCATCTGGGCCTATTTTTCCAGTTTTTAACTCAGATTCATTTGTGTTGAGTTGCAGTTTAAAGAGAGCTGTCAATGCATGGACTTATCCAGCCAGAGGATGGTCTAGGGGTTTCACATGGCAGGTGAGCTCTGGTCAGTCCACCAGAACCCCAGGTAGGTTGGGTTGAGGGTTTAGAGCTGGTCTCCGAGCCCAGCGGGAAGAATGCCATGATGAATTAGAAGCACCTGCCTTGGGAGACAGAGGGGTGTGCTGACTCTCTGGAAAAGCATTTTCCTCTTCTGCGATAGGCCGTTGTCACTAACTTTTCTGACTGAATGCCTCCAAACCCATTTTTCCCTTGCATTTTAAAAGCATAGGTAGAGTGAATCCAATGCATGTGGGCATCGTGTTATAAAAGCATTCATACACGAAGTAGCAAAGGTGAAACCTAAAATTCTCCCTCCCCTGTCTCTCCATGTACTGACTCCTGGAATCTCTCTTCAAAGCCATTGTTAACCCCTTGTTGAATATCCTTCCAGAAAATGCTGGAATAGAATTTAACTCCACATTATTCTTTGAGCCTCCTGCAAGTTTCCAGGAACTATGAAAGTGAACAGTGGGGTTTCTGCCCACATGAAACATACAGTCTAGCTGATAACATCCTGCCCGTGGGGAGTGGAGGGAAGCCCACAGGGAACAGGGAAGCAGCATTTTAACGGGGATGAGTCTGAGATCACTCCAGCCACTGTGTTGTCATGACAATGCTGTCTTCACCCTGGAGTGTCCTGACTTTAAGGCAGAAAGCTCAACCCTCCTCCCACCTGCGGGCTGCACTCCTGTATTGGAGGGGAGGCACCCTTGGACCCTCAGAGGCTTCTGAGCAGTACATTTGGGAACAGTTAATTGCGCAGGGTTTGAGGCCTTTGGATTGGAATGATCTCTGTGGAGCTCTAGAATATTCACGGGACACCTCCCTCTCACTCTGGCAGCTGCACTGGCTCAGCCGACGCCCTTCCTCCCCGCCCGTGGGACTGGCCTCCTCCTCCCAGGGCTCATCAGCCAAGATTCCTGTCAGTTCCTCATGGTGACAGTTGTGCCCTGATGCTAGATTATTCTGAGAAGACTTTAAGCTTAGATGCACTCAACTTGTTCTTCTTCTAGGCCAAGGAATTTCCTGTCTTCATTTCCTCAGAGGCACTGCCTTGTAGAGGAGGGGACAACTGGTTGTTTAGCCTGTTCACACACAGTCACCCTGGGACCTTCACTGGCTTTGTAAAGCTCAGACCATCACACACCAGTACCGGAAATGACCGAGTACTGATCTGCATCCAGTTTCAGGGTTTTTTCCTGTTTCTTCTCTCTTCTTATTTCTGTTTAACCACTTGACAGGTCTGGAGTGCTACCTTCTGAGAACAAAGGCTTAAGGACAAGGAGACACTTATGAGCACTTACACAAGCCTGGTGTCAGCACATCTTCAGGTTCAAAAAAGGGCCACTTACAAGGCAAAGTGCTCTGAGCACAGAAAGGTGTTCAGATGGACTGAAAATGTGGCCTTTTTGCACTCTTCCCAATGAACGAGCTCCGCATGCTTGTAGTCACTCCATCTGATCTGACAGATGTATGTGTCTTATCCTTTCATGGACCAAAGAGTTCTCTGTCAGATTCTTCGGCCTCTGCCTCAGTTAGCCATCCAGCACGCAGGAAACAGTCTTCAGAAGGGCAGCAGGAGGGAAATACATCTGTGGATCCATAGAGATTCACAACCATGACTCTAACATGATTCAAACTTGAGTATATTACTGTCAGCCAATTACTGTATTATTTTGGTCAATATCATCTTTATGAAAATTCAGTTTTTTCCAGCATTACAAATTTCATTCGAGAATAAACTTCTTAACTTCCTTCGTAGGCTGGGGGCAACAGAAAGTTATCATGAGCTCCAGCTTCTTTGAAATAGCATTATTACTTTTGAGTCTAGCAAAAAAGACCATTAATCCTTATATACTTTATTTTGATTAATTATCTTGCTGGAGGTCGCTTACCTGGGTCCTTGCCATTTTTTAAAAAGTATACTCAGCTACTGGTGTAATGACAGAGAAGAACATGTAGCACTTTCCAGCTTGTCTGATGATTGTTTGTCAAATATATAAATGTGTGTTTGCTCTCTTTGTTTGAGGGAGAAGGCCTTCTGGTAGAATGATTTACCTAATTTATGACATGTGCCCCCTGATGCTGACGGTCAGTTGATGATCGACTCAGGGCACAATGCTCGCATTATCTGTGAAATGATTTTCAAAGTCATTTCAGTGGAACAATTCTTCAGATAAAGAAGGTCCTGATAGAGGGGTGAGTTGTCGGAGAGATGCAGACATGAAATAATAGCTTTAGTGATTATTCATGTTCATTTTCTGAGCAACAGTCATTAAGTTTTTCTATGTGGTTCAACGTTTATTAAATTTTATGTGTTTTTTATGTGTTTCAAAGCAGCCTGACAGTTTGAACTCTTGTTATTGCTTTGGTTTTTATTCCCAGCATGTGTCTGTGTCCAGGGAAGTCCCAAGGCCAGGCTATCTGTCTGAGGGTATTCTCATGCACAATTTATTCCTCTCCCTCTTTAGAGACAACCATGTATTCATTACAAGTTCATGCAGAAGGACAAAAGTCTAGCTCCAGGACTCAATTTGGGACTTCTTTAAGAGGCTAGTCTCACTCCCAAGTTCTCTGGGGGACTGACTCAGACTTCTGCTACCGTGCATCGAAGTCCTTCTCTTCCCAATTCTGCTTCCTTCCCCTGTTTATCCAAGTTACTCACCCATAAACCAGCTGACTGCTAATCTCCACCTCAGAGTCTGTTTTCCAGAGAACCTGATCTGTGACAATGGACATAAGATTCTAAATGGATTTTTGGAGCTGAATGACCCATTACCTGGCTGGCAATGGTGAAGTATGTCATAGATAAAAATGTGATAAACCCCAGCACATGGTAGCCTAGTGACTTTTGAAACCACCACTCAGGGTCGGGGGTAGGGGGGACTGAGAAGGCATAGTGTTGGGAGGGAATGCACTGGTGGGTGCAATATCTCAAGTTCAGTATTGCAATTACAAAACATTTCAATATTACAGAAGAGGAGACTGAGGTAGCGAGATTATCATGTCCCAAATCACAGAGCTAGTGCATTAAAGAGCCGGGATTCAAACTTTGCAGACTCGCTCAGAGCCTTTCACCTCCACATGTGCTGTAGCTCCAACAGGCAGAGGGTGGAAAGAGACGCAGCCAGTGACTTAGTGGTGGCTTCTAGAGCCTGCGACTAGTCTGTGTGGTCCTTCAGAGGTTGTGGCAGCGGAAATCAGCAATAGACTTAGCTTGGGACCAACTTGAGTTTCAGTTCTGACTCTGCTACTTATTAACTGGGCAATTGGGGGCATTTGACCCCTGTAAGAGTTTCTTCATCTATAAAAGGGAAAAATAATATCTTCTCTGACTTCTTCATAGCCTTGTGGTGAGATTCAAACTCAGATAACATGCCTCAAGCAGCACTGTAAGCTTTAGGGTTTCATATTAAGGTGGTAGAAGGCCAACAATAACACATTAAAACTGCAGCAAAGGCCCAGCTTTGTAGGTTATCATGAGCCCTGGAAGCTCTCAGATTAGTAAGTGTTGTGGGAAAGAAAAATCTCTTTCCAGGCCAGTCCTTAGAGTTGAGAGATCTCCATTACAGTTTGAGGATCGATCTCTCACCAGTCTCTTATCGGTGCCCAAGGAGTAGCTAAGCCTAGTTTTAAATAATTGACATTTAACAAAATTCCATGTAGAAAATTATTATTAGGGCTTTTTGTGCAAAAAAGTTAGCAGAAGATAAGTTAGTCTGAAGTATACTCAGCCAATGGAACTTCCACCTTGGCCTCAGGTCAATGGCTCAGCAAACCTTTCAGAAGTCTGGCTGAGGCAGCAGCTGTGGCTTGGATGAACCAGCTCTGAGAAACTCACCCACCTCGACAGCCCACTTCGAATTATAATACCACTCTTGAATCAGGTGGAGTCCAACTTTTATGACTGTGTTATCTGCAGTTCAATGGCAAGTAGGAAGAAGAGAAATGATTTGATTTTGATTTCAACTTGCCCTAATTAGGGGGGTGGTGGAGGACTTTTTCCTGAATGCACCATTAGGGTGGCTGGCAGATGTCTTCTTAACATTAGTTCTGAAACTGAATGTGCTAATTTAACATTTGTTCAGTTTGGGTCACCTTGTTTTGACATGGTAGCAAAGAAGGCTCTGAAGATCATTTTAAAGGAGGCTTATTTTGGAATGTAGTGACAAGCCCACAAACTAAAGACAACTGTGACCAGTGATCACCGCATTGTTTTCCTGTTTCTGGGCAGACCAGATCCTGTGTATTTGCAGCAGACCTTAAAGTGATTATTTAAACAATGAACAATGTCTGCATTTTCATTCCTGTGTTCAGAGGCTGTGAAGTGTAGATGAAAAAGTGCTGAGTGAGAAGGTTTGAACCTGAGGTCTTACATCCTTTCTACTCTGATGGGCCCTTTACACGTCTATGTTTTTCTTTTAAACTATGTAAATCTGAATTGATTTTAGGCTGTAAGAAAGAATAAAAAGCATTTATTTGAGCAAAAGGAGCTGCAGTTCAGGAGATAGAAATTCAGGTAGCAACCCAAATTATGTTTCACTGAGATGAAGGTTCCCAATTAGGTCTGCGTTATGTAAATGAGGTATCCAAATATGTACACTTCTGATTGGTCTGAATCACCCACTCCTAACTGATTGGCATTATGTGTCCTGATTGGTCATTGTAGAGCAGTTCTGATTGTATGGGGCAGGTCCTAGTTCATTGGTTGAAAGGGGAAACAAGAAACTTCCTTATAAAAGTTGACTTAGCCAATGTAAATGAGCAGGCAATGGTGCTGGAAGTCTAAGGTTCTTCCGGTATACAGGATTTGTGAGAAGCCCCTCTCAACAAATGGCCACTAAGCATTTACTATTTTAAAAATGTGGGCTCTCAGTTGATTTTGAGGGGTGTGTCTCAGCAGATATATTCCTTCTCAGGGTTCATGTCGAAGGAATATTTCTTCTCAGGGTCTACAACTGGTACAATAAAAAAACTACCAATATATTTCTGGGGCTGGTTAAAGAAATTACTTTTCCAGGAGTTCTTGTTTTTTTTAACTAGGTTTTATATTTTCTGCCTTGGCTGGATTCATTAGTCAATAGGTTGATACAGTTTAAAACAATTTTAAGAAGTATTTAATAGAGCACCTTATCAGTAGCTCAAATAATGGAATGAGAGTTTGGTTCTAATCACAGTGGATCTGTTATAGTCTACAGGGGGTTCCTCCCCACCTATCTGGGTTTGTTTTGCCCGCTGCCTAAGGAAAAATGTCTCTTAATACCAGAGATCAGTGAAAAGGAAAGGAATTTATTATTCATTTGAAATAACACAAACTGAAGTTCTCCACAAATGCACACAGTCCTCCCAGCACCCTCCACATGGCAAAAGGGAGCACTTCCAAAGCCTCGTGGTCCTGACTCTCACCCAAGCCTCGTGGTCCCAACCAAGACACGAAAGCCGTGTGGTCCTAAACAGACGTGTGGTCCCAAAAGAGAGAGATTCCCAATGGCTGCTGTGCCTCTGTTTAAATCCCAGCGCTAATCTTCCTCTGCAGCCCCATTTCCGGCTCCTCTCACAACTGACCACAGCTGGCCGCATTCTGGGCAGGTGTGGCCCTGTGGTGTGGAGCCAATTAACTCCAAGCTCTTCTAGACTCCATTACAAATCCCTATTTGGGGCTCCCCTCTTGGCTGCACCCTGTTACAGATCCTTATGTTTGTAAGTAATGAGGACACTTATTAGCAATCCTGCTTTAAATTAATCCAGTACATTCAAGATTACTTCAGCAAATAAAGATTTTGCTTCGGAGTCTAATCCTACCTGTGATTTGTTACTACAGCACCGTTATTTGAAGTGAATGTTCCTGTCTTCTAGATTCAGTTTCTTCTCCTCTGCCCCACCCCTTACTAGATCCTCCTAAGAGAGGGCTAATTATGTATTAGACTAAGCAGAGCTTGGAACATTGATTAGATCCCACCTATTTGGCTAGGACGGATGGGCTACTGTGGCTTAATGGTTGGGATTTATGTATGACCCTCTTTTCTGCTGTCCTAGGGAGATCTGGTCCGGTGGCTCTCTCCCTTTTCCTTTCTTCTGAATGTATAATTGAGCATCCAACAGGGTGTATGTTCCTATGGTTCCCCGCTTTTCACACTCTTCGGCCCAGGCCTTTCAAAGATACACAAAATTTACTTTCATAAGAAAAACATCCTACGTAGGCTCAAGTCTGACTCACACACTCCAACTCAGCTTTCACACTTGGACAGTGTCTCATACTGGCCCACTTGTGAACAACTGCTTGCTTCCCTACATGACAAGTCCTTCTTTCCTAGAGTTCTCAAGGACAGAAAGGTGAGTAATAGCTCAGGACTTGCATGTTCCTGAGTCTGATGATAATATTCTCAGAATGAAACAAAACCTCTTTTAGAACTAATAACTGCAAGTGTTCACACCTTGCTTGTCTGACTGAGGTTGCCTTTGCCTATATAAAATTTGTAAGCTCAGTGACCTGGCTGTTCTTGATTCTATTCTATTCCAAGCTCTGCCTCTTACTTGCTTTAGTGACCTTGTCCCTTAATTTCCTAATTTGTAAAATAAAGGAGTTGAACTAGATCCTCTGATACCTAAGATGTTGTGACTTTAGGGCCCATTTAGATGGCAATTAAAATTTTTTTTAAAAAATCTATGAGTTGCCCTTTGAATTTCAACCGCTCTTTCTCATACACACACTTAAATATCAGTGATTTAAATATGTTTTCTGTAAATGATAAAAAATTACATGATGTAAAATATTTAAAAGGAAATGGAAGGAAATAGGTCTCAAAGAGTCAAGCAGGTCTCACACATTTAGGAGGCCTTTTAAAGGCGGCTTCAAAGGAAATCTTTGTGTCGTTGAAGCAGATCAGGCAGCCTCCAATCTGCCTCGTTTCCAACCTTTTCACACAACCCAGAGCATCACATTTTTCTAAAAGAATGAGCCATGTCTCACACTGAAAAGAGCTTAACGTTTCTGTGAATAACATAATCAAAATGAACCTTCACATCAATGACTTAATCTGGGCTGCTCCATTATGAAGAAGTTCAGAAAGAAGGATCTATTCAAGAGGCCTGCAGAGATGGTAGTAACAAAAAAATAAAAATGCAGCTCAGCTACAAAATGTTGTATTTCAGAATGAGGACATTAGGCTCCACCTTAACACCTGCATAGCTGCAGTGGAGAGTTTGTTAGCACCCAGGAATTAATAGAGCAATGGAGGGAATGAATATTCAGCACCTGCCCCATGTAGGTCTCTGGAGTGAGTTGTCCTTTATTTTCTTTAATCTTGGAATCTTCCGGAGAGGCAGTACACTGTCTTTTCACAGACAAGGAAACGGAGACTTGAGGAGGTTATAACTTACTCCCAGGTGTTACCAAGTGTGCAAGGAATAGAACTCAGATTTAATACTCACATATCTGACCCCAAAGATCTTCTCTTTTTCCTTTGAGGTAATCCATTTGTTTATTTTTTCCTTTGTTTCCCTTCCCTAAGGAGATATACCAGATAAAACATTTCTATAAGCAATGTCTGAGAGTTTGCTGCCTATGTTTTTTTCTAGGATTTTTATGGTTTTGGGTCCAATATTTAAATCTGATCCAGTTTTAATTTATGCTTGTATATAGTATAAAAATAATCAATAGGTTGTGGTGTATTTCTGCACATATCTGTCCAATTTTCCCAACACCATTTATTAAACAAACTGTCATTAGACCATTGTATGTGTTTGCTTTCCTTGTCAAATATTGATTAACTCTAAAGGAATGGGTTTATTTCTGGACTTTTTATTCTGTTCCATTGATCTGTGTGTCTGTTTTTATCTCAGTGCCAGGCTGTTTTGATCACTCTGGCCTTGAAGTATAATTTGATATTAGGTGGCATGATTTCTTCAACTTTGTTCTTCTTTCTCAGAAATGCTGTTGCTATATGGGGCCTTCTGTGGTTCCATGTAAATTTTTGAAATATTTGTTCTAGTTCTGTGAAATGCATCATTGGAATTTTGATAGGAATTGCATTCAATCTATAGATTGCTTTGGGTGGTATGGACACTTTAATGATGTTAATTCTTCCTATCAATGAATGTGGTATATGCTTCCACTTATTTATATCTTCTCCAGTTTCTTTCTTCAGTGTCTTATAATTTTTTGAGTACAGGTCTTTTACATCCTTGGTTAGTTTTATTCCTAGATATTTTTTTGAAGCAATTGTGAATGGAATTGTTTTCTTAATTTCCCTTTCTGTTAGTTTGTTATTGGCATAAAAATGCAACTGATTTCTGGATATTAATTTTGAATCCTGCTGTTTGGCTGAATTCATTTGTAAGATCTAGTAGTTTCCTGGTGGAATCTTTGGGTTTTCTATGTATAGTATCATGTCACCTACAAACAAAGATGGTTTTACTTCTTCCTTTTTAATTTGGATGCCTTCTATTGCCTTTTCTTGTCTGATTGCTATGGCCAGGACTTCCAATACTATATTGAATAAGAAAGGTGAAAGTGGACATCCCTGCCTTGTTCCCAATCTTGAGGGGAATGCTTGTAGATTTTTCCCATTGAGTATAATGCTGGGAGTGGGTTTATCATATGTGACCTTTATTATGTTTAGGTATGTTCCCTCTATTCCCACTTTGCTGAGAGTTATGATCATAAATGGGTGTTGAATTTTATCAAAAGCTTTTTTGCACCTATTGATATGATCTTGTAGTTTTTATCCTTCATTTTGTTTATGTGGTAAATTGCATTTATTGATTTGCAAATGTTGTACCAACCTTGCATTCCTGAAATAAATCCCACTTGATTGTGGTGTATTATCTTTTTGATACATTGCTCTATTCAGTTTGTTAATATTTTGTTGAGAACTTTAGCATCTATATTCATCAGGGATATTGGCCTATGGGAAATCATCAACAAAATAAAAAGACAACCCACAGAACAGGAGAATATATTTGCTGATACATCTGATAAGAGGTTAATATCCAAAATTTATAAGGTACTTACAAAGCTCAAAAAATTAAAAAATGGTCAAAGGACCTGAAGACATTTCTCCAAAGAGGACATCCAGATAGCCAATAGACATATGAAAAGATGCTCAACATCATTAATCATCAGAGAAATGCAAATTAAAACCACAATGAGATACCATCTCATACCTGTCAGAATGGCTATCATTAATAAATCAACAAACAACAAGTGCTGGCAAGGATGTGGAGAGAGGGGAGCCTAGTGCACTGCTGGTGGGAATGCAGACTCATGCAGCCACTGTGGAAAGCAGTATGGAGATACCTCAAAAAATTAAAAATGGATCTGCCTTTTGGCCCAGTGATCCTACTTCTGGAACCATATCCAAAGGTATCCAAAACGCTAATTTGAAAGACCATAAGTACCCCTATGTTTATTGCAGTGTTATGTACAATTTGGATGCCTTTTATTTCTTTTTCATAAGGAGCTTAAAATACGGGAGAAGCCCGAGTCCATCAGTAGATGAGTAGATAAAACAACTATGGGACATTTATGCAATGGAATTTTACTCGGCTGTAAAAAAGAAGAAAATTTTAACCTTTGCAACAATAGTGATAGAACTGGAGAATATTATGCTAAGCAAAATAAGCCAGTCAAAGAAAGATAAATACCATATGATTTCACTTGTATGTGTAATCTAATGAGCAAACTGAACTAACAAGCAAAACAGAGACAGACTCATAGATGGAAAGCAGATGACAACTAGTACGGTCAGGAAGGTTAGGGGTTGGAGGGATTGAGCAAAAAGGAAAAAGGACTCATGGACAACAGTGTGGTGATTGCTGGGAGAAGGGCAGTATGAGGCAACTAAATGGTAATGGGAAAAAATACAATAAAGATTAAATTAAAAAAATAAGATCTTGACATCACTTCCTCCCCATCAGAGGGATGGCTTTGCTGGAGAGGATCACTGCACCTCCTACAAAGCTGAGATGCGTTTGAGAGCTTGGTTTCAACAAGTTTGCTTCCGTCACACCATACCTTTATAGGGGCTAAAAGTGGAGCTGTCAGACAACAAGAATTCCTTTTCTGCTTGATGCGGGATCTTTCAAAGGTTAGAGTGGACTGCATAGTATGTGCAGATATTCAATATTATCCTTGTATCCTTGAGGAAATATTTTTTGCTCTGAAATCCTTATTTGACTTCAGTCTATAATTTCTGCGGCATACCTGGTGCTTCCTGTGTTTTTGTTCTGTCACCTCCTGTGTCAGAGAGGGGGAAAGGGCAGGTTTCTCATCTGTTAAATGGGAATGATAAAGTTTCTCTTTTCCTTTTTTTAGTCTTGTGGTCATTAACCAGAGTAAGCAAAGCCATGAACTGGTCCTTGAAAACAGCATTTAGGAAGCAAGGCCTGAATGTTTAATGCCAGTAGCGGGGATATCAAACCCAATGTCCCATCGACATTAAACAACACCATTTCTAACAATCATACTAGGAGATTCAGATGGCACAGTAATTTCCATATATGAAATGCATATGTCTTGAGGCATTCAGAAATTAGATATAAACAAAGATGACAGAATCTACCTAAATAAAACAGTGCAGACACATCTGTGCCTAATGCTTCTTGTTTTTTGTTATTGTTGTTTTCTGTGCTTTTCTATTTCTCACTCATCAGAGCATTTTAAAGTACACTGAATTCAAACAATACAATTTCAGGTCACAGAGGCCACGAAAAATAACTCTCTAAATAGAAGTGCCACCTCCAAAAAATGCTGCTTAAGAGAAAGAATAATTCTACTTTCAAAACAGATTAAAGTATAAATTAGAAGCAAGGCCAAAAGGATATAAATCTATTTCTTCTCAAAACTCTGTTACACACATTATTTGGTTTACTTCTTCTTTCGGTAAGGAAATTGGCTAAAGAAGAGATTTGCTTTTACTCTTAACCTCGGGGACTATGTATACATTCAAAATGGACACACTGCTGTCTCCTTTGAGGAAGTCTGGTATGATTGTCATTCACAAATGTCTTGCTTATGGAATAAAGCAGGAGTAATGTACTGTCCTTTGAATAGCTTTTCGTTTTGTTTTGTTTGTTTTCTGCAATTGCTTCCTCCACACGCACTGATAAATTATAGTAGAAATGTTGATGTTACATTTGCACTGAGTCCTTTTGTCACTGGATAGGGGTACGGGGAGTCAAGAATACTATTAATGCTAAAGGTTACACTTCTATAGCCTTTTCATTTTTGAAAATAGTTTTTAGTGTGACATAATTTCTCCATTGCTGCAAGAAGAGACCGAGAGAATGCTGTTTTGCTTGTCCCTGCTGCCTGAGGTCATTTCCCAGACTATGGTACCCAATTTGGATTGTCCTGTAAGCAGCACAAATGTTAACCAAATAATAACTCCGACAATGGCTCATATTAGGATAGACAGATGGAAGAGAAGAAGCTGATGCCTGCTCGTTGCTGAACCAAGCTCTAACTCATCCTGAAACCATTCAACGTAGTTTGGAGCTAAGTTCCCAGCGTAAAGAGAGGTTTTTGGATGGGCATGATTAACCACCTTGCAATACAAAATCAGGGAACAGAAGTATCAGCGTTGTTGGGTGAGATTCTACACAGTCGGGAGTGGAAACAATATTCAAAGTATCAACTCACTGGCAAGACCAGGCAGCATTGCCTGCACCTTCCTTCACGTGCTCTCATTCCTTTACTTCTTTCCCCCTGTCGTCTGTGCGCCGGGAGCTGCTCCTCTGTCACAGGGGCTTACAGTCATATGACTTTGGCGGGCCGAGTATACCAAGCTCTTCTTGAATATTGAGGGTGTGCAGCAGGGTGTCAAAGGTTGAGGAGTTCTGTGTAAAGAATTTGGCCACTTTGTTCAATTCAACTTTTCCCATAGCTATTTAATGCTAACACACTTTTGGGTTTTTTTTTTAAATCATATGACATTTACATGAAAGTAGAGTAGGGAATCTCTTCTGATAAATAAAAGTAGTAACCAAGAGCTAAGGAATTTTAAACTGTGCTTTTCTTCTCTACTGGGTTGGGTAGGTGATCAAAACATTCCAGGTTCTGTTTTCTCTGTTGGTGAGATGAGGACTCCAATTGTAGTGCCAAGTGCAGAGTAAGCCAGTACGTCTTCCCTGCCCAGTTCCTGCAAGTCTCCGAGTTTGTCCATCTTGCTCCCTCCCTTCTCTGCTCCCATGCTGGGGACTCCTGCCCTCGGTGGCGCTAACTCAGAGCAGAGGTGAGACACCCTGCTTTTCTCTGACTCCTCAATGCTCTGATCTGGGCATCAAAAGTGGGCTGTGGAGGCCTGACTGTTAAGATGATATATTACTCATTTATTTCTTCACTTATATGTTCACTGTTTTTTCCAATTTTTTTTTTGTTACTTATCTTTGGAACTTTTCTATCTATTGCCTTTTGCTCCTTTCAAGTCACAAAACTTAAACATTTCTGTTTATAAGTATCTATTAGTTGAAGTGCACTGCCTGTAGGAACAGGCAAACTCTCTAATTTAATCCCTCAATCCAATCCAAGTCTATTTCTCCCCTCATGGAGTTCAAAGTGATTGTTCCCAATCCAGGCTCCTCCCCATTTGCGGCCCCTTGATCTTCCTCACTTGGCCTCCAGAGTCTCTGTGGGAGAGGGGTAGAGCACCACGGATTTTACCAGCCCTGGAAGAGGCTCTCATTCCCTGGGCAATGTGACTCAGTACACGACTCTCACCCAGTACACACGACTGTCAGAAGGATGGTCCAGCTATTTGCCAGTGAAGGAGGAAACAGGCCTCCTTAACAACCCTCCAAGCAGCTGGCACCAAGCATCTCTAATCTTTGGAGGGCTGTGAAGGTTCCATTTCAGTTATTTTGGTTGGACTTTCAAGCTGCTAGCTGAATTAAAATGAGTGGTGAAATGTATTTCACCAGTGCCCTTCCATGTTTCCACAAACATAGATATTACTAAACAAAGAAATTTACCAAGAAGACAAATGTGACAAGCAACACCCAGATTACTCATTAGCTAGGAAGCTGAATAATGGAGAACAGGCAAGTGTTTATAAAACATACACAATTCTCTGAAACAATCTTTGTTATGCAAACAATGAGCACACTGGACTTGCATTTCATTAAAATTTTAATGAACAGTTTTGACTTTGAAAATCTTTTTCTTATCATTTTTTATTATAAAACCAGTATTTTTAACTTCTTAACCAGTTCCCTGACCAGCAACACATTTCAAAACCTTTCGAAATGGGACATTTCATTTGCTGTATGTGCCATATTGAATTGTTAGAAGATGATTTTGTAATGAGCCCCAAAGATTTAATATTTTCATTAAGAGAAAAAAGTTTTCAAAGTCATCACCTTTTGGAATATACAAAACTACTTCTGGCTTCAGAGAAATAAAACGGATACCATATTATAAGTATTTTCATTAAGCAAAAATATGAAAGAGAACATCCTTTTCTCTCAGGGTGCTATAATTGCTAGTACTTAGAAGAGTAATTACATGGGAAAATTGGGGTTTGGGTTTTTAAGGGAATGTATTTTTTCCACTCAAGGTCCAGATTGATTTTAATGACTGTTTATGTAGTTGCTTTCAACAGGAGTTAATGGTCCAAGTATGCAAATTGCTTTTGAAAAATAGTGGTGCTTACAGAATTCTCATTTGATGTTTTCCTTGGCTCTTCCTTTTGAGTTTCTTCTCTTCCTGGTTTTTACCTATTATCTCCAAATTCCTCCCCATATTCTGTTTCCAGACCTCTTGACTAAAACACAATGAATTTTCCTCCAACAAGTATCCTTATAGTCTAGGTTCATACACAAAGGTTAAAAAAATAAAACCACCAAAACTAGAAGAAAGGCAGAGTATGTGATTCCGTATGGTGCAATACATTGACTAAGCTAGATTTTGCTTACTCTCTTTTTTTTTTCTTAGTCTGTTCATATGTTGGACATAAAAAGGCCAAAATATTTTATTTCTAGATTGCTTATCTTTTATATTCATTATCACTATGTTTTGTTCACATGGGTGGACAGGGTTAGAGATGTTGCAGGCATTTTAAGACCAGATGTAGAGTTGACCCCCTCCCCTCCCGCTCTGGTCACTGTGGCTCATGAGGAGGCGATATTGGCATTCAAATGTTCTGTTAGTTCATCAGTGCCATCACTAAGACACTTACCCTGAGGCCTGACATTTTACTTTTACTAATTAATTGTTTTTACTAGGATTAATCTTTCTGTAATCCATGCTGGGGGAAAAATTAAATTCCCTTGGGAAGTCTAACCCTTCAACGAGAAGAAAGAAGCATCTATTTTATTCTTCACTTTAACTTTGAATATCATGTGCATTTTCCTCTATTTATTCTGTTTTACGTTATCTACTTCTTCCTGCTAGATGAGATTTTCAAGATAAGACTAAAATTTGATCTTTTTTACTCATGAGTTCGAATACAGGTAGAATGCCAATGATCATTTATATAATGGTAATTTTCTAAATGGACACATCTTAATTAGTAATTCAATTTTTGTATCATATTTGACCTGTCAGAAGAATCTAAATATTGTTATGTTATTTTATCCTTTAATATCCAAAATTTAAAAATTAAAAGGAATATCCTTTCACAAGTAATAGGCTCAAAATTGGGAAGTTAATAGTGTTTAGATGTGGGAGATTTTAGGTGATAAGAATGTTAAAGATCATAAAGAAATAGTGTCAAAACAAGGCAGTAATTCATGAGAGAAAGACAATTGAAAGCAATTTGTGCCTGTAAATTATTTTAGAAAATGCAGAATTCTTTGTCATAAGCAAAATATTAAATATTCATTGCACAATACTCATTTATCAACTGTAGTCAGCAATCTATAAAAGTATTGCAAAATGATCAGAACATGTTAATTACCTAACCAATTTTACTACAATGAAGTGTAGCATATTAAATTAAGTTTAATTTAGACCAACTTACATGTAATCATTTTAACTTTAAGGGAGCTTTCACCAAACACAGAGTTCACAACTCAGCTATTCACTTACCCAACGGTAACACAGAGGCATTTTTTCAGAGGAGGTCAATGTTTTAAGTTTTCTTAGATTCATGTATGAGCACCCACCAGGAACCAGGCCCCGTGCCAGGGGCAGCTTTTCCAGAACAGCTCACACAAAGGAAGGAAGGAACTTGCTCATCTTGGAACTTTGGCTCTCTGCCCAGACAGCCCCTCCCCGAGCCAGGCCTGCCTGCCCCCTGCATCGTGTTCCGCAGTAATTGCTGTGTCAGTGCCTGCATGCTTCCTTTGAAGGACTGATCACCACTTGTTTGTCTGCTATTATATTAGATCTCTGTACTGTAAGTTTTATGAAGGCTGTTTGTAAGTCTTCAGAGCTTCAAACATATTAGATGCCCAATGAAGTGAACGAAAGAGACGTGTAACACTGAGGGTAGCATGAGCTTCTATGACAGATAAATCCTGTGATTTTGGTGACTTAAAATAAATAGGAGCTTTTTTCTCAGTGATGTACAGTACAGTTAGAGTGAAACAATCAGGCAGTCTTAAGAACACAAATCGTGTAGACCCATCTAGATACAAGAATACATATGAATGCATAGTATATGTATATATTAACACATGCCGTGGATTACTATAGACTAAATGTTAGTATCCCTCCTCCCCCCAGATTCCTATGTTGATACTTGGTCCCCAATGGGATGATGGTATTTGGAGGTGAGGCCTTTGGAAGGTGATTAGATCATAAATTTCTGGTGTTTACAAGCCAGCCAGTCTCTGGTCTTTTTGTTATAGCAGCCCAAACAGAAAATAACACATTAACACATGTTACAAAGGTAAATATTCAGTGCTGAGGAAGCACAGGGATGGATCAACTAACTCTGCATAGGGGAAAACAGAGGGCATTTGATTTGGGTCTTAAATAACGAATTAGAGTCTTCCAGGCCATGAGCATTCGATTTAAAGCACCAAAAACAATCTAAAGCACTAAAAGTGTGATAAAAATGATAAAATAAAGGGCTTGTAGACCTAGCATTTCAACTCTGAGAGCTTTGCTTATGGGTAGGGCACTCCAAAATTGCTATTATTGAGCCATCTAGAATCTTGTTCATGTTTTTCCCCTTTAAATTAAAAACCAGTCTTCCTGACAGCTTTGCAGTCCCTTCTTTTTTTTTTTTTTTTTCTGTTTGAAAAAGAAACTGCAAATCTGGATATGGTGGGAAGGCTCATTGGAGAGTCACAGAAGTCAGTCTGGGCAGGTTTGAATGGTCCAGATGTGAATGGGAAGCCCACTGGCTTCCCAGGAGCGCAGGGGACAGGGGACATGATGGCCATGGCAGGAAGAAGGTGAGACACAGGGGTATTTCCGGGAGCCCAGCTTTGCGGGATAAATGATGAGCTCACACCTGGCCAGCACGTAGCAGTTCTGTGGCGGTGGACTTGTGTCTGTGGGAGAGGAGGACACGCTGTCCCTTGTCCACTTGTGCTGCTTTGGCTCTCAGCGAATAAAAGGACATGTTAACACCTTGAATGACAACTGGAATTTTTCAGAATCTATAGTTTCATTAAATAATCTGCACACTGAATATATGCAGTTTTTCCTATTGAGTAAGCCTCAATCTGTACTAATGTCTCGAGGACGTATTTAAGTGAGGAATATTAGGCTTCTTATGGTGGAAAGTTTTGCCTTGATTGAGTTGAAACCCATCTTATCGTGACCTCAGTCCTCCTATTGGAGGAGATTCATCCCGGTGTTTACACACACTGCAAACACAACCACACCTGAAGTACAGTTACAGTAAAACAATCAGCGGGCCCATAAGGCCTTTTGAATGCATATTCTTCACTCATTTGTTTATTCACTTAATTGTGCTTTCAGATTCTAGTCCTGTGTCTTTATTTTTCCTGTTCAGCACTTTGCTGGGTTTTAAATAAAAATAAGCATAAGAAATAACCCTGAAAGAGGATTCAGTTTAATGCCTTTGAGACACTATGGGCACTTATAGGATTAGTAGTTAGAAAACATTTCAGCCAGAATGTATTTGTGAGCACGCGCGGGACCAGCACACAGGTACTCCAGTGTCCCTCTGACAGCAAACGGTGCAAAACGGCCCCCGGCGCCAAAAGCTGCCAGAAGCAAGGGCGTGCCGGGTGTTGCTCTGAGGTTCATGGTTGATGTGGTCTAATAAATTCTGGATTTTGATGGAGACATATTTTTAAAAAAGAGAAATTCTATTGAATATATACCTATATATTTTAATGCTTTATATTGGTGTAATGTAAAACTATGGGCAAAACAATTTTTTACAACTACAAAATGTTCATTAAATTTACTATTAATGCATTGGATGAGTTTATTGAGGCAAACACTCATAATGTTAGTCCTGACACATCATGAAGAGAGGCACACCTGGCTCAGGGAAACATACCAATCACTAACAGATGTGTCTTTTTCATCTGAATAGGGTCATTATCAAATCCAGAAATTTTAACTGACTCTGGTGTTTGATTTACCTTCAATCAAATCAGAACCAAACTGCATAGTGTATAGTGACATATTTTTCATAGAGAATTTAATATAAATGCTAAAAAGAAGTCTTCTTTCCTCTGAGACTTAAGTTAAATATGTTCAAGCAGCTCACTCTTCGCTCTTGTCTGAGTGTGCACAGTACCGGCCAGCTGCCCTCCTGCCCCCAATGGCCCACCCAGCAGCACCGAGCGTGCCCCTCCACAGTCGTTCACCGCGCACATTCCCGTTCAGCGAGGCCTGCTGTAGACATTCCTGCTTTCAACCAAGGTGTCATTTTAGCTTTGCCTTCATCCTTGGTCCGAAAACTTGGAGCAGCTCATCTGACCATGACCTTTGGTTTCTCTTTGAGCCTGTCATTTTAGGTTTGCCCATCAGTTTGCTACTTTCGGCCATGTTATGTTAATATTCCACCTGAGAGGCCTTGACCTCTTTCCTGCATTTTCCACCTGTGAGCAGAACCTAAGCAAGTTCCTCTCTTTGCACTCTGATTTGACATTGCTAGTGTGTTTTCAATCGCCTTAGGAATTTTAGGTTTCATAATCATGGAAGTAATAAAAGATGAGGTAATTAAGTGATACCAAAAATGTAACTATTTTCAAAAAGAAGGCATCCATACTTACAACCTTGAGCTCTGTTTAAAATATACTTGATGAAGATGGAAGACCACCATGATTTTTCAGGATGCAATACAGTGGCAATGAAGTATACGAGTCTCTTGAAGTTCTTACACAGAGCTCCAAAACAAACCAGCATTTTGCTTCTACATTCTTTTCCACTACACGATGGCTCTGAATAAATGACTGCCACCTATGAAGTGAAATTATGAAATTGTGTTCTCTGCTTGCTCGCTCTGGGAGGTTTCTTGCTGCAATCAAAGGAGTTATTCAAGATACATGTCGAAGTTACTGGCTTGAGATGAATTGGTGTGAACCATGACCCAAGGATCACGAGGGACTTACCACAGCCTTCGTGTCACTGCAATGTCACGGGGAAGTGTCTGTGAGTGCCTGCAGGTCAAAAGCTGGAGGCAGGAGCAATCATAAACCCCTCCCTCCTCTGCATGTCAGCAGTCTCCTTGGCAACACATTTCTCTCTGGCCTTTGGAAATTGTTATTGAGTAGAAACAATTTGGGTTGTTTTTGCAACGCAAGTGACTGAAACCAAGGCCAAGACATTATTTTTCTCCATGGTTTGAAAAAAGCTCTCCCGTGAATGTAAGTTAGTGATTAATTGATCATTTCACTCATACTTGATGCATTGTATGGCTTCTATGACTCACGCTGAAGTCCCGCAAGCTGAGCTTGAAAATGCCTTGGAAAGCCAAGTGACTTCCAGGAAGAGGGACAATTCAAGATTCATTATAAGAACCAATTGTAGAAAAAATAAATCAAGAATTAAGTGTGGGCCGTTTCTGCTTGGTCTTCTGTTAAGTGGAAGGAGCCGTACTCTCGGAGTAGTGCAGCGCCACAGTTATCTCACATTTTTAGAGGAACAGACGTTTGCTGAGACTGTAGACACTAACCTTGAAATTACTGATTAAACAATGTACTATGTACCATATGATCTCACCTTTAAGTGGAACCTAGTCAACAAAACAAACAAGCAACCAAAATATAACCAGAGACATTGAAATTAAGAACAATCTGACAGTAACCAAAGGGGAGGGGGGCGATAATGGTGGGGGAAGGGTTTTCACAAACAACTGTAAAGGACACATGGACAAAATTAAGGCGGGTGGAGCAGGGGAGGGAAGTGGGGATGGCTGGGTTGGGGGGAGTGGTGGAGGGTAAATGCAGACAACTGTACTTGAACAACAATAAAATAATTTTTAAAAATATACTGTATCAACCCAAGTTTTTTCTTGAAGGCTGAAGGTAAAAGGAGGAAATGTTTTCAATTAGATTATCACTCCCATAATCCTTACCAGCTGTGGGTGCAAATGTGGTGACACGAGTGTTTCCATGGCCTCTGGACCCACCTGGTCATGCAGCACCCTTAGCATCCCCTGAAATCTCATACAATGACTGCTGCGACTCTCTGGAGATGCCACGCATGAGACCATGAATGTGTTCCATACCCTGTTGTGCCTTGATGCCTCCCAAATGCCCATTTCTCTCCACACCCCGTGAGGGCATCTCACAGCTGCTGCACCTGGTAGTACCTGCCCTGAGAATGCCGATGTCTGTAATGCGGACCCCGAGAAGAAAAATTCATTCACTTGGTGTGAACTCTGAGAAGAAATTCATCCATTAAGATAGACTCCCCATGGTCAATCGAAGGCTCACATGTTAGAAATTATCAGAGTCTACTGACCGTTTGCTGATAGAGACTCCTCACACAAGCTGTGTACTGGAAAGAACCTCAGACTAAACTCCCAGCTTCCCATACCATGCCCGTTTGTTTACACTCTCTGGGTCAACACTTGCAGGGAAACCCTAGTTTTTACTTTCTACCAATGTACTGAGTCCTGGCCAATCAGAACAGCACAATTTGAATACCTCATTTACATAAAATGGATCTAATTGAGAACCCGGGTGGGAACTTTTGCTATAAAAAACAGTATCCCTTTTGTCTTGGTGGAACACAATTGAGGTTGAGACCTGAATCTGTGTCTCCTGGGCTACAGCTCCTTTTTGCTTAAATAAATGCTTTTTGTTCTTCATCACAGTTTAAATTAATTTTGGCTTACAATAAGTGTTCTAGTTCTTGATGTTCCAAGTAACCCTGAGTATATTGGGGTTCCCCATGTACTGATGCATGAGGCTCTGTTGTGGCTCCCACATCTCACAGGATCCCTACATAAACAGCTACCTCAGATTCTGTCTCCAAGCTCTCCTGCATAGACTCCGGCATAATTCCATGAAGACCAATAAAATTTTAAGTGTGATACCACGCTACAACCTTTGAATCACTTCCCTCCAGTCACTTATACACAACAGTCTTCCATTCCAGTTCCAGCTCCTGGGTTCTCTGAGACATCCTTTATTCTTAAAATAAACCCTCAGGGAAGTTGAAAAATGTAAGTTAACAGCTCCGAAGGTGTAGTCCATGTACCTCTGGGGGTCCCTGAGGCCTTTCAGGGGATCCATGAGCTCACAGTTAATTTTAAATACAAAAGGCATCCATTAATTTACACTGCTCCTGCATCTTTAGAAATACTGGTAATGAAAAATAAGAAAGTTCTCCCAGAGGAAAACAAAGGACACAGGTATTCAATAAGAAGACTAAAAGATGATGATGTTCAAATGATTTTGAGAGGTTACTCCCACATGCCTGCCCACCCTATTTTAGTCACTCTGAGTATATGTGGGATAAAGGAGCAAGTGGAGATGAAGAAAATAAAGGTTTATTTTCCTCAACATACCATCTAGTTGAAGGAGACGTGCATACTGAAATGATGAGAGCAAGTCAACAGTACGTATTATGATTATCTGTCCAAAGTGGTATAGAACACAAGAGCAAGGGAAATCAGAGATGGAGGAAAATAAAGTGCTTCTGAGTAGTGAGGGACAATATCAAGGAAGATCCTAGGGCAGATTTTGATTTGGATGTGATTGGTGTGGGGTGAGGGGGAAATGTTTCAATTAGGGGTGTGTGTGTATGTGTGTGTGTTTATGTGTCTATTGTTGGTGATGTAAAGAGTAAAGGATTTAAACAAGGAATAACCTTAGAAATTAAGCATAAGTATTTGATGTTTATTTTCTGGACATCAGAGAGCTATTGAAGTTTTGTGAGTAAGGGGCCAACGTGAGACGGGCAGTATTTTCATCAGGCTGCAGAGTTCAGGGTAAATGGGGAGAAAGGTGGCAGAGGACAGGAAGGCTGTGTAAGGGGCCTTCGTAGCCATCCAGATGTGAGGTCACACGGGTGTGGACAAGGGTTCTGGCAATGCAGTAGAAAAAAAGAGCAGAATGAAATGGGGATTCTTGGAAGTTAACAAAAGATGATTTGTGAAGCAAAAATAAAAGGCGGTGATCATTTTACCAAAACAACTTAGAGACTGAAATGAAAAAATCATTTTTGATGAGGAATAATGAACATGATATAAAAATAGAGGAATGGCTTTTAAACTGTTTTCTGAATTACAGTTTCTTAGAACATTTGTGAAAGTCATAAAATATAATTTGAAAATTAACTATTAACAGATTTTCATAGAAAACAACACACTTGCTTAAACATATAACGTAGACACTTGAACTCACGGAGGCCGCCGGCAGCATTGACCTGAGCCTCCACGCGAGCTCATCCTTTGTGCAGACCCAGAATAAAGCTGCATGGTCCCTCTGTGTGTTCAGATCTAGAACTTTGAGAAAAGTATTGCTGAGAGATTGTTGTTTTTCAACCGTCTTTTTTCTGAATTTAGGTCTGCTGAAATCAGCACACCGTAGACCTATATTAGTGATTTTCAACCCTTTTCATCTCATGGCACACATAAAGTAATCACTAAAATTCTACAGCACACCAAAGAATATATTTTTGCCAATCTGACAAAAAGATGGGTATAATTTTGATTCATTCACACCAGGTGGCTATTGTTGTGCTGGTTGTTGTCTTTTTCTAAAATTTGACAATCTAAGGGAAAAGAGGCCAGTGCCCCCTGACTAGTCAGGTACTGCAAGTTTGAAAAATTATGTTGGCACCCTGGTAGAAAATTGCATGCAAACCCAAGCTACAGAAATATAACTCAACCGTTATCCGTAACTCTTTAGGTTGTATGTACGTATGTAACAAAACAGAGCAGTTGTCACATTGAAGGACTTCATAATACGTACCTACTATTCTGTTAGCTTTCGTCCGTTAAAGTATTGGGTTTCCACTGAAGGCATAATGTAGAAAGAAATCTATGTTTAGAACAATTTGAAAGCTACTTGTTTAGAACATATTAAGTTTGAAATTTTGGTGGACCCCAGATGGCAATAACATAGGAAACTGGGCATATGGGGTTAAGCTGATCAGTTGATAATTTTGAGTCTGGTGGTAGATATGGAAATAGCTCAGACAGTAGAAACTGTGGGAAAAATAGGTCTCCTAGTGCAAAGAGTGTCCAAGGCTCTGGAGTGGGGAAAGAGTGGGATCCAAAGCTGAAAGAGAGGGGAAATTAAGGGTTGGAAGTAGAACAGTTCTTAAACACTTTAGATTACAGGGTCTTACTCTGAGAAACCAACCAAAAGTGTCTCAGTTGCAACAGAAGGCTGTAAGAAAATATCTGGACAGTATGAGTTAAACTCCATCAAAGCTGGTGAAGAAGAAACACCTAAAACATCTGGTAGAAGTGGAAACCTGCCCAGAGAGAAGTGAATGCATCACATTGCTTCTATGACAGAATGCTAGTCCAAAAGAAACTGTGTAGCATCTTTTATAACCGATGAGAAAGAGGGAGGCTAGGAGCAGAGAGGAGAGAGAGAGAGAGGGAGAGAGAGGGATCCCATTAACTGGTAGAGGTTCAAACAAATCCTCACGACAGGTCAAGTATGTATAGTATCAAGTTTGGAGAGAGGTAAGAAATGATGAATAGAGTGGTGTTCTGCTGTATAACAAGTTAAAAACAATAGAAGCGAGGGAGAGGAAACTGCAAATATGACCATATAAAACTAAAGAGAACAAAGGAAAGAAAAGTCAGAGGGGAGTCGAGCACCTACGAGGTTTATAATAACGAGCGTTCCTTCTGTAGAGCACCACAGAAACGAACAGGTAAACCGGAGAGAAGTAGGAGCGGATGTCCAGGTCCCACAGTGAGGCAGGTAGGCAGGAAGGGGAATTTCAATGAAACAAGTCTGTTTTCATTTTCCGTGCTGTAGAAGTTGCTTTGATTTCTTCCCCAATGTTGGGAACACTTATGCTCCATTAAGGGTCCCAGGCAGCTCTTGTCAGAGTTTATATTTTTTCACTCTCAATTTTTCTTTCTGATTGGAGGAAGTATTTTATCTTCTATCTTAGTAACCGTGTAGAAAGCTTGTGATTGAATTCTGGCCTCTTTTCTGTGAAAGGCAAAGAAGTGATTGTATTGGGCTTTGGACAAAAATAAATGCTGCTCTTTCTGTTTATTTAATTTTAGAAACTTGTTGCTTTATCCATATTGCACAAAGAGTAAGTTTTCCTGGTACATAGATTCTATTTAAACACACATAATATTTATGTACAAAGAGAGAAAGAAAAAGTGCAATTGCATAAAGTGTGTGTGTCTTGGTGTGTTTACATGTGCATAGGTCTACAATTGGGGTGGGGCTCTGTGATGATAATAACAGGTGCTTTCATTCAGTAAAACTGAATGTGACACTCTCTAAGGATGGCGCATTTCACAGTAGCACATATGTGTATAAACTGCCTCTAGTTAAGCCTTGTCTAAATCAAGCTTTGACTTTGAGACTTTCCAATCTAGAAAATAAATGCGAAGCATTTTCCCTTAAAGAACAGACACAAAAATAATCACAACTTGGAGCTCAAAAACTGAGTCAGAATGATGAATACTTTCAAGGATATAACATAAATCTAAAAGCACACTCCAAAACCTCTCCTAAATTCCTGCTCTCCTGAGCCTACATGCAGGGTCAGAGTAAACCCAGGTGCTAGAACTTTCTGACTTTAGGCCAAAGAGATTTGCCTAGTACTGTGATCTGGGACTCAACATGCTCAGAGCCAAGTCTGCCCTCACTTAGTGTGCTAGCTCTGATAACATTTCTGGTCTGAACCTCGCAGAAGCTTTAAGACCCTGTTCTGCCATTTTCAAGCTCCCTCGAAGACTGGAGTGCTTGCCTCACACCCCAGCCTGGTGGCTGTGTGCCCTGCTTCCTGCTGCCAGATCTCCCGCCAGCGGATCCCACATCAGCTCCTGTCACTCTGTTCCTTTCACTTGGGGAGGCGTGCTTGAGTCCTTTTGGGCCCCTATGGTTGCTCACCTGGCTGAATCCTTGGTGGGTCACCCTAGCCCATGGTTGCCACGGTTTCAGAGCTGTAGGTCCAGTGCCTAGGGCCTACCTCCCACCTGGCTGTGCTATGTGGTTCTCCTGGGCACTCCCCTATCCAGCACTGTGTTTGCAGTTGACTTGGTATCTCCTGATGCTGATGGGAATTATGACTGAAACAAAGCAGCATTCACTTTTTGATTTTACATTCAATTCTACAGATTTATAATTCAGGTTAATTAGAATAGGGCTAGACTAATCTTTAATATCATATTAATTAAGGACAAAAATCTGCTAAATGAAATGCTGAAGTGTCAGAGTATTTAAATTTTGCCAGAGAATCAACTTTCCAAACACACTGAAGCACTTTTCACCTACTTGGGTAAAACATGTATTATATGTATTCCTTGGGAATTTCATGTCCTCAACAAAGCACTTTCTCTAAGGAATACTTTCTGTAAAAATTCGACCTCATAGATTAATGAGATTGCATGTCTTTTAAACTGTTTACCTCTTAGATCTTTTGATGCCCTTCAAAGAGCCTGCTGTTTCTGTTCACGTGGTTAAAATTAACAAGGGTTTGAAATAGTTCAAAACTGTTAATCATGCTAACAGTTATACATTTGTGAGTTTATAGAAGCACATATCATAGAAAATCCATAGGAATTAAAGCTTCAATTTGATATAACTGCCAAACGTAAAAGTTTTTTCTGTGTCATTGAAAACTTGCGATACATGAGCAGTTAAAACATGTTTGACCTCATTGTGTGGGGTTCAGAGCACGGGCATTTTAAAATTCAGCTCTTTCCTTTATATTCTTTCTGGGCATTATTTCCATTTTTGAGACTTTGCATCAAGAAGGGACATTGGGAAGTAAAGGACCCCAAGGAACTGGAAAGTGGGTGAATGAGGCAACCTTTGAATCCCTGGTCTCATTCGTATGTCACAGCACCTCCCTGCATTTTACAGATGGAGACCCTTCCAGGCCACAGCACTGAGCCTGGTGAGCGGCCCAGAGCCAGCCAGAGGGAGAAAATGCGGGTGTGCAGAAGAAGCACATCTTGAACTCATGGAGCAGGTGCTTTACAGATAGAAGTGTGTATTGGGTTGGCTACTCAGCATTTTATTGTACAAGGAGGAAGTAGCTTTATAACTGTTCTCACTGCTGCCCTTGAAACTCGCTCTGTTGGTTTTCTCACTTCTGAAAGGTAATCCTCCTTAAATACCAGAGCTTTGGGGTCACTAAGCTCCCGTTTTTGAATATTAAATATCTGATGGATAGTGAGGCTTTAGTCTATCATCAGATTCAAGTGTTCTCCCCTCCTTACTCTTAGAACTTCCAGATTATTCTCCTTTAGCCCCTGAAGTCTCTGCCAGGGCTGGCATGGAAGCGTCTTGCTGCCGGCCATCCAAACTATGTAGGAAATAATATTAAGCAAAACATAAGCTAAAGTTGTTCTATGATAGAGTTTTGGGTAACTAAATGTGTGTTTCCTTTCAAAATGAAAATATTGAAAGGAAATATACTGAAATGTTAGCGGTGATAAAATTACCTTTGGTATTGGGATTGCAGATAATGTTTTCTCTTTCTTAATACTTTTCCATTTTCTATAGTAAGTATGTTTTTAAATAGAAAAAGAGTATACTCCAAAGAAAATTATGAGTGCCCTCTAAAAAATAAATTCTCCACATTTAATTCCTCCCAATAGCCCAGTCACAACTAATAAATCACATTATTGAAACTACTGCTCCAGATTACTGGGGCTCTAATTCCGTGTGACTCAACATTGAGCAAGTTAATGTTAAATGAATAAATTAAGAATTTTTAGGTGCCTTTTTCTCTGGTTTCATTGTAACCAGAGCTTAATTTGCTAATTTCTTGATTAAGAAATCAAGTAATAACAATAAGAAAGAAAAAAGAGTATAATAGTCCCACTTGCAAATAAAAGTCCATATATGTATCAAGTTGTTATTCACTCTGAGTATTTCCAAAGAAAAATTTCTACCTTTTTTTATTTCCATATTTTTCTATCAGTAAACTTATTTTCTTTTTGCCTAATTCAGAAAGGCTATTTTCTTCCAAGAAGGAGTCTGCTATGCTTTTGCACATGAAAACAGTATCTCCATGGTGCCTGGGCCCAGAACCTGGAGGTTATGAGACAGGCTGTTTCATAATCTTGGAGGTGACCTGTTCTTAACATGGTCCTCTAAAGAGACATTAGATTGTGTTTTCTCACACAGAATATAAATTAATTTCTTTGAAAATCAAGCTGTCTGAAAATAAACCAGAATGCCTATTTGGTGCCCTGATCTCAGATCGGTCCGGTTAGATTGGTGATTTTTCATGAAAGTAAATAAAAGTGCATAGTGTGTGTGCACAACACACACATACAATGTAACGCTGTGACTAATGGCTGGTAGCACTGTTCAAGGAGTCAGAAAGTTCCTTTGTAAGGGCTACTATTTTTGAGGTTGTAATCTATGTCCCTAATGCATTTCATTTTCTAATTCCCCAATTCCTGCTCTTTTGTGACCCTATATCTCTATACATGCTACTTTCTGGAGCTGGAGGGAGAGGGTAAATGGGGTAAGCATGCACTGTGGAGTCATACAGATGTTGGTTCTAACCATTTGCTATAACTTATCAATTAAATTACACTCCTTGAGTCTCCATTTCTTCATCCGGAACATAGGTCCACAACAGGGATTATCTCATAGAACTCTGAGACAGTACTTGTGAAGGACTTGGTAAGTACTCAACAAGCATTTAGCCACTCTCTTTCTCACCCTGTCTTAGTCCGTTTGGGCTGCTATAACAAAAACACCATAGACCGAGGGCTTGTAAACAACAGAAATTCATTTCTCACAGTTCTGAAGGCTGGGAAGTCTAAGATTAAGGGGCTGGCAGATTCAGTGTCCGGGTGTCCAGTGAAAGCCGACTTCTTACTTCGTAGACCTTACTCACATGGCAGAAGAGGTGAGGGAGGGCTGTGGAGTGGCTTTCACAAGGGCACTAATCCCATTCCGGAGGGCTCCACCCTCATGGCCTAATCACCTCCCAAAGGCCTCACTTCCAAATGCCATCCATTTTAGTGTTAAGATTTAACATGTGGATTTGGGGGGCACACAAACATTCAGTCTATAGAATATTTCTCCAACTCTTGTATTTTTATAAACACAGAGGCTTTCGATAATAAGAGGTGAGGGCATTGTCTCAGAGAGGAAGGGATGGTGTGGAAGAGCAGGCCCAGGTCTTGTCCGGTGTTGGCGGGAAGGGCAGCAGACAGCCTGGCCCCTTGCACAGGTGCTTCCTACCTCCACTCGCCTGCTTTTTAACCTTGGAGGTCCTTCATTCACCAGACCAGCTTTTGGCCCAGACCCAGGGTCAAAAATAGACACTTCCAGACTGGTCAATTTTTCCACCATCATTTATTAAGCATCTTCTCTCAATTTTATTTTTTTTTATTTAATGAATCCCCTTCCTTTAAGCTTGCTCAGCCTCTCCTGTTAAATTTCTTTCATCTTCTCTCATACATGTTTTCTTCCAGAGTAACTTAATACAAAAACGTAAATGCAAAAAAAGAGGCATTTTAGATAAATAAGAATCAGGATCTATTTAATGTTTCTTGCATCCCACTACACACCAACTTTAATGAACATTGAAAACATCTCAACCTCAGCATGAGAAAAACTCATACATATGAGCTCTGGGGTGAAAGTTATAAGTCGTTTCCTGGGCCTTATTACTACCTAGAGCTCAAGCTTTCCTTAATTTACTCCAAATAATTTCTCTGGGGGTGACGGGTATATCAGTGGGAAAACAGGAACTATTTGAGCTACCTAATGAAGAATCTGAATAAAGATATTGTAAAAAACTTGTGAAGTTCCTCCCAAGAAAAAAAGCAGCATTCATCACAAAGCCTGTCATCATTAAAATGATTATCCAGGGGGAAAATTACCAATATTAATATTGCTATGACAGATTTGTAAGTATTTTTGGTACTGTAACATACAATATGTTCCCATGGATACCTCTTGCTCATCTGAAAAAAAAAACAGTGCTAATAGTGTAGTTTTTATATTGTTGTAATTATCTAAATGCTAAATGTTAAATTACAGATAGTTAAGTGATCTAAACTTCAGGAGTTAGAAGTAGCTCAAAATTCAACCAACTCCTAATTATTTACTTCACTAATTACCTAAATAAAATGTATTCTTTACAAATGAACTCACTAATTAGGGAAAATGATTGCTAACAATTTTGTTTTGATTTAGTTGTAATTTTTCATGGAAATAGGTTTGTGCTTTAAAACAATGTGAAAAGTGAGCATTTCATTTTTAAAAGCACATGACTGCTAAGTACCCCACAGTAGGCGTGGACACATACATGATGCTTAGGCTGCATTTTGGTTTCAATCCCAACCTTAACTGCAGCTTGTTCAAAGGGCAAATCAAATACACCTCTTGTTTTCTTTCCTTTTTTATTTATTGTTTCTTCATTCCACTGTTCATGATATTGGAAGGCAAGAAAGGAGAGGGGCTCAGATGATTTTTTTAAAATTCTGGCTCCAGTTGAGTGTAGGAAGACATTGAAAGTACAGTAAGGATTAGAACAGGTATAAAAAGATGGTGGATGGAGCAAGGTGAGGAGGAGATGCTGGGTTGTACTTTCCCATGGGCTGTTTGTGGAAGGCAGGCATTGTGTCAGGAGTGAAGTTTCAGAAGGCAGAGGGGTGCAATCCAGGTATGCGTAGGGGAGAGAAAAATGAGAGGCAGGTGTCAGGTGCTGAATCCTGTCTTCCTCCCCACCTCTCTGAAATTCACACTTTGAAATCCTAACCCTTAGTAGTTCACATCAGGCTGTATTTGGAGATAGAATTTTTAAGGAGGTCATTCAAGTTAAATGAGGTTACTGGGGTGGGCACTTATCCAATCAATGGTGTCTTTTCAAGCAGAGGAGATTTAGACACAGACACGGAGGAATGACCCTATGAAGACAGGTAGAAGACAGTCACCTACAAACCAAGGGGAGTGGTCTTGGAAGACACCAACCCTGCTAACACCTTGATCTTGGACTTTTAGCCTCCAGAACCGTGGGGAAATAAACTTCTGTTGTTTAAGCATCCAATCTGTGGTGCTTTCTAATGCAGGGCCCAATTAGGTTAGCAAATTGTTACATATTCTGTGACAGTAACTCCTTCCAAACCCTCACCCTAAAACTGACTCTACACATTTTAGCAAATGTTCTGAAGTCATGAAATGTTTGGAAGCTGGTGGAGCACAGGAATGAAGATGAACCCAGCATGAGAATTGAAATTATGTGTATTATTACTCAGAGTCACAGGATGATTGCAAAAAATTCTCCAGGTGGACATTTCAGCCTTTGAGGAGATAAGCTGAGACTGTATGTTTCAATCAGAAAGTCCAATGGAGAAGTCTGCTGAACTCTTTGTGAAACCACAGGCTTGAGATCAATATTTAAATTATGCTTCATTGATGAGCAATTTCTTAAGGATTAGAGTCCTACACACAGGATTTGCCTGAAGAATAGTGTTATTTTCAAGGAAAAGGTTACATTAACCTGAGCTCAGGTACAACTTTTGGAGCAGTGAGAGAGAAGGGGATGTACCTAACCAGCCACATGAAGGAAGCAAACCTTTGACCTCAAAGGCAGCTGAGTTGTCCTGGCCTGGTGTTCTCAACCTTATTGGAAGTAGAGCTTTTTGGCTATTTGAAAGCAAGGTGTCTGAATAAAGCATTATTTCTTAAACTTTAGAACAGAATCATGGAAACATTTATTGTTATTAACCTCAGTTTTTGGCTTAAAATAATAGTTTCTTGGCTGTCATCAGCATTACAAGGCAAGACATCAGAAGAATCAGTCCTTCGTACCTCCCCTTTCAGTAATGAATGCACAGAGTGGATCTTCAACAACAAAATATCCAGCCCAGAGTCCTAAGCCAGCTCTGTCTTAAAGACACCAAAATGCAATTGCTTTAAACGTGTCTGTGGTCCAAATGGTTCTAGGGAGCACAGTCTACACAATGAAATTCCTTTGACCTGGCCAGAAACTTGGGGGAAGCATATTAAATATCGCATTATGCTATTTTTCTAAGGCCTTGAGCTCCTTAGTTCATCCAGGAGAAGCAATCTGATTTCTAACAGAGGCATAAAGTGGCACTGGCACTGATGTCACTAGATCACTGGGCTATCACTAGGTTCACCAGGGTGTCAACTGTGGTGCCAGGTGTAATAGGCTTCGGCTGTAAGGTGACTTCATAAACTCTGTCTGGGAAAGCTGTCCGAATCTGGGATGGCTGCTTCTCTTAGCTCACGCTGCTCACAGAGCTGCCCAGACTAGATGGGATTTCATTTCCCTGCATGGAGCTGAATGTAGCTAGGGCACAGTGCTTGTTTCCTGATTGATTTATTTTTGCTACAAAAAAATAAAAGGGGTTAAAAAGGATGGAAGACTCCAGAATCCAGTATAGTTGACAAGAGTTGTGGCATGAGGGTTAAATGGCCCCTACTTCCTGGATTCATAATTAATTAATGTTATTCCTGTCTCTTACTGTATGCCAAGGTCTGTAATAGATGCTGATGATAATGAGTATCTCTTCCTTTTTTTCCTTTCCTTTACCTTTCAACATTTTTGTCAGTAGGTTCTTCCACATTCTTCTGGGGTCTTGCCTTCTCTTGAGCTGGCTATAGTAAAATAATCATTTTAATTTATATTCATTTTAGTCAATAAAAAGTAAGATGTGATCAAAGTAAAATACTGGGAAGTCATTGTTTTCCTTAGAATTTTGAAAATACATTTATTACTTAGGCATGTTAGGCTCTTGTGTATAATTATTTGGCAATTACTTCATTCGCATCCCAGTTCCTTTCCTCAGCAGGAGACTGCAGTGCTCTCTCACCCCACTCCTTCCAAACGTTATCTATCACCAAACTCATTACTGAGCGTAGTTCAGTGGGGGTTTCTCAATACATACTTGGATGGATGTCCTCAAAATTGATTCTCATGGTCCAGGTATACACAATTGAGTACAGGTAAAAGCAGGGTTTAGGTTGATGCTTATAAATGCCCTGATAGAAATTTCCTTGGAGGCAGCCAGGGCTAAATCAGGCTTTGGCATATTTGACACATCAGAGCTAAATCCTGGGAGTTAATCCAAGCTTGATAGCACAAGGTTACCAGAAGAATCTCACGGAAAAGAAGGGAAAGATCCTGTATCTGTAGGCTTCCTGAGAGGAGAAAGCCCATGAAATCACAGGTGTTTAGGATTCTAAGTTGCCATAAGAATGACTGATAAAATATCTCAAAAAGGACACCCATCGGAACAAATACTGCTATATGCAGGATGCACTGATGGCAGAATCCGGGATGTGTGAGACTGACAAGGACCTGGGTGGGGAGCTGCTTTCCAATCTGCGTGTCTGCATCTGATATGCGGTGCACAGGGTTTGTGGTTTGTGGCTGGTTACAGAGAGTATTTTCAAACCACACTGCTGTGGACTATGTTATATAGCCTCTCCCTCTCACATGTGCACACTCTGTCCCCCACCCATCTCTATCACTATCTCTATCTCCATCTCCATCTCTCTATCTCTATCTCTATCTCCATCTCCATCTATGTCACTATCTCTATCTCTCTCTAGCTCTTTCTCTTTCAGTATCTCTGTCTTTCTCTAACTCCACCTCCACCTCCACCTCCACCTCCACCTCCATCTCTCTCTCCACCTCCACCTCCACCTCCACCTCCACCTCCACCTCCACCTCCACCTCCATCTCCATCTCTCTCTCTATCTCTATCTCTATCCCTATCTCTATCTCTATCTCTCAGGATTTGTGCTCTGAAGATTTGTGGCTTGGCTTTGGCCTTAGCCTAATAGCTAGTCAATTTCTCCTTTCTCTTCCATTTGCCTTCTTCTCACAGTTTATGGTAGATTTTACAAAAATAGTGACTACAATCTGTCATCCTATATCTATACCGTTTCCTAATACATTCCCATACTGACTGGGCTTGCCCCTGTGACTTAACTTACTACTGGTGGGCTGTTAGCAAATTTAAAGGAAGCATGTGTTTAAAGTGCTTGCACATGGGCTTTAGTGAATTTCTTTAAATTGTTGTTGTTTTGAGTGGCTACGTTTGGGGTGATTTTTTTTTTTTTTTTTGCAGCGAAAGCTAACTGATAGAGAAAGTGATGCCTAGACCTGGGGTGTTTCCATAACAACAAAATGAAACAAAACGTGCAATAGTAGCTTTGGAACCACTCAGTGGGCAGAAGCTGTAAAACATCTTGTGAGGCCTGGAAATTGGCAATCCAACCGTTACTGGAGGATGGAAGGACTGTGACATGTGTTATGTAATTTCATGAGATAATTTGTAACACTACTGCCTACAGGAATTTGGAAAATAAAAAAATGTGGCTTCTTTGGTGAAATAATTTTCAGAAAAACTGTTATTTTTTAACATATTTTATTGATTATTCTATTACAGTTTTCCCATTTCCCCCCTTCATTCCCCTCCACCCTGCACACCCTCTCCCACCCACATTCCCCCCCTTTAGTTCATGTCCATGTGTCATGAGTTCTGTAGCTTCTACATTTCCCATACTATCCTTGCCCTCGCCTGTCTATTTTCTACCTACCAACTATGCTACTTATTCTCTGTACCTCTCCCCCTCTCTCCTCATCCCACTCCCCTGTTGCTAACCCTCCATTTCTGTGGTTCTGTTCCTGTTCTAGTTGTTTGCAAGTTTGTTTTTGTTTTTGTTTTAGGTGTGGTTGTTGATATTTGTGAGTTTGCTGTCCTTTTACTATACATGTTACAATTTTCTTTGTTTATTTGTTTATGATGCTATAGGAAAATAAAGATGAGCTAAAAAAGAACTAATCAGTTTGCAAGAAGAATTTATATATAGAATATATAGAGAGGAGCCAGGATATGCTGGATTAAGTGTTTCTCACTTGCAGTCTCTCCAACCAGTAGCAGAGTCTCAAGATAAATTGAAACCTAAGGGTGTTCTTAGAATTCAGGAATGTCAACAAAACCGGACAGACTCTGTCGAGATCAAATCAAGGGTTTGTTGTTAGGACTTACAAAAAAGGTGATGTCTAGTAGACTGTCTCAGCTAAGACAAAAGGCCTTTGAAGACTCTAAAGAACATCATCTCACAGCAGCTGAACAAGCTGCCCAAGTAATCTTGGAAATAATGCAAGTTTGACCTTTGGTAAAAGATAAAGAACTCACGTGTTTTTAAAGGGAGTTGTATCAGCAAAAGGGCTGCTACCTGAGCCTCTTCAAATGAAAATGAGGCCTCTGGACTCCCAAATTTCTACTGGAAGCAGACTTACAAAGCTACTTAGTTACCTACTTGGGCTATTATTATTACTACTACTACTACAACTACTACTATTATCTTTGGAAAAAGGAGGATGTCTTAGAGGGAGGAGCGAAAGCCCAGAGGGCAGAGCTATGGATCATAGAGAAGAGAGTGCTTGAAAAACGGCTGCCCAAATTCCTGCTCACTGTCGGTGCCTCTGGGTGGTGTCTTCCCACACCGCCTCGGAATCTGTCCTGTGACCGGCTGAGGGCGTAGCACCTTAGCAAACTTTACTCGTGCGTTGGGGCTTGTTTTTTCTTTTTTTATCCCGGATTTCTGCTTCCTCTATGTAAGGGAGTCGTGATGCCCTCCCTCAGCACTCGGGTAAAACAAGGGAGTCCTCAGCCCTATCCGGGTTCTTATCAGGAACAAGAAGAAATTCGAGAACTGAGGTCAGGATAGAAAGATTTAACAAAGCACAGTGAATTTATTAAAGCGATAGGACGTCCTCGAGAAGTGAGAGCAGGTGACCTCGAAGAAGGAGACTCCCGATGGCGTCTGGGTGGGAGGTTTTTATTAAATGTGGGTGGGGTGGGATGGTGGGTGTGTCAGGAGAGGGAAGGGATAAGGTGGTCTTGACTTCTGATGCTGGTGACTGCCACACAGTCAGTCCTTGTCTCTCCTCTCCAGTTTGTGATTTCTTTCTGGTCCTCTCAATTACAGGAAATCCGGGAGGTGGAAGCAGGGGAACAGGTGGTCGGTGAAGGTCATGTCTGCAGTGTTCCAGCCAAAACACAAAGGGCAGGGGGAGAGCTCCAGGCTTTTGCTCCCTGTTTTGAGTTTCCTGCCCCAGTTGTGGCCAGGTTATTAGACGAGTGAAGCTTGGACTAGTGTCCCCTGTCACTCTCCAGTCCCCAGCCAACCAGGAGGTCTCTGAGTGAGGCTCTACTGGCACATTCAGTCAGAAAGTTGGCCACCCTGCTAAGTAAATACACAGGAGACACTCCTGAAGAGGTTAGCTAGAACCAACCAGACAATCCACAGCATTGGGAGCTAATAAATGGTTATTGTTTGAACCACTACATTTTGGGGGTGACTCATTATACAGAATAAAGTAAGTGATACACACCTTGTCAAGAGCATTTATTTTATTATATGTCAATCATCTGTTTAGAGGTCTGTATTTATTACTATGCTATTATCACCACAATGTAGCAAATCACTTCCTAGTCACCCCTTTATCCCTAGTACCTGGGATAGTGTCTCAAGATGACTAGGAAGGGAAATGTGATGGCCCTCTAAAAATATGAAACTGATTGTGTCACCCCCCTAATTAAAATTCTAAGCTCTTTGAGCATGTATAGGAGGTATTCAATAAACATTGTTTAAATGCAAGTTAGGCTTTTAACATGCTTTTCTGTTGACAGATCAATAATTCTCCTTCCTCTCTGTCTTTCCCAGCACTAACTTATTCAATTCATGTATTAATGCATGAGAAGTTTATTAATACCTAGTATATACCTAGCATTTGACATGCTAGCATTCTAACGAGGAAAACAGGATTTGAAACAAATGCATGATTCTGTCTCTGTTCTTGTTGAGTACGGAAAGGATTTTGATAGTTTCTGGATGGGACGGGGTATAGGGGAATGGGTGAAGAGGTCAGGGGATTAAGAAGTACAAATAGGTAGTTACAGAATAGCCATGGGGATGTAAATGCAGCTAAAGAACTTATGTGCATGACCCATGGACATGAACAATGGTAAGGGATTGCCCGAGGGAGTGGGGGTGCTGGGAGGGGGCCAAAGGGGGGAAATTGGGACAACTGTAATAGCATAATTAATGAAAATGTAATTTAAAAAATGAGTGCAAATATTAATGTAACAATAAACATGTATACTGAGCACACCACAGGAGGGAGCACATCTCACCTGGGAGGGAGAAGACTTCAGCAGGGCTTGGGTTGTACTGTGAAGCTGTAATTAAGGGAAAGAAAAGGCGAGAGGAGAAGCGGTCCGGGCAAAAGAAGCAGCAGAAGAGATTTAGAGTGACAAGAAACTGCAAGGCACATGGGGTGGAAGGTACTTTGCATGGTTGGACTGTAGAAGGGAGAGGGTCAAGCACAACACTTGCCTAGAGAGATGAAGAAAGGCCAGGTTATGACCAACTCTGCCGCTGACTCCAAGTGGCTAGGGAATGCTCTGACAAGGGCTTACTCAGAGGTGGCACACAGGGATGAGCAGAGATAAAATGTTTGTGTTGGACCGTGTGGGTCTGAAGCAGTAGAATGTGGCTGTGGTCATACTGTTTTCCATCCTTTCCCATCCATCCCCCCAGATGTAAATGCTGGAATGTATGGGAAGAGTGTTAGGGGTTTTGCTTTCTTTTTGAATAAGAAACAAAGACTAAAGCTTTTTATGCATACACATCAATTCATCATGTTTTCTTGGCATCTAAGTTTCTTGGGAGAAGGGAAGGTAGTTTTGCTGATGAATTACCCTTGTCAATTGCTTAATGCCATGGTATGTACCCAGTGACTTCTTAATTTAAATTAGCTGATGCTCATGAAGTAATGCCCAGCGAATGTATGTTTTAAATGCAACATGTTTATCTGCTCACTCTCCAGGCATGAGGGTGTTTAGACTGCCCAGATTTTTACAAGTTTGGGTTAGGATAGAAAATTCTTTTTCAATTTTAAATTGCATTTAAAGGGCACATAATCCATGAGTCTCTGAAAGGTTATTCCAGAACTCACTCTTGAAGGAATTTATTATGCCTCGTGTTTGTTTAAACATGGTCATCACTTCTTCCACTTCATATTTCTTTTTCTCCTGAAAAATTCAACCTTGAATGTGCTGAGTTTAATAAATCAATTGTTTAATAAAACTGAGATGTGGATGAGATAGCAGGTCTCTTGCTGCAGCCAGGCGAGGAGAGCACTTGCCTTCTCACGTATGACCGAGGATTTGCTCCACATGGAGAACTGCCTGCAGGCCTCATCTTTGGGAATGGGAATCCAGAGAAATGAGAAATGATTTGGAATAGATGCCCCTGCTAAACAGACCCTTAAATGTCGCTTTTATTGGGAAAGCTTTTTATTTTTGCCTTCAACTTCATAAAGCCAAGTTCACATGTGCAGAATCACATTGTCCAACGTGTTGTTATATGTGCCAGATGACAGCATAGAAGTGGTGAATTTCAGGTAAAATGTCACCATCTTGGATTCACTCCTATACTTACCAACTGTCCGTGTATCTACCTCCAGTGTTCAGGAAGCTGGAAGGTGAAAATACAGAGAAATTTCCAGGTAACCAGGAAGAAAATATTTGTAGAACCAGAGCCAGGGCCTGCCAGTAGAAGGGTGAAGCCCTGGTGACATAAAAACGACAGTGACTTCAGACTGCGGATTGGAGATCCTGGGACCAAAGCTTGGAGGCAGGCTGAAGGAAATGTACTTTCTTGTCTGATTTAGGCGGACATCAGCGCAAAATAAGCAGGAAATGCTTTTTTGTGTCTTGTGGCAGCTGTTAGATTACTATCCTGAGAATGATGCTGGATTAGGTGAAGAAACACATTTATGAAGTCGATGCTGTTGATAGTGTTCAGACCCTCTGTATCTTTGCTGATTGCTTTCAGCATAGTTCTACCAATTTTTGGCAAGGCCATTAAAATCTACAATCATTGGCCCTGGCCAGTGTATCTCAGTGGATTGAGCATTGGCGTGTGAACCAAAGGGTTGCTGGTTCGATTCCCAGTCAGGGCACATGCCTGGGTTGTAGGCCAGGTCCCCAGTGGGGGACACATAAGAAGCAACCACACACTGATGTTTCTCTCCCTCTCTTTCTCCTTCCCTTGCTCTCTTTTTACACACACACACACACACACACACACAATCTACAATCATTACTATAGATTTGCCATTTCTTTCTTTACTTGCTATCAATTTTAGGTTCATGAACTTTGAATTTCTCTTATTAACTATATACTCATTTATAATTACTTCTTATAAATTAACTCTTCCATTATTATGAATTATTTATTTTTATCTCTGTTAATCTTTGTTCTGATATTTTGCACTTAACTGACTTTAATGTATACACTTGGACCTCCTAAAACTTACTGTTTGCATGGTATGACTTTTCCTGTCCATTTATTCTGATATATGTCTTTACACAGAGCAACTATGTGCTAGAGACAAACAAAATAATGCCTTCTTTCATCTGAAAATATCCTTTTGCGATTTCTCATTTTTGAAGATTATTTTCACTCGAGTGTACAATCCCGGGTTGATTACTTTTCTTCCAGCACTTTAAAGATGGCCGTCCACTCTTTTGATCTCCATTGTTTTTCATCAAAATTCTACAGTTGCTTGGATAATTGTTTCTGTATATTTAACATGTGATTTTTCTCTGATGGCTTTCAAGATGTTCTCTTTATCATTGCTTTTCAAATGTTTATCATGTAACTAGGCATGGTATTCTATGTGTTCTGTTTAACATTTCCTGACATTTTCAGATATGCAAATTCCTATCATTTGCCCTAGCAATCTGCAGGTTGGAGTATAAATTACATAGTTCACCTCTGTGTGAAGAGCAATCAGAAGGAATAGAGTTTTTAAAAATCTGTGAATGAGAATTGCGGAGACTGGGGAAAAAGTGACATATTAGGTGGTGAACTGCAAACAATAAGGACCACTACACAGAAGAGGAATTAAACTTCTCTGCAGTGTGAGTGGGTAGAACAAACATATAAAATTTACAAGCGGGGGGGGTGACTTTGAAAAGATAATTTTTCATACATTAGTATTCTTTGAAGATAGAATTGGCATCCCAAATTGAAGTGAGTGCCTTGTCACTAGGAGGTTAATAAAGGGACATTATGATTCTCAGTGAGGATGTTGTAGGGAGAATTTAAATATCAGATGCAGGGTGGGATGAAGTGGGGGTTTTTCTTTCCTAAATCTTATAGCCTTATGATATTTAGTTTTTGAACCACATGGGGAATCAGAAAAGGGTTTAAGAAAAGGAGAGAAAATGTTTGTCAGAAATTATACAAAGGCGGTCTCTGGAACAAATAATTGAAAAAATTGAAGTATTTTCATATTCTCATTTGTTATGAACCAAAATGTATTATTTGCATTTCCCATACTGCTCCTTTTATTGAATAATGTGAAAATTTTGCCAAATGCATTTTGCATAAAATGAACACTCTGAAATGCAGAGAGACTCTTTTGATTTGTACACTCCAGCTGACGTCCTCCAGGAGAAAACACAGCTGGACTGTCTGTGTTCATCACCAGGCATTTACTCTGTATGTCCCATGAGGCACAGCAAGAGAGAGTAAACCAGACTGAAGCAGTTAGTTAGAGGGGTAGATTCGGAGGCCAACGCTGTTAGGTATCCAATTCTTTGGGATTCTTTTTGGCTTTCCTTTTATAGCTGCCCTCTGGCTGAACAGCACAAACAACCGTGCAAGCTGGCTGAGGCAGCTGCAGACTTTAGATAATGTTCTCACATGATAAGGTCTAAAGGCAAAAAAGAGTCTAAATTTGCCTGTCTTGTGTTACTTGCTGAGACAGAGTAAAACTTTCCTAGCAGCCCCACAGCAGATTTATGCAACAAGAGACAGCTCAGTGGACATCACCCTGGTGCACTGGCGCGTTTCTTTTCAACACAGCATCATCCCTTCGGGCAGGAAACGGGCTAATAACGCTGTGCGTTCTCTAGGGAGGGCACGCATATCTGCTTCAGATGTGGTGAGGAGGATAAAGGAGAGAGAACAAGTCTCAGGGATTTGAGTTTAATGCCACAGAAAACAAAGGATAAGGACTTCCTCCCAGAGAGGGGGTCAGCTCTACTCAGGTACAGTCATTTCTGCCCCTCCCTTAACATGCACATCCCTCAAATCCACTGTGCCATGCAAAATCTTGCAATAAAAACTCAGGGCTTATGGGAAAAATGGGTCTAGGGCACAGAACTCAAAGTTTCCAGTGACATATGAAAAATAAAAAGATAAGAACCCAATAAAAAATGGCAAACCACTTTTACACATAAGGAATCCATAAATGCTCTCATGAATTCAGCAGTTTACTTGGAATGAGACAGGAAGTATGCTTATGTAAGTGTACCTTGGAAGGGTTGCAGCTTATGAGGTTTTTTGTTTTTCTTTGTTTTTTAGTTAGGGGGAAAATTATTACCAGTCAAGATGATAGCTAAGTTTGGGGGTACTAAGAAGACTCCTGGGATTCTAGTAAATGTTGTACCTGTAGACATAGGTGGAGGTTACAGGAGCATGTTCACTCTGTGATAGTTCATTGAGCTTATCCTTATAATTGGTGCTGTCTTTTAATGAATGTTTTACTTGAATTAAAAATTATGCTTTTAAAAAGAGAAGCTTTACCTCCAAAACTCTCTTTCTCTTACTGAAACATTCTTACACAAATACAAATATACTTGTTTTCTTTCATCTTGCACAGGAAGAAGGTAACTTCCTGAGAGTATGTTGTTCGCATAGCTGGAGGCATGAGCTGGGTCTTGTTTTCCTCTGGCTCAAGGCATTTAAATTCCTAACGTGAAATATGAAAGGGAAGAAAATCCTTACCTGTCAGTCATCTCCTCCCCACAGTTCAGTTGTAAAAAATAATTTGGAGAAAAAAGATTCAGTGAGAAATAGCATCCTTTTTACATAGACAAATAGCAAATTGAGAATGGAGAAATCATTACTTCAAAAGCCGTGGTAAGAATAGAAAATGTAGTCTTCATGAGTCTGTAGAAAAATCAAAACTAAATATTGTTAATTCAGATTTCAATAATCTGCAGTAACAGTGACCATAATAGCTACTATTTTGGAACATGTACCATACATCATGTGCTGTGTAAATTATGTGCAGCTGCATAACACTATTAACACAGACTTAGCAAGTTAAAACAGCGCACACGTATAATCTCAGTTTCTGTGGGGGCAAAGGCTGGGCATGGTTTGATAAGGGTTTTGGCTTTTGGGTCTCTAAGAGATATTCAAACAAGTAGTGTGATCCTTCTCATGATTAAAAAAATAAAATTTAGCCTGAAGTAAACTTCTGTTGGATTATTTGTACTGCATTAATGAAAAATACAGATTTCTAGTACTTTATTCACATACTCATATCGGCTATAAGAGGGTACATTTTAGTAATAAAGTTTTACATATCAAAGATTGGACTGAATTGAATTATCATTGACCTTATTTTAGCACACTTTCGAATTATTTTTAATCATATTTACGAAAGGAAAATAAAAGACAGAGAGAGAAAACCTGATCCTAAGCATCTCGCCGCGGATCAGCTGCAGGCCCGCTGGAAGGGGTGTGACGTGGGCAGCTGGAAGGAGTGTGACAGTGCCCACTGCGAGAGCTGCCCCAGGAAGTGCATTCGTGCCACTGTCCACTAGGGGCTGTGAAATACAAAACAGATGACTGACAGCGAGGCCTTGGGACACTGAATAACACTTGTTGCAGAACACTCGGTTACGGAGGTGCAACACTCGTCAGTGGACAGTTGGCAGCATTTTGCCCAAAGAACCGTTAAGAGAAAGTGATGACTCCTACGTTAGCACTGGTTCTCCCTGACGGAGAGTGTCCATGGGGAACGAATATATTGTCCGGACACAGGGAAGGATTATCTATTGAAATTAGGCAACTATTTTATAAATACATCGCATTACAAATATTCACATTATAAACAGCATTACAAAATATCCCTCTCTGTTTTTGTTAATATTCTTTGCTCCGAAGTCTGTTTTGTCTGATGTTGTTTTTCATTAAATTTGAAACTTTCAAGCATCATTTCTTCAAATATTTTTGCTGTCTCCCTTCCTTCTTCCAGGACTCTGATTGCGCACATGTCAGATGACTCCGTACTGTGCCGCAGGTCCGCGCGCCTCTGCATCTTGTTGTTACTCCACCTTCTGGCCAGTTTCGGTTGCCTCACCTTCAAATCCACTGTTCTTTTTCCCTGCAGGGCCTACTTTGCTGGTTATTTCTTCTAGTGAAACTTTTACTTCAGCTACTGTATTTTTCACATCTAGAAGTTGACTTTTTCCTATATTCCATATCCCTCTTAATTATGACAGTAAGATGTTTTCATTTACATCCCTGAGAATACTTAAACATACTTAAAACATACTTAACTCCCTCGTCTGCCAATTCTATCATATTTGCCATTCCGTGTCTGTTTTTATTCACTGATTTTTCTCCCAGGCCATGTCTTCCTCCCTCTTTGTCTGTTTCTGCCTAGATGCCAGATATTGTGATTTTTACATTGCTGAGGGCCTCATTGTATGGCATGCTTTTGAATACTGTCAGAATTTGTTCTGGGGAGTAGCTGAGTAACCTGTGGGACAGTTTGATCCATTGAAGGCTTGCTTTTAAGCGTTTTCAAGCTTTTCTAGCTTGTCTAGAGTGTCCTCTATCCTTGGGATTTTTCAGCCCCACTTCTAAGACACGACCATTCTGGAATTCCTGTTGATTGCTCCAGCGAGGCCTCTCACCTCTGGCTGGTTGGTCCTCAGATGATTCTCAGCATCTGCAACGTGCACTCTGGAGAGTGTTCACCTTACATTTCTCTGGTAATTGTTCTCTATAGGAAGTGGTTCTTTCTCTGTTCTCATGAGGTCTCACCCTGTGCACACATGGATTGGTGTTTAAGCAAAGACTCAAGAGATCCCCCTGCAGATTTTGTAACTCCTTCACTGTTAACTTCCCCTTTCCTGGTATTCTGTCCCATAAATTCTTGACCTCCCCAAACTCCGATCACTGTTCCCTCACCTCATTGAGGCCAATGGGCTATGTGTAAAATTTCACTCTCTCTGCTACACTTGTGAAATTTTCTTCGGGAAGAAAGTGGGCAGAACCCTAGTGCTCACCTCATTTGTGGACTTGCCACCAGGACACACAGTTCTGCCTTGTTTATTTTCTAATCTGTAAGTATGGCTGTTTCTTATATTTTGCTCAATTTTCTAGTTGTTTACAGGAGGAAGGTAATTCCAAACTCTGTTTCCTCTGTGAGGAAGTAGAAATGTTGCTATCAGTAATTTTGAAAGGAACATTTTCTCTCTGGTTTCCTTTTATTCCTTATAAGCCCTACGAATGAAATTAGGGGTCTTTTTTTCCCCTTTGAACACAAAGGGTGCTCATGTCTACTTGTCATAAAAATATGCTTGAATGCAGTTCATTATGCATATGATGATGATTTTCTACATTTTTCCTCATCTTGAAACAATATAATTGTTCAGTGGAGTTGATGAAATTATTTTATTTGGATTTTTTTCATCATTGTACTTCTCATGCAGCTGACAAGTTTCATTTTTCACCAATTTGTGTGGGATTCTTTCTATTATTGTGTAAGAAACAATAAAATCTTTATCTTTTCAATATGCCAAGGTTGTGGGTTTGATCCCTGGTCAGGGCACATACAATAACCAAAGAATGCAGAAATAAGTGGAACCACATCATTGTTTTTTCTCTCTTTCTCTTCCCCCTCCTCTTCCTCTCTGATATCAATTTTAAAAATGTCTTTTAAAAGGAGAAATGTAGAGCGTAACAAAAAAGCAACTATTTCTAGATCCTTCCTTTTATAATGTGAGTGAATAAATCTTTTTTTATTTTCTATTGTTTTTTAAAAATAATCAAGGGCATGATACAGCCAACTTGGAGCACAGAAAATTATTCCAGATTATCTACAATGTGGGCAGATTTCATTAAAGGTAAAACGAGCAAGCAAACAAATGATTTGCTATGCCTTGTTAAAGGCAGTCCAGCTGCTCTAAACCATGTCATCTCACTAGAAATAAAGCCATGTTCTAGATGCATTAATGTAATATTTAGGAATAAAATGATTATAAACTCCTAAAACCAAACACCTTCTGAGTAAGCCCATCAACCTGAGTCAACTCTGCCAAGATTTTAACATACTTAATAATTCTTTCATATCTCAGGTAATATAAACCAAAGTATATAAATTTCACTTCCTCAAAACTTCTTCAGCTTGCTGTTTAAATCAAGCTTTGCCCTTCATTATGTTCTTTTATATTTTGAGTGAATGTCACATTTTATTTTAGGAGAAAACTTTTCTTCCTTTGAAAACAATATAAACCTCTTATTCATACACAACTCTATTTCATACATATATATGCTCCTACTGGAGGCTTAATTACCCATAAGAACTATAACATTTAGCCAAATTACTTAACTAAGAAGTACATAATTAATAAAAATTATTTATCATATACAAGCTATTCATTAGAGAAGCAAAGCTCACCCACTAGAGTCACACAGATCTCTTTCATACCTTTGAAAAGTAACAAAAATAACAGTAAACATTCATTACCAAGACACAAAAGTATAGCTACTTTATAATATACTAAACTAAGGATCAAAGTGACATATTAAAAACTATGCTACAGGGAGCAAAGTGTCACTATTATTCTTTACTTAAAAAATTATTCAGGGATCAAAGATTATTTATTAACTAGGTTTAATAATCCAAGGTTGTAAAGTTAATTAAGAATATTGGATACTTGATTTTAAGCTGACATATTAGAAAACATTACTGTTGATATAAAACAATTTGTCAGACTTGTGATTTAATTTAGATTAATACAATTTTATATTATCCACAATCAAAAAGCATTATTAGCTTATTTGATCAGTAAAGTAGTATAAGAAATCTAAGAAATTCAGATGAATTAATATCTATTAGTGTCAAAACAAACAGATCTGATAATCACATTAAGGATCAGCCACATAGCTGTAATTTTAAATGAAACTTATTTAAGTAATCTGTATCTCAGGATTTACCTTGATTTCATGAACTTGGATTCTTTTGTAAAAATATTTCTTAGCTATCAGTGCAAACAAAAATGTTTCCTTGGAAGTCCAGCACGTGGAAATATAAAAAGTTCAGCATCTTTATTTTCTACAAACATGGGGGAATTTGAGATTTATATGATCCTCATTGTTCTCTATAAATCAATTACAACAGGGTTCTTTTAATTAGAGGAACTTCAAAATCTAATTAATGAGTACCTCAGGAAAGTAGGAAATATTTACACTCAAACTAAAGATAAAGGCTTTTTCAATTTAGATGTGCAGATACAGAACTGGCAGCTTCAGTTGTACAACCTTGGCGATGGGTAAAGCAAACACAGAAGCACAAAAACTTACTACTCCAGGCCTCAGAAAGATGTTCCCTTTTCCAGGGGGCACAAAACAATTCCTTAATTGATTTCTGTGCAAAAACAGATAAATAATCACAAAAGAATAAAAAAGTGACTTTCCTATCATTTATCACACAACAGAATGGATGCCCCTCCTTTGGTGGGGACCATCGGACAGTTAGATCATAAAACCAGTTTGTTGGCCTCTGAGGCCATTGTAGAGAGGTAGCATTTGCGGTGTGCCAACTGGAAGTAGAATTGAAAGCAGACAAGGGCCAGAAACAAGAACAAAGAGAGAAATCGGTAGAAATAAAACCTGAAGAATCAGGGAGTCAGCAAAGGTAAAGTTGGATTGCCACTTAAAATTTCTTCAGAAGCAAATGAGAGATGACAGCGGGAACGAGAGGAGGAGAGAGAGGGGGGAACGAGAACCCTCAGGGTCAGCACGCTGTAACTGGCTCCACAAAGTGCGTTCACTGGGGCATCTTGGTGGTACGTCGACAACCACGAAAGCATAATTTTCAAAGAGCAGAAATAAAATAAAAATGTGACACAAAAATATAAACAATGTGTGCCAAATACTTTATTTACATTATTAAATAATTGCAGAAACAGTGAGATGGCAAGTTTGGTTCAGAGAGCATTTGAGGATCTAGTTATTTGTAGTCAATTTGATGAAAGAATATTAACGTGCGATTGCGAATGTATTTACGAAGGTGTTTGATGGCCACAACAAAATAAGGCACGGCCTCTGGGTTATCTTTTACACTGGAAAAAAGTTATTTGCAACTCTACTGGACAAAAATATACAGGGTAATGTGCAACCTCATTAAGTCTAGGAACTTTAATTAGTTGTAAACACTGAGTTGAACAAAAAAACATTCTCCTAGATAATAAAATGAACCTTTTGTGGGCCTGGTAAGCAATGCCTCTGTATGCCATTATAAAGACATACCAGCCACTTTTTTTTGCTATATTTCAAAGTTGTAAATACTTTTTTATAACATACCCCATAGGCACATCAACACCAACAAATTAACACTAAATACATTATTTTTCTTTCAAAACAGAACTCTCATTTTGGTTGCTAGCATCCTTATCTACTCAATGGCTAAGTTGAATGCTTGATAATCAAGCCCTCCTTTTTCTAACAGTGTCCCCATCCAAATAATCACTGCTTACAGATATCCTTTTCCAAAATTTTTGAGATCTGTCCTCTGAGTTTCATCTTTGTCATTTTTTGTGTCTTTGCCCTATCAGAATCACATGAAGTGTGTCATAGACAGATGCTGAGGTGGTCCCCAATTTTCCCTGTGTTCTGGCATTCGAGCCCTTGGGTAACACCCTATTCGTGACCTACTCTTGAGTGTGGGCACCGATTCTGCTTTTATCCAGTATAAGAAAGCAAAGGTGATGGGAGGGCTTTCCATGATTGTGTTGCATGTGATCATTCTTCCCCTTTTGCTTGCACACTCTCCCTTGCTGGCTTCCATGAAGGTAGGGAGGCCCACATGACAAGAGAGTCTTGTACTTCTCTCTCCACTAAATCTGTGGACTTCTGAGGTAACACATAGCACACTGAAACTCAATTATTTTTCACACCTCAGTTCTGTAATCAGATTTTAAGCCCTTTAGAACAAGAACTGTAATTTATTCATCCCTTACTCTAGTGATTGGCAAAATGTGTCCCTGAGTCAGAAAAATATCAACTTTTCTTAGCAGTTCAGGCATACCTACTTTCTTTGCAGTTTCGAGATATCCCCTATCTTAGCAGTGGAGAAGAGCGACTTGTGCTTAAGGAGGTGAAGGAGGAAGGAAAGACCTGTTCAGTAGTCTCTGTAAGAGAAGTAAGATGGAACTGGCTAAGGCGATGATGAATCAGGAAGTAGGCAATTGACAGAGATTAATAAGAAGGGAGGAGAGAGTTCCAAATACTTTGTACAACAATAGGTTAACGAGTTAAAAGGAGGGGTATTTGGTAGGCTACCTTTGCATGCCCCCCATTGCGTACAAATGTGCGAGATACATTCACTTACATCTGTGTGAGACGCACTGTGTTGAATGTCGATGCCACAAGGTGACACAAACAAGCACAGAGCTGCCCGCAGAGTCTCAAAGTATCGCTGGAATGACAGGGTTTCATCAAGTAGTAAAATAGCCACACAAACATGTAAAATTGGAAGTGCTGCAGGTATTGCAGAGAGGCACCAGGGGCTAAGAGTTTTTCTCACAGGAAAACTTGACCTTCTCAGCACAGTGCGGGACTGTGTGCCTACAAGAGCGAGTCTCTGGCTTCTGATGAGAAAGTTAAGTAAGCAAAAAGATGTATCCCCAGGAATTTACATTAGATAATTTACAGCTACAAATAATTTTCTCTATGGGCACAAAAGGTATTATTCCATTAAATCTGTATGAGCAATGGAAAGGGAAGAACTGCCTGGCAATTTCTGAAAAGCATTTAAATTCTGAAAATTCTGAATTATTCAGGTAAAATTCTTTCTTTGTGTCATTCTCACTTATTTATTCCGTTTTAAAATTTTATTTTATTTTAATTTTATTGAATATATTGGGGTTACATGGGTTAATAAAATTATATAGGGTTCAGGAGTACAGTTTTATAACATGCCATCTGCATATTGTATTGTGTGTTCGCCACCCAAAGTCAAGTCTCCTTCAGTCACCGTTTATCTCCCCTTTGCCCTCCTCTACATCCCTCCACCCGCCACCCTTTTCCCTCTGGTAATCACCATACTGTTGTCTGTGTTTATGAGCTTTTGTTGTTGTCTGGGTGTTTTTGCTTAATCTCTTTACCTTTTCACCCAGGCCCTCCAAGCCCCCTGCCCTCTAACAGCTGCCAGTCTATTCTATGTTCTGTGCACCTATGAGTCTGTTTCTATTTATTGGTTTATGAGTGGGGTGTCCCCCCCCAGCTTAGTGCTTGTCAAAAGTAGACATATATTTGAGTTATCTGGGAGCTTGATAATTATAGAATGCATCTCTCACCCCAAAGTATTCTTTGGCTGCAGGGTCTGGAATGGAGTCCTAGAACCTGCATTGTTATGAGGGAGCCCAGGTGATTTTAATGAAAGGGCCCGTAGGACTACAGTTTGATAAACATGGCCCTAGTCTCTGTAATTGTATTCTGCACTCATATTTTCTCCACTATGCTTCCCTCCATATAATCTTAGTATGTACCCATGCTACAATATATAATCCTTAACAGAAGGTGTAATATTTACATTTCTGTATGCATTCCCTGTTACAGATAAAGTTAATTAAACAGCTGGCATCTCCATACATAGCAATTTCATTATCAGCCTTCAATGTGCTAAGAAACAAAGAGCAAGATGAATGAATCAATCAAGAGCCTTATTGGAGCCATTTTTTATACTGCCACAGAAAAGCAGAAACAAAAAAGATGTCAGAAGACAGAATTGCCAGAAGATTATACAATTCTTTAATATTTGCTCTTAGTTATTGGTCTTAAGAGAGTAACTCTGATAATAAAGAAAATGTTGAATAAATCAAGGAAATGAAATTTTTATGCAAGTGTTACCTAGGTGTCAAATGCTTAAATGGAATGTCTTAGCAATTATTTCCAAGAATTCAACCAAAGAAACCCTGAATACATCACCCATGCATGATAATATGATTTTCAGAAGTTTAGGAGGTAAAATCCCCAAATGGAAACAAAAAGAGAGCACATCTCTTTAATATACACCAGACTGTGTGGTGCATAACGTTTCAGAGTTACAGCACCTTTCTCTCAGCGCCACTTTTTCTGCTAAAATGTTTCCCAGTGAAGGCTACTGACACATCAACATGAATTACTTCTGAAGCCTTCCTGAAAGTGGGTTATGATGAAAGGTAAGAAAGAAAAAACACCAAAGAAAAATTCACATCCTTTACCTTTTAAACTCTTAAGCGTCATGGGGAAAAGAAAGATGGCAAGAGATTGGACAAATGCTAATATAATTATCTTGAACAGTAGTGGCATAATCATGGCTTCAAAGGGACTGAAATTGAGAGAGATAATAGATTTGTAGTAGGTAGTTAGGCATGAGCGGAGTTGGAAGGATAGGCAGGGTGCAGAGGATCCCCAGCAGGGAGAGCCCCTGGTGCCTAGCAACAGGCAAAACTACCAGCCCCTGCACCACCACCCCTTTAAGCATTAACCCCTGGAGATGACATCTAGGCTGTAGCTGTGTTCCAGCTCCAGGTTCAGAGAAGCAGCAGAATCAGAAAAAGCAATACCACAGCTGACATCAGGACCAGCTGTATTGACTAATGACCCCCTGTCCTGGTGCTGAACAACCAGTGGAGACCAGGAGGGGGTGCACCTGGAAAGCTGATGAATGTGTTATTGGGATTCTCCCCTAAGGCTGCCAGATAAAACCCCCTGTTACAGGGACCCCTGCACAGCTCTCTCCATGGGGTAGGGCTGCACCTTTCCCCACCTTATCCCCATGTGTGTTTTCCTTGTCTCTTCCTTTCTCCTAAGCTCCAAGGGCCCTTCTTTTGCCTCCCTAACTTGTTTCTGAGCCCATTTCTTTTATGGCTCACTTCTTTCACCTCTGTGGTTTTCTAAATAAACTTTCTCTTAGAGTTCAAGCCTTGGCTCTGAATTCTTTCTTAGCCAGAACTCAAGTTCCTGGGTGGCTAAACCCACATTGGACCTAACTCATTGCTAACACCTGGTGCCATGTTTCCACAGATTGAATTCAGGGGAATTTGAAATGGCTGGAGTGACTAAAACTGAATAGGGTTTAGAGAGAAAGCTATCTATGTCCTTTTGAGTATACAATTTTAGTTGTGCCTAGGTGTAAGTTTTGAGTAGTAGTTTGAATTAGGGAGAAGACAAAAGTAACCCAAAGCATTCCAAAATGGGCAGAGCGCGGGGGTGTAGGTGCTTAAAGAAAGAAGAGAGTCTGAGCTGAGACAGGCAAGAGTAAAGCTCAGAATCCCGTGTGGGCACTGGAGTCCCAGCCAGATCTACCGAATCAGAATCTCTCATGTATAAAGTGCCATATGTGATTCCAAGGTGGACCCCCAGTTTAGAAGGGCTCCTCTGAGCTGTCTAGTTTGAGGGAGGAATTATGTGAACCGGACAGTAAGTTTTCCACTCATTTTAAAGAGATATGATGAATTATCTGGATAATGAACTTAGTTCTGTGCTTTACTTTGCCAGATCACCTCTGTTAAGGAAATCTTATATGACATTTTATTTTCATTACTCAAAATAATCAGGTTAATTTACAAAAATTAAGAAGAATGTTGAAGGAACAAAATCACATGTAGTTACCATGGCATAAATATGGTTACCTTTTGGGTATACTTTCTTCCACCCATTTTTTGTTGTCTAAAAATACATGGCTATACTATACATACAGCTTCATATCTTGCACTTAAAATGAATATTATTTTCCATGCATCCTAGTTTTTCTAGTAGTGATTTTAGTGTAATAAAATATTTGAATTATTACTACATTGTGTGTAGATATCACATCTCTGGATAAACCAAAGGTCACATATGAGAATTTAAATACTAATGATTTACCAATCAACACCACAACATTTCAATCAAGCAAGATGAACAAGCTCTAGATATCTACTGTACATTGGACCTACAGTCAACGATGTATACTTAGAAATTTAAGAGAATAGATCTCATGGTAACTGTTCTTATCCTAGCCAGCGTAGTTCAAAAGTTGTGGATGTGGTTCCTGGTCAGGGTTCATACCTAGGTTGCAGGTTCACCCCAGTCTGGGCACAGGCGTGTGTGACCCCAGTCGGGACGTGTATGGTCCTGGCACAGATCCCAGGTCTCGGTACATACCAAGGCAACCAGTCGATCCTTCTCTAGCATTGATGTTTCTCTCATTTCTCTCTCTCCCTTCCTCTCTCTCTTTAAAAAAAAAAGCAAATAAAAAATGTCCTCGGGTATGGACAAAAAAAGTGTTCTTGCCACAAAAGAATATAATAAACAAATAAATTTATATGATTGATGACTTATGCTATTAAGTGCATCCTCTCTACTTTCCTTTATGTGCCTATATGTCTCTTCCTTCTTTCTTTTCTTCCTTCGTTCTTTCCAGACTAGGAGGGTCTCCATTGCCCATGCTAGAGTGGGGTAAAGCAGACCAATTCCAAGAACTCTGCAAAATACAGGCATGCATACCTGTTCATACACACACAGTTTTATTAAGCCCTCTCTCTTCAAGTGAACAAATATATTTCTAACAGTAACTGTCCCTGAAAAATGCTTTTCTGGGGTAGTCAAATATTAAAGACAAACATAGCTAAATTAAATGCTCTCTTCCTACAGGGAAAAAGTGTTACACCCATACAGGCATGGCCTGAATGGTGCCTTCTAGGTCAAAAGACACACCTAACAGTGTCATTTAGTAAGTAGTTAGGTCCAAACAACTTTATAAGCATTAATGTCCTAGAAGCTCTATAGCCATTTAAAAAACACAATGCACACAAATTGAAAAAAATGTAGTATAATTTCATTCTTAAATACACACAGCTCCACTAGTGGGACATATGTGTGCCTCTTGGGCTCTGCAAAACTTCTCACACCTTGAAATCAATTTAGAAACTGCCACTCCCATTTCCTGTTATCCACTGACTCTTCATATGATAATTGCTTTTTATCACAGCAGCCACTACAAACCTCCTCCCCAGAGATATGACATCTTTGATAGACACATAGTGTCATTTATGTTGAAACTGTGGACTACATCAGGCTGCAGTTTGCGAGTGTCTGATAAGCATTGATACCCACAGATGTCAAGCATGGTTGTGCTTTTCTTTCAAACTTACAGTGTCCCATAAGCACCAGTGAGTTTGCTGTGGTGACCGTGGGTGCCTTGGTGTACAGTGTAGGAACCATGAGTTTAGAGTCATCTGAAGATTTTCATTTGTCCTATGTGTTTCATGGTCTGTACCCAATGATTTGTAAAAGGGTTTGTGAGTAATAAAGTGTTTATATGGATTTTATATAATTCCTTTGTACATATGACAAAGAGTAATGAATCCTGAATTAAATCCTACTTGCATTATTCTTTTAATGTGTTGAAATTTTTACTTTGAATGAGCAATTTCAGCAACTCCAAAATGATATATGAAAATGATATATAAATTATTGATTTCTCATCTTTCAAGAGACACCAATAGTAATTTAGTATGAGAGAGAGCTTTGATTTACCTTTTTTGTAAGAAAAATTAAAAATTAATTTTGTTTTGAGTGCCTGATTCAAAAACTATTTATCAAATTACGTCCCTATAATGCTACAAGGATAAACACTTATTAAATAAAATTTAAATTTCCAAAAAGGTGCATGTTTCCTCTCTAGCCATGGACATTCTGTGCACGTTTCAGATAATCAAATGAAAATTTGCATTGGTTAAATTCTGAATTCCACATTAAAATGTCCCTTCCTTTGTTCTACCTTAAATTTGAACCATGAATCATTTGCATTTAAATACTTTTAGATATACATTTGTATGGTCATTGAGAGATAAAAATCTCAGGAAAATGTTGTCTATGTTGCTTACAATCCTGCTTAATTTCTTTGAATATGTAATTAAAAATTCAAGACAGAAATAAAATTCTTCAAATCCATAGAAGTAAAAATCATAGCAAATGATATTTATGCCCAATTTTAGATTCAGCATTCATTCCACTCACTGTTCTTGAATGAGACACCTGTCTTCATCACTTACCGCACACAAAATTTTGAGAAAATCTAGCCTATCAGTCTGTGAAATTCAGTATTTGGTGACCATTTCTGCCCAGTCACGCATTTGTTGGTCCACTGGTTACAAAAGAACCAAGTTTGTAATGAAGTAGAAGGAAGTAGTTTCACCTTTTCATCAAACAAGCATGACTAGACTGGCTAGTTTTTTAAAAAGGGAGACATTTTTAAAAAGGGAGACATTTTAACACTTTCAGATCCATTCATATAAACTGACCTCTTTTTTCTATGTCTACTTGATGCAACCTCCATGTGTCCAGATCTCAACTTACATCCTATTGCACTTTCTCTGAGCTGAAAAAAAAGGGAGGCACAGATCCAATCAGAAATATATGTACAACCAATTGAGAACCAATATAGCCAAATGGCCATTAGGATAGCTAGGTTCCATAACTTTTACTATAAGGAACTGTTATTGAAACTTTAAAAAGAATTTGTGTAAGCTGGACTTAATAAGCCTAAGGATAAATAATAACCAAATTTATTGAACATTTGAATAAAGCAAGACAAAATCCATTTCAAATTTACTAAACCCTATGACTACCTGCTAAGCTAATTTGATTATTAATATTTCCTAACTAAGGACTTGTTAGTAGGCTTTATTTGTTTAGTCTGAGTTATTTTATTGGCTTCACAGAGCTTTCCTTATGTTACTGGGGTTTAGAGAATTCCTCTGCTTGGGCTTGATCTTGTGCTCTTCCTCCTTCCTCATATGTCTTCCTCAGGCTAGTGTCCAGACTTATGGAGCGCCCTTCTTTCTTCTGCTGGGATCAGTTTCCACATTCCAGCTGCACTACACCATTTCTTTCTGTGTGTGATTGAAGTCAGGTTGGTCTGCCTTGAAAGTTGTTAACTTTTCTTAGGAAATCTTGACATTAATATGAGATAAAAACTAGCTTCGGGCAGAAGGCAACCAGGAGGGTGTTCCCCCGAGAATCAAAACATACTTATTCCTTCCTGTGGGTTTTTAAAATAATTAAAATTTAAGTCATTCTCTCAGTTGTGCCAGCCACATTTCAAGTGCTCAAAGGCCACCTGTGGCTAGTGGCCACCTTATTGGACAGTGAATGTGACCAGAGAAAATTTCTGTCACTGCAGAAAGTTCAACTGGCAGCATTGTTCCAGAGAATGTGTATTTCTTTGCTCTTTTATTGGTTTTCTCTAACTTGTACAATGGTTATAAATGACTTTTATAATCAAAATAACAATGAAATTATTTACACCTCGAGGGAAGCTTCCTTGCTCTCAAAATACATTTAGGCTGAAAGAAATCTGTATCACAAATTATTTTATCTGAAAATATATCATAAATGGTGTTCTACACTGATATATCCAACTGTTTCTTTTTAAACAAAGAACTCCTCTGAAATTTCTTCATTCTAGCTAAAATACTGAATTGTTCAATTATTCACCAGGTCCTTTACTTCAGAGTCTCATTGAAAATGTCTATTCAACAAGCAGTGGAGAAGAAAGTTACTTATTTGGCCATTAATCTTTTTTAATTCTCATTAAGGACATTTACTCATTGCTTTTTTAGAGATAAGAGGAAGGGAGGAAAAAGGAGAAAAGAGAAACATCAATTGGTTGCCCCCTCACAGGGCCCTGCACCTATGATCGGGGATTGAACCTACTACCAGGGTATGTGCCCTGACTGGGAATCAAACCCGTGACCTTTAGGTCTATGGGATGACACTCCAACCAACTAAGCCATACTGGCCAGGATTGACCATGAATCTTTAGCTGTATTCCTTTTATATTTATGTGCATGAAAGTATGGCATGTGGAGTAGGGGAAATGAATGGCAGTAGATGTTTGAGAGATTTTAGGCGGTTTCTCAAATATCATATACTAACGTCAGAGAACATACACTAGCCACATTGCATATATTCACCTATTGATCCATGTATCCATCACCCCTCCATCTATGTCCTTATTTATTTTGATCTTCATAGGTATGGCCCACCGGAGGGATTGGCTTATTAAAAATTAATTGCCTTCATTTAAAATTTGAAAAAGCTTAGGAACATGAATTTTGCTTCTCTGAAAATATCAGATCTGACAATACCAGATTTGGGGTTGTGCAGGGCAGCACAGTGGAATCTGAGAAGCAGCTTCGTCCTTTAGAAAAGTGTGCTTTTGTGCTGTGCCAGGTGTGGACGCCCGCCACTCCCTATCTCCCACCGCCTAGCCTGCTGGTGTGTTTATGTCACTGGCCCCAGCCACATAGGCATCCGAGTTTAGTTTGTTCCCTATCTGGAGAGCAGTCAGTACACAGCCTGGTGAGATGTGGAAGTGCTTGAGGAACTAAATGATTTGACACAAGAGAAATCAGGCAGCAACATTCCTATCCTATCTCTGTTTGGACTAATCAATATTTCACCAACTGTTCCACAAACTTCTATTCATGTCTCCATAGGCTTTATGGGTGTTCACCAAGTGGTTCATTGTTACTATGGCATGCAGTATATGCACATTAAAATATATGGACAAAAATATCATGAGTTTATTGTCAAAACTATCCATGATAACATGACACACAATAAAGCAACTTTAATTTCAATGGATTTAGTTACTTATCCAATTCAGTTCTTGGAAGATGTTAGTCAAAGACGTCATTAACTCTCATTAGGGCTGCTGACCAGATATCTGTGGAACTATATGAATCTTCTGAGACCCATAGATGTCCATAAGGGAGTGAGGGAAATATCAGTGTATGATTGCTTAGATGCTTTTGAAAGGCTGTTCTAAAGAAGGCAGAAAATGTTTTGTGCAGTCAGTGTCACTGAAATCAGTTAAGTCCTGCAAAGCAATTACTCTGTAGGACAGCACCCCTCTGCTTTCCTGTGTATTGTTTCAAGCCACTCCTACTTTCTACCATTACAACTCCTTGGTACCTACTTCATTCTTCACTGGAGCAAATATATTAAGAAGCTTGGAGCCTGTTGCATAAAACACACCTGTGAGCAGGGAATATTTCAAGGTAAAAGAACATCTACAAAAGTATTCTAAGTGGAGCTGTGTAGGGCATCTTGGGAATGTCCTCTTCTATTTACTTTCGTCTCTTGGTAATGGAAAAGCCTAAGCTGCTTTGTTTTATAAGTTATTCCTGTGCTCCTATGGGCACAATTCTACATTAACCAAAGATTATTTCAGAATAGGCTGTGAAAGATGCCTTACAAATGCAATGTTATTGGGACAGGTAAGTAAATGCACCAAGGTTTGAAAACCTAATCTTTTTGAGGTCAGGCCTTAACTAATATTTGGAGAGAGTATTTTTGAGTAGTTTAATGCCTCCTCCTTTTTGACTATTTCAGAGAAATTCCAAGCAAACCAGTATGACCATCCTCATTTCAGAAATGAAGAGACTGCCCCAACCCGCGTGGCTCAGCTGGTCGGGCATCCTCCCTTGAAGCATAAGGTCGGTTAGATTCTGGTCAGGGCACTTGCCTGGGTTGAGGTTCCTCCTGGTCTGAGCACATTTGAGAGGCAGCCAATTGATGTTTCTCTTTCACATCGAGTTTCTCTCCCTTTCTTTCCCCCTCCCTTCCTTTCCTCTTTCTAAAATAAAAAAATAAAAATCTTTAAAAAAAGAAAGAAATGAAGTGACTGATGCATAGAAAGAAAGTAGTGTGTGCAAAACCCCAACAGAGGACAGTTAAGAAAAAAGCCATTTTCCAGTTTCAGGTTTTTGTTTTCCTAACTTGATAGGGTCTGCTGTCCCCGCTAAAAATGAACATGGGCAAGAGACTGGCTGTGAACTTCTAGAAGAAATGGTTCTGAATAGTCTGGAAAAGGAATACCCAAGACATAGACCCCACAGCTGCGGGACCTAGCTCCACAATCCTGCCTGCCTTTCTCTGAACCACTCAACTCAGCCAGGCAGCCTGCAGGCGTTAGCAGAGAGCTTCGCCAGGAGGGGACAGGCGCTTGTTGTGGGAAATGACCAAAGAGGGAAGGATTGAGAAGTCAGCTGCCTGGAGAAAGCGCCATTTGGTTTTATTGGTGACCCGTAGTTTTCCTCTTCCTATTCCAGCTTTTGCTTGGACCCACCACCCCGACTGCTTTAGAATCTGAAGCCGCTGCCCTACCCAACTTGAACTGTCGGCAGACACCTGTTAAGGCAGTTGCTGATCGTGGGCTACAAGAATCTGAACTCTCTTTCCCTTCATATGGGAGCGCAGCCACCACCTACTTTGAGTCGCATCATCTCCCTGCGTTCCAGCCCTGGACCCAGGTGCCTGGAGTTGACACCCGCGCAATTGTGCGGGAGCTTTGCCCAGTTTCTGCACAGGTCTAGCATGCCACTTTTGCTCCTAAAAGCAAAGAAAAGGAAGAACTTCTGCCTCCCAAGTCTGCCTCCCGCCAGCTGGAGATCTCCTGCCTGCCGCACCAGGGACAACAGCCCCTCTCCGGCAGCTGGGTCTATCCTCCAGCCTTCGCCCTGACCCCTCTCTTTTCCGGAGCGGATTGGGTGAATACAGACCCGCATCCGGGGGTCCATCCTCACCAGGTCATCGCTCACGGAACTGAGGAGCAGAGAGCAAGGGGAGGGGTTTGTGGAAAGGAAAGGGGGTAGACGTGCTACAAACGTTTCTGAAGAGTATCAGATCTGGGGGTTGCCCGTGGTCAGTGACAGTGGCAGTTGGCAGGCAGTGGCAGGGACCCGCGAGGGTCGCTGCGCTGAGTAGGGTCTTGCTGCAGAGGCTTCTAAGCCCAGAAGGCAGCGGAGAGGCTGTGGTTGCTTGTCCCTTGCTCCCTCGCCACGCAAACTTCCCATCTACTCTTCTTCCCTGCGGGCTGTCGGCCTCCACCTCCGCACCGGTTTCTTTGTCTCCGAGGAGGGGATTCACATCTTCTCCGTCCTTGCCACCACCTCCTCTGCAGCCTCCCATACCCGCCGGCTCACCTCGGCTGCTCAGTGCAGCGCTGTGCCCCGGAGCGCACTTGGCCACAGGCGTTGCGCCAGCCTGGCAGCGACCTCCACCGCTGGTGCAACGCTGCGTGCCGGGTTGCCCTGCACCATCGGAGCAGACTGAACTGGACTTGCCTTTGGGGACCTTCCAGTGCCTTCTCCGGGTCGGCGGCTAGATAGTCATCATTCTGACGGACTGCACACGTCTTGCTTGCGCGCCTAAGCAAAAACGCGAGGGCTGGGTCAGTAAGTGTAAGTCCTAACTATGATTCACCTTCTGGGAACTAAAATACAATCCCCCTCCCCGGCCCCCAAAGCGCTCAGGTCCATGAAGAGGGCATGGGGGAGGGAAAGTCCTCATGAATGTAGGAACTTTCCCCCCTCACTTAGGTCAAAGGTGGAGGTTGGGAGCGATGCCATCCCCATTTTCTACTTTTGCTAGAATGTTGCTTTTCTACTGAAGATGCTTGCCCATGTTCTTAACCCTTCCTTCTAGAACAGCAAGCTGTTAGCATTCCTGCCTCTGTTTTTAAAAATCACAGCTCTGTCTAAAGGGGAAGGACATATTGCATTCTTCCAGGCTCTTCACGGATAAACACTTTTATTTAAACGTCCACTGGTTTTCCACCAAAAGGGTTCACCCACTGGTTGGAGCATATATGGTGGATGCAAGGGAGTCCAATGGAAAAGGCTTAAGACTTCTTTTGCTAATAGGGATGCATTGTTTAAACTCCATAACAGGAAACAGACAATGCTGTTTTCAAAGAAAACCCACAAACTCAAATATACTGAAGAGAGATGTTCAAACACTGTGGTAAATATTTTCAGCTTCCTGCTTATTAGGCAAATAGCCACATCTTGTACCTAGCATTCTTGGATGTCCACTCCTCTCTCTCCCAGGACTAAGGAGCGTAAGGTGAGTAGCATGATTTCTGGAATTTTTCTTTGGGAAAAATTCCTGGAAGGTTGTGTGGTTGATGAGATGCTAGGTTTGACTAAAGCCAACCTGTGACAATAAGAACACCCACTGTGGTGAAAACTCCTGCAAATTTAAATATGTAGTTAAAGCATCAACTGCTTTCCCACTGAAACTGTTTAAAGTTCTTTGAATCTGAAGAAAATGAAGTCATTTTCCTATTCTAAAAAAAATATTTCTGTAACAGAATCTCTAAAAAGTCACTTATTCAAGAAAACTTCACCATTCATAGTTTTCCTTAATTGTCTTGAACAACATGAATGCCTCATCTGCCTTATTTCAAGGGCTTTCCCCTCGTCTACTTCTCTTTTAATTTTTGTGCTCTTGAGTTTCTAATGTGGCAACTCCCCCTAGGTACTCTCTTTCCCCCTTCCAGTTTTCCAGAAGTGTGATTATGAAATATGTACTCTGGGGAAGCTCTGACCTGGCTGAAGGCCAGTAGTGTGCTTGAGAACAGCTGTTAACACCCATATGCTAATAGCTTGTAGATCAATAACTATTCCTGCAGAGAGGCTTTCAATAAAGGGGCTTTGAAATGAAGAAAACAGGACTAAAAAGAAGAAAAAGTTAATACAGAAAATATAGTCCTATTAGTCTTCTATCCTAGGCTCTCTCTCAACTAGATTTGCTGCAAACCTCTAACTCAGAACTCTTGAAGTCTTGTTAAGGCTGTTAATGAATTGTCAGGGCTGACTACTCTCTGTAAAGTCTCTCTCTTAGTTTAAGGGAAATGATGCAGCCTATCAAATATACACTCCAAGAATTGAAGGGATAGTTTCCATTTTCTCTAATTACTAAAGAGAGGAAGCAAATACAAAAGAGGACCCGGGCTTCTTGGAATATTCTATTTCAAATTTATACAGAGAGAACTTGAATATGTTAGTAAATCAAATACATGAGTACATGGAAATCTCTATAATAAAGGATCCTATTAAGGTGTGTTTGTGTGTGTGTGTGCACGCAGGAAGCCCTTGAGACAGTTTTCTTGTGGGTACACTGACTATTTTCAATGTTCTAATCAGAGACTGATTCAAGAGGGATCTTGGGACAACTTTCTCGTAGAAGTGGTTACCTGACTAAGACCAAGAAAATAATGACAAGAATGGCATCTCAGAGCAAGAAATTCTGAACAGGCAATTATATTTGGGAAAGGAAAAAATTATGTGGTATTTTGCTGATCTCAATTATTCAGCAAAATTCTGTTTTCCTTTAGCTTCCTATTTGTTTTGCCAAATTACTGAGTACCTTTAATTTGCTGATGGTGTGCTACGGATTAAACAATGGGTGGGAAAGATCCAGTTTCTGTCCTCACAGAGGTTGCTACGTGGATTGTTGGAAAGAATACAACTGCAATGTGACATGTGTGGAGCTTCAGCATTAGAAGTGAGCACAGGTTGTTGGGGGAACTGAGAGGCTTCCCACTTCAGAGCAGGGATGGCAGAGAGGCAACAGAAAGGTTGACATATTGCTGGAATTGGGAGTAGTTTAGTAGACAGAGGCATGAGTATATACTGGGATGTCAGGAGAAATGAAGCAGAGGAGTAGGCAGGGGTCAGTTCAAGAAAAGCTTTAAACATCATACAATGGAGCTGGAATTTCTTCATAGGTCTGTGTCATCAGCCTGTGCAGGCACAGCCTTTCATGCAAGAGCACACCCATGAAAGCAGCAGATCTTGCAAAACAGAAGCTACTCACGAATGTAAAAGAGAAGGAATTACTTGCAGAGAATTGGTTATACAAGTGATGAAAGCCAAATAGGGGATGTTGAGGTCACCCAGGGATTAACAAGAGCAAGGAGCCATTACTACCCCCATCTAGAGGGACACAGGGTGGAGGCAGTGTGACTGAAACCCAGGGACCAGGGCCATCCACTGGAAGCAGAACCACTATGGGCCAGTTCTGTGGGAACCAAAACTGTGGATGGGCTGCTGAGGCTCTGCTCAGAGGAGAGAGGGAGGGGGAAGAATACAGTAGCTTCTTCCTTCCTCCTGCCCTCTGATTAATTACCTGCCAGTACTTCCCATTGGCCAGACCCTGCCAGCATCCTGATGAATCAGGAGCCTGCAAGAACAGCCTGCAAGAGCCAGTCCTCCAGAGGAAGGGTGAGCAATCAGCTGGGGACCCGCAGGCCCAGCCAGGCATGGTCTGTAGGATGAATCAGTGTGATTCACCAATGTAGGTAGATGATATTATGATTAATAAAAACCAAAGTCATTTAAAGGAGGTTCTTAATTAATGGCAGAAGCCTTTTGTCATTATGGTTATATTCAACAGGTACTACCATCATGATGTTGGGTTCTGGGTGTTTTTAGAGACTTGAAAAGGAAACTATATATGAAAAACCAATATATTATATTATTTTAAGCAATTTGGGGACATTGGGGAAATAATATGATCACATTTGAATATCAGAAAGACTATTTTAATGTCAGAATAGGCTCTGTCCAATAAAATGTAATGGCCTTGGAGTACAGTCCCTGTCTTGTTGCCTTGTCCCACAGCACAAATTCTAGTTCTTCACATAGGTCTTTAAATGCTTGCTGGATGCAAGGATGGACTGTGCCTGGCATTTAGAAGATGCTCTATTATTTTTGTTCAATGAATGAATAAGGAAGGAAGGAAGGAAGGAAGGGAAAGCAAAAAGGAAGGCATATAAAATTAGAAGACTATTAGAATAATATGTGAAGAGATCAAGGGCAAACTGACATGGTAGAAAGAATAAGAGGACTGCTAGGAGAAATATGTTAGAGATCAGTCTGAGGATTTCCTTAAACTCGAGGGGTAAAGGAGATGAAAAAACCTAGAATGGTTACTTGCTCTTGAAGTGACCTTGGCATAATGGAAGGAGACAGCATGGACTGAAGTAGGGCATGTGGAAGGAAGAGTCTGGGTTGGGGGCTGTGACTGGGGAAGAAAAGGGTTCAAACTTTACTATTTAGGGGTTAGAAAGAGATGTAATTCAGATTTGGACATATTTTTGGCATAGCTCCTGTGTAGGATACTGCTTGCTGTATGTCAGGTAGAAAGTTTATTTTAGATAATCCAAAAAAAAAGCAACTGTTTTGCTCAGGCCACTTCTTAACACTCACCTCTGCACCAGGAACAATGGCTGGAAACAGAATCTGCTCCCAAAGTTCAGGCACTGAGCAGAAGGTTTCAACATTTATCTCCTTCTGTGCAATTTGTTGATATATCTATAAATTTAGAACAGTCAAGATATTGAAGGAAATTTTCTTTTTCTAACTTAAAATTAATTTAATGATTTATAGAAGTTATAAAGTTAATAAAGCTTCTAATATCCATCTCTCATAAAATGGGTTGAGTCAGGTTGGTGGCATTCACATAGGAATTACATCTATACTGTAAGTATTATGTTTCACCATTACAATGTACATGTCAAGGACCATATTTAATTCATCCATATTTAGACTTAGACATAGAATCGATACATTAAAGGGCCTGTTTTGTTAAAATATTATACTGTGTACAATTTGAAGTATCAGAGGACAGGTATTTTGAGCCCCTACCAGAATTAAACCAATCCTTTTGTGATCTTCCTTTGCCTCACCCTTGCTTTTTCCTTGTTTTAGAGGTGTCCTTTCTTTCTTTTTCTTTTCTTTTCTTTTCTTTTCTTTTCTTTTCTTTTCTTTTCTTTTCTTTTCTTTTCTTTTCTTTTCTTTTCTCTTCCTTTCTTTTCGTTTTTCTTTATTCCTTTTCAATTGCAGATTCTTGTGCTACATGCTGAAAATGGGCCCACTAGGTGCAGAGGCTGGTGAGAACCAGACAGTGGAAGAAATGAACATGGAGCAGTATGGTTCAGAGCAGACCACCGCTAAAGGTGAGATGGCCCCTGACTCTGAGCCCGAGCTTATAGACAGCACCAAGCTGATTGAGGTACAGATTATCCTCATATTGGCCTATTGTTCCATCATCTTGCTTGGGGTGATTGGCAACTCCTTGGTGATCCATGTGGTGATCAAATTCAAGAGCATGCACACAGTAACCAACTTTTTCATTGCCAATCTGGCTGTGGCAGATCTTCTGGTGAACACCCTGTGCTTGCCATTCACTCTTACCTACACTTTAATGGGAGAGTGGAAAATGGGTCCCGTCTTATGCCACCTGGTACCCTATGCCCAGGCCCTGGCAGTACAAGTGTCCACAATCACCTTGACAGTAATTGCCCTGAACCGACATCGTTGCATCGTCTACCACCTGGAGAGCAAGATCTCCAAGCGAATCAGTTTCCTTATTATTGGCTTGGCCTGGGGCATCAGTGCCCTCCTAGCAAGCCCCCTGGCCATCTTCCGAGAGTATTCACTGATTGAGATTATTCCTGACTTTGCAATTGTGGCCTGTACTGAGAAGTGGCCTGGTGAGGGGAAGAGTGTGTATGGCACTGTCTACAGTCTTTCCTCCTTATTAATCCTGTATGTATTGCCTCTTGGCATCATATCATTTTCCTACACTCATATCTGGAGTAAACTTAAGAACCATGTCAGCCCTGGAACTGCTAATGATCACTACCATCAGCGAAGGCAAAAGACCACCAAAATGCTGGTGTGCGTGGTGGTGGTGTTTGCGGTCAGCTGGTTGCCTCTCCATGCTTTCCAACTTGCTGTTGACATTGACAACCAAGTCCTGAACCTGAGGGAGTACAAACTCCTCTTCACCGTGTTCCACATCATTGCCATGTGCTCCACCTTTGCCAACCCCCTTCTCTATGGCTGGATGAACAGCAACTACAGGAAAGCTTTCCTCTCTGCCTTCCGCTGTGAGCAGAGGTTAGACACCATTCACTCTGAGGTGCCTGTGACTTTCCAGGCCAAAAAGAACCTGGAAGTCAAAAAGCATCGTGGCTCTTTTGCAGAGGCAACCAACGTCTAAGGAAGATCTGATGTGAAAATGTATGGATGAATTTTGACCAGAGCTACAAATCTGGTTGCAGAGAGCTTCCAGGTGCATCCTGATTTCCCATTTTAAGGAATAAAATGAGCATCTGAATGGAAGTACCCGCAGTGTCATTCATGGGAACCTCCTTGGCAGAGGCAAGGTAGAAGCACGCGTATTTGAAGATAGGGCAACAAAATGGTCACGCACAGTTGATTGGCTGGTAGGTTGGATTAGGAATAAAAACAGAGAGCAATGCTTGTGACTGTTGCCCGGAGTAAAGGAAACCTGAACAAGGAATTAGAGTAACAGCGTCATGAAGAGGTGGTGGCTAAATAATTTGACTTTCAGATAACATCGGGGAGTAGAATGGGGATGTTATATGATTGACTGCTCCCCCCTCATCTGATGAAAAGATGACCAAACACCAGTTTTTTAGAGAGCCACAGGTTCTCCTTTATTATACTTTGGTATTTTATGAATCTTTCTATAAATTAAGAATCCACCAGGAAACATTGCAGGTAAATGTTACCATGCATTTGCATGGCTTCAAGGAAATAAACTGAAATTTGCCATATAATTAGTATTTTGGCAAATGATGGGAGAAATCCTTAATACTCAGCTGATTGTTCTTTTTTTTTAAAGATTTTATTTACTTATTTTTTAGAGAAGGGAAGAAGGGAAGGAGAAACAGAGGGAGAGAAACATCAATGTGTGGTTGCCTCCCCTACACCCCTGCTGGGAACCTGGCCCGCAACCCAGGCAGGTGCCCTAGACTGGTAATCAAACTGGCAACCCTTTGATTCATAGGCCAGTGCTCAGTCCACTGAGCCATATTAGCCAGGGCTCAGCTGGTTGTTCTTAAAACCAAGTGCACGTTTAGTGAAAAGCTGCTTCAACTCAATCAACCATCATTAACTTCTCATTTCAAGTTGTCCCCGCTTTCTATAGATACTGCTTCAATAACAAATAAGCATACAGTGTAATATGTTGTAGTCATTTAATTAATTAATATTAATTATTATCACTTTGAACAGACACTATACCTATGTTGGAGCTGAGTTTGTCTTTACTTAAACCGATTAGAAAATAATTTTGTGGCCTTTTAAAACATTTTGTGGGTATTTGTAAATAGTTTTTATGCAGATACATAGCTCTAATGTGTTTACAGAACACTGCAGTGGGGGTTTTTTTTGAAATTCATCCTTAGTGGGCTCATTCATGACCAAGAAAGGAGCATAATTTTATCGAAATAGAACCCATCTGGTGAAAAAAAATCTTAAAAACATTGGATTCATTCCACTTTGCAAATGTTCTGTTTGGATCAACTTCAACATAAATTATGCTCTTCTCAAAGTTATTAGCTAAATTATTTGGACAACATGAATATATACATAATAAAATTGTACTTATACATAGTGGGACACAGATACTATAGTATTTTTTATTTAATGATTTTAGGGATATAATTTTCATCTTAATAGTGCCCAACCAAAGAAGCCTAAAATCCTATTATGTTCATGACAAATAATCAAAATATTAAAATAATTGTACTTCCTTGGATGCTGTTAAAGAAATTTTTTTGCAGTTGTATTTTTATAAATACAGTCCTTAAATTTTACATAAGTTCCATATGAGTATTACATTTAATTACAAGCATTAACTTTTTGAACTGGAGAGTTTTATTTCATGGATATATTTAAAATTTGTACTGTGGCTCTCACTGAGTTACTTCCATGCTAGAAATGAAAGATTGGTCTTGAAGAGGACTGCACTTTGAAATACAGAAAAAGAATGAAAACAATAGAACTTAGATCAGGTGGAAAACTGATTAAGAAGTAAACAAAAAATACTGTATATCTGTAATATATCATATAATTAAAGATTTCATTTTTCTGTTGGTCTTGACATAAATGTCCAAAGGGAAGGTTTTTGCTCTTTAAATAGCAGTTGCTTTGAATAAGATACCAATAGAAAATTGTGGTTAAAAGTTTTTTTGAGAATTCTTACATTATAGGAAATGTGTATGATACTATATTATTTGTTTTAGTAGTAAATTATTAGAATTTAATTAATGATCCAATCGATATATGATCTAATTCACTCTGTTAACTCGATAAAATATCTTTTTACATAGTGACTTCATCTGTTGAAATAAAAAGAATTTGGGAAACTAGAGAAATTGAGTGATATTTTATATCTGTTCCTGTTCAAGCCAAGATAGTAAACCTTTCACACAATTAAAAATGGGAAAATGAATGGTGACTCCTCATCAGTTAATTCATCTCTCTTTCCATTCCACACATGAACCTGCGTCAGAGAGTCCTCTGACAATGCCGGAGTCTTTTTTTTTCAGACCAGACTTTTCACCTGAACCTGGATTTCTACCAGCAGACTTGACATGAGCACACCGGTGTCTCACCAGCAGAGCAAAGCCAGTGTGTCTAAGACATAGCCTGCCTTGTGATGCACACCCTACGCCACCTCCATTTGGTTTTCCTGTATTTTCCTGCCCCAATCACGACGCTGCTCTCTGCTCAGTTCCCCAAAGCCTTACACTGTGGCGTTACCCTTGACTCTTCTCTCCCTTTATTACACGTACCCAATTAATTCCTACAATTTGTCCTGAATCCCTAGATGTTTCTTGAATCAATTCATTTTTCTCCATCCTTGTGGTCCCTACCAAGTTCAGGCTGTGATTATCTCCCCAGTCCCCTATAATCTTCACCTGGTTTAATGTAGTAATTTCCTAATTGGTGTCTCTATATCTTGCCATCTTCCCATCCAATCCATATTTTACCCACCAGCCAGGATGATTTTTCAAAAACTCAAATTTTATGCAAAGGACAGTGTGCAGCTTTATTGCCATCTGACAATTCTGGCAATCTTGAGAACTGCCCAAATAATAATTTATGGTTCCAACCTCAACGTCTCCTCTCAATACCTCTTTGGGTTCTTCATAATTGCGGGTTGACTCTCTTTTTCTTTTTCTATGATGAAGGTCATTGTATTAAAGATATTCTTTAAAACTGCCCCATTAGCACAGGTGAACCAAGGAGTCAAGAATAAGTAAAGGCCATTTTCCCCTATGATAGGGTGTTTGGAATGGAGGAGGGAAAAATTATATTAAGCCTTCAACAACAATCTGAAAACCACAGAAGCATATAAATTCTGGGTTATCTTCTTAAGAATAGCAAAGGAAATGATGCCTGGGGAGAAAATAGTCTTTACTTTTTTTCAGGTTGATGAGAGATGAAAAATCAATATGTATGGCAGCAAAAAACAGAGTTTACTTTTCCTGAAGAAAACAGAGAACGTGAAGGAACAACACAAAGATAATGAAGAGTGCAAATGCCTTCATGCTTATGTCTCATGACCTTAAAGGTAGGAATTTCATTAAACAAAGGGTCACTAAACCCTTCGATCTGTGAGGATTTATAAACGACACCTGTCTGTTAGACCATTGACCTTTTTCTGCCTTGGTGCACGGGTCAGAAGGCCACAAACTTCACAAATGCTCCTGGTATGGAAGAGGTTACAGGAAAGACGGCCTTCGGGTTATGGCCATTCACATGCTGTCTGTAACCCCAGTGCTTCCTTGTGAGTTCGTGAATGTGGAACTAAGAAGTTAATGAACATGACTAACCCTGAATCTGTTCTCCTTCATAAACAACTCAGTTCCAAGTTTCAACACTTTGACAAGTTCCTTGCAAAGCACCACACAGTTGATCACAACACAGGCATGTGTCATCACATTAGAATTAAAATGCACTGCATTATCTTCATGAGACATGAAAAGAAAATTTACAAGTGGATATTTTAAATTTAATTTTTGCCCACCTCATAGGAAAACAATAGGCATTGTCAAAAAGAATAAGACAGTACATGCACATGTACACACACATATTTAATCACCAACAAAGTGCTCTGTGATGTAGACTATTATCCAAAATGGCCTGATTCATGATTGCTGGATAAAGTAAATAAGACCTTTAAATTTACTCAGCTGTATTTTCTTCTTTAACAATAGCTTCTAAAATTTGATTTTGATTACACCATCCACTGTCCCATGGACAAAGTCTCTTTGCCGCTGTTATCGTTTGAAGCATGTTTGCCTGTTGGTGGCAGGTGTTCTCTGTTCGGATTAAGCCTCAGCCCCAGGCAGGAACCAAGCCCTGGTCATCGAGGTGTGGCCTTCTCAGTTCTGCAGTCCTTCTAGTCTTTTCCCGAGTGTGTGGGCTCAGCACGCGTTCCTGCCCCTTCTTAGGTGTTTGTTTTTCCTGTTCCCTCCCCTCCCCAGTGCTCTAAACCCTGAAAGTGTTTCTCTTCCTCCCTGACACAGGAATTTCTTAGTCTTCCTGCAAAGCTCCCTGTCCCCAACATTTCACCAAATCGAATACTTTCTTTAGGCTCTGTGGTCTTTTCTGTGAATACATAGTGGGATTCATGGGAAAATCTTGCAGGAGGGTGTGGACTTCTTCAGTTTCTCTGGTCCCCAGGGGTGCCACTCACTGTTCTGCTAGTATGCCCCAGGTCTTCACCCATTTTTCAGCTGTTGTAGCTGAATTCTTCCTGTTAGTGTCCAGTGGATCTGATAAGTAAATGCCCATGTCTCCTCTGTCCCCAAAGATGCCTGTCTCTTCTTAATGTAAGGACATTAGGTTGCTTTGCAATCTCAGTCCTATAATAGATTGTAAAAGAGTCATGAATTTGAAGTTATTCCAGCCATTTTTTAAAATAAAGGCAAAAGTGGTGTTCTTCCCTTCTCTCTCCATTCTGGGGAGGATACTAGAAGTCTTTAATGAGATATTTTACATTCCTTTAAGAATAACATCTGCAAAATCTGATGTGGATTTTCCACTTAGAGCCCATTCTGATTCGGACTAGCCCTAGTTCAAGTGTACAACAGCCACAGGTGATTGGTGACTTCCATATTGGACCATGCAGCCCTAAACTTACAGCTACTGAATATCTTGTACATAACAGTCATGATGATATGTATATTTTAAAATTAATGTTACTGACTTTATCCTCTAAGCAGTGAAAAGTTGAGACTTTCAACTTTTTCATGATCATTATTATTAGTAGTATTTTCTAAATACCCATTTTGCCTAAGCATAGGAGAAAACCAAATGTTATATTATCCTAAATGTATATCTTCCCTTCATTTATTTGTTTAAACCTGAAGAATTGCTGTTATTAATGGTACCTAAGTGAGATGAAAATGTGTTTGATCAATAGAGTTTGATCAAAATAAGTTTGATCAATAGAACATTTCTTCCACATGTATTAGTGCCTATCTTTAAGCCTCAATTGCTACTTTATTTTTTGAATGACATGTAAATATCTTTAACTTCTTCATGCTGAGATCCTCATTTTTATTCACATCAAAATTGCAATATTGTTTTTAGTCCACTAGAAACAGGTTATAAAATATTATGAATCAGCTCATTTGTTTGAGTAGCAACACCAACAAAAAACCCTTTAACAAATTCATCAGTTTTGATTTATGCCAGATGTATAATGAGAATTTGAATGCTTAATATAGAAATTAAATGGAAATGCTGAGGGAGTCTATAATGACAGAAATATAAGCTGCCTTATAGCTTATTTTATTAAATTCATCATAAAGTACGTTCTTTCAGCCCATGTATTTATGTGGTATTGTAACTCTGATCTCAAAACCTACCCAGTTGTTATAAGCCTTTGTTCATTTCATTTCATGTACTGTTCTGTTTTCTGCCTTCATCTGGTTCAGTCTGATGCACACTCTCACTGAGATAAATAGTTTCAGGAAATCGTTTGTTCTAACATTCAATCCCCACCTCCCACCCCCGGTCTTTCTTTCCCTGAATATGTACTACATTCTGCTGTGGTCAGTAATGACACCTTTACTTTTTATGTACAATGATCTTATAAAAACAAGAAAAGAACATCAGTCCTTTCACAACCTCCCTTCCTGGAGGCCTGCCCTGCACTCATCTCCTCCCTCCCTCCCAGAAGGCCAGAGTGGCCTTCTCAGCTTCCTAACCCGCAGGGGGTCCCCCTCCTACAGGGCTTCCTGAACGCTGCCTGCGAAAGTCTTCTCTTCTCTCTTTGCTAATCTTATTCCCACTTTTCCTTCATATTTTAGTCGAATCATCACTTTCTCAAGGGTATTGTTTTGTTCTTTAACTAATGTGTCTTCCCTGTCACACGCTTTCACAGTGTCATGTACTTTGCATAACTTTAAACTTCTATGTGAGATAGTTTGACTATGGAGATCTCCAAGAGGGTTAGCACTATATTTCCTTTTTTAAAAAAATATACAGGCCATGTCTGCTTTTCTACTTATCATTTTTTTTCCAAATACTGAGCAAATAGTATCTGGCATACAATAGACCTCAATAAATGTTAAATTAATTTTGAGTAAATTTAGTGAGTACGAGTTTTTAAAAATATACCACATGTAAAATTCTGAGCTACATTCTTTATAACATTCATTTAATCTTTATAAAAAGGCATGGGGTAAGAGTTATTACCTAATTTTAAGGATGAAGACATTGAGACTGGGGCATGTTAAGTAAATTCACTGAGTGGCACGCTGACATGAGTCCCAGACAGATCTGACTCCAAAGCACGTGCCACTGACCAGACTGAAGTGCAATTTACCAAGTTCTTCCCTGCCTGGCTTTGTTCCCTGTATCAGTCTAGATTGATCTATGTCTTTACTTTTAAAAAACTTCAACTTGTGAAATATACTTGATTAACCCAAAATAATTTGCTTTATAGGTACATGTTTCAGAAACATGTTATTTTCAAAAGACACACACAGCCTTGGCAAGAATAAGTGGTATTTTGGGTTCTGTGTGCATTAGAATATATATTTATATCTGTCTATCTGTTTCTGTAATGGAATATTTAGACTATAAGTGCTAGAAAATCATTAGTGTTAATAGATTTTATTCCTTATCCCAATATAAAGTAAAAAAAAGTAGACAATTTGTTTTAGTTTTTATATTATAGACAAATCAGTAACAATTCTAAAAGTTTAGAGTTATACAACTTATAGAAAATCTGTATTTCATCTCCAATATAATTTTAAAGGACTGGTTCATTACCAATAAATGAGATTTTCAGCCCTTAATCTGCCTGTCAACTATTTAAAGCAAGAGAATATTAAAGTTTAGGCCTACTGATTTATATACTCTTAGTTTTAAATTAACCAAAACAGTAGAATTCTCCCAGGCCACTTTACTTGGGAAATACCAAACTTAATGCATTTTTAAAGACTCAGAAGTTAATGCTAATTCATTCAGAGAACAGTGTGTTGCCCACAAGCATGCTATTGTGAGCTGAGCCTTCTTTTCTTGTCCTTGGGAACATAACAGCCACCTGTTGCAAAGGACTGGAACCGACAGTAATTACCTCCGCCCGCGGCAGTCAGAATATTTGTCCTGAGGCTGGTTTCGCCAGCGGGCTTTATGGTAGTGCCTGTTCAATACGGTGAGTAGTAATTAAGCTGCGTGAAGTCCCACTTCTCAGAACTGGAAGGTACAGGGTCTGCAAGTCATTTTAAATTCATTAGTGGGGGAAGCAGCAGTAAGGAAACACTTGACCGCATTGGGCTGTATTGGATGTATTTTGGAGTGAATAAAGCCACAGGGGTATCACATTAGCTGTAATGGTAGATCCTGGGTAAGTAACCTCAGTCTGCGTTTTCCAAATGGTCAGCTGCTCTCACAGCCATTTCATAAATGCTCTTTGACTTCCTTCCCACTGACAAGGGGCACACGGAGTCCTCTCCTCTCGCTCCCTCATGCGCACTCATACATTATGAGATTCTGTTGACAAGCCATTGCTTCAGATTTGAAAAGGAGGCATCATGATTTGACTTGGAGCACAATGTTACAAAAATCCTATGAGTCTCTTCAAAATTCAGTGGGAAAAATATGTCTTTCCCCTGCCAAATTCCTTGAAATCAGGGAATATAGTTTGAATGTGACTTCAAAACACTGTCTTGACCACTTTCCTACATCTATAAAAAAAACTTTTATTTTCATCCTTACTTGTTGATCAGAATTTATGTAATTCATACCTGAAGATGTCAGACATCCATCAAATATTTATCAATTGATGAACTGCTGAGAAAACGTAACACCTAACCCTTCCATTTCTTCGCAAGATGTTTGGTGTAGACTGTGTCATGCTCTTAGTACTTAAGATCTTCAAGTTTAATTATGGGATTGTATTTGAGATAAAAAAATAAACTAGGCCAGCTGTTGAAAACGACTTAAGTGTTATGATCTATAAAAACAGCCACATTCACGTCTGTTCTCCAGGAAAAACACTAGACAATTCTGTTATTTATACTATGCCTTCTTCTACAAAAGATTTAAAGTGTCTCATAGAAATGCGTGAATTTTACAAAGAAGGAGTGACACCTGAAGAGAACATTTAGCACTAGAAATGCAAGTGAGAGAGAAAGTTTTCACTCAAATATTTATGATATAAGATCCTATAAAATTGCTAGAAGTGGGGCTAGAAAACCTTTCCTAATGCTAGTTAGAGAGGTTAAATGGTGTGTATTATAAAACCAAAATCCATTCAAAATATTCTTTTCCAACAAAATATTGGGAAGGTGGGGCTATACATAAAATTTTAAACAATCACTAGTATTCACATAAAGAGCATCAGTTTCTACAAGAATAATGGAGAGACTCACACTCTCTGCTAATCCACTTATAAAAGTTGGTATGGAAATTGCATTATGAAAATCTCAAGAGAGGAAATGTTCTTTCTACTAAGTCTTATGTAGCTTTGTAGCTTTAGTGCCTAACACTGTTTAGCCTCTTCCAGTAACTCAAACATTCGTTAAATGAACGAATGAGTAAAGTAATCAATGAATTAAGAGAGGAATGAAAAAATAAATAAATACATGGTATTGGGGATCCTGATGACTTAAATTTTGGGATCACCATGAAAAAATTTCCAAAGCTGTTTTACAAAGCATGTCTAGTTGTTTCATTTTTTTTTAAATCCAGAAATCTTAAACTCAGATGGTAAACTCTTAAGATTAGTGACTACGGTTTACTCATCATTTATTTTTCTTCCTTCCCTTGCCCATAGAAAAATAGCAGCTGTCATTATTCAAAAAACCAAAAAACAAAAAACTCCTACTCTATGTCAGGCGTTTTTTATTTATCTTAGCGCTTCAGTCAGCTCGGGTTGCCATAACAAAATGCCACAGACTAGGGGGCTCGAAACAACAGAAGTTTATTTTCACCGTCTGGAAGCCAGAAGCCAAGAGATCAGCGGGCAGTGTGGGCAGGTTCGGGAGAGGAAGTCCTGTGCTTCTGGAGGGTCGCTTGTTTCTCCATAAAGTAGAACAGTATTTTAAATTATATATCATAATTGATTATTATAGTGTAAAAGAGTATTAATATTTTCATCCATAAATAGTACATAGTACCTTTATCATTTTGTATTATTTGCTGATTTTCTTTTTTAAATGTAAATGTCTATATTTACACTTAAATATTTTATTTCTTTACCTCTAATTCTCCTAAGTCATTAATTACCTGATCAGTTCTGTTGAATAATAGTGATAATGGGCATCGTTTCCTTATTTCTGACCTTAGAATGAATTTATTTAAATGTATCAATTTGTTAAACTGTATTCATAGATTTTTTTAAAGCTACACTTTATGAACAGATGAACATTCTTATCTATTCCTAGTTTTCTAATTTTTAGATCATTTTTTCAGTCTTGATCTGGTCAATACAATGAAAGTACTCTCAATGTTATTGTGATAAAGTGTTTTTAAGGGAAATAGGACAAACAGGAATGTAAAAAGAACGGGCTGAGTGAAGCTCAGGAATTGCTGCAGTGGAAGGTGGAGGAGTCACTGATGACTTCAACCTGAATCGTTAAGACAAGTGAGTTTCCCAGTCTCCCAAGTTTAGTCACTCTCAGGTCTCAGGGGAAGGCCAGTCTTGGCCTCGCTCTTGGTCTGCCGCAGCCAAGTAGGAGCCTGTGGAGCAGCCTGTGAAGCCATGGCGCCCGGCTGCCACAGCTTCACTGGAATGAAAGCCTCTCCTCTCATTCACTTTCCAAATATTGTGCAAGCGCTTCTCATGGGCAAATTCTAGCATGAAACTACGCAGGGAAGGAGATTCCAGGAAATGAGTTTCCTGGTGTCTGCAATGCAAAATTGACCTTAGAAGAGGGTATATTAAGGCAAAGTTGGAGATGAAATCTGCCAAAACTGTAAACTTATATAGATGTAGATAGGTGACGGTAAGCACATATTGAGATGATTGTGTAGATTTTTCCCCTTTTACTTAGTCTAATGAATCACACTGACCTTTCTGAGATACAGCTTCTCTAGCATAAGCACTGTTAGATGTATATTATTTCACGATAGACTTTGGAGTCCAATTAGCTGAAAACTCTAATCAAACTTTTAAGTGTGTATATCACACCTAAATGTTTTTTGTAAAAAAATGAAGAGGAAATAGATTCAGGAGAAAGTAAACTATGTGAAATGGAAGTGAGGCCAAATAAAGGACAGTAATAATCACCACTCTCAAAATTAGCCATGACTGAAAGTTATTAACAAAGGCACTGGAACTGTTTAGCCATGGCAATTTTTATTTAAAATTTAAGATAACATTTAATTAGTAATAAATACTAGTATTTATTTATTTAATAAAATACTACATGCATAGTATTTATTACTTGCTAGACTCTAGCCGAGATACCTGTATTAATTTATTTAATTCTTACGACAATGCTGTGAGGTAGTTAATACTATTACTCTCATTTCCAGATGAGAAAAGGGAGACAATTGGCAATTAATTCCATGTTGTATTGTTATTATTTACTAAATTATGCTACTTCGTTGCCAACATTTGGTAGTGGGGGAACGGTAAGACTAGAGGAAGGTGCAGACATGCCGAAGTTCTTGCCTTATCCGAGGGGACAGCAGGGCACAAGCATGGCGCTTTCACTCTTTAGATCAGATACTTATATTCATGATGTGGTTTAATTTGACTACCCCACGCTGCTGAACCTACAGAGTATATTTCTGACCACTCCCACACACTAATTTGCTATTACTGTGACTTCAAATTTGGTGTTTGTACAAACTAGAGGGCCCATCATGGGCTGTATGGTTACTCCTGGTTTAGCGAACTGTGGCGAGAGAGGGTCATGAATATAAATATATCTCATAGTAATCAGCCCTCGTTGCACGAGAGAGCAGCTCTCAAAGAAAAGGAAACTGTGATTTTGGGACAAATCTCCAAAGGTTTACAAAAATGGTCAAAGTCTATTTATTCATGTGGCTCGCCCATCTGCGCTTGGATTCTGAAACCTTTAAGCCTAGAACTGTGCCTTGTTGATCTTCCCCACTCCCTCTGGTTCTCAGTGGCACCAAGCAAGGGGTGAGCAAACAAGCAAGAACTGCGATAAGCAGTACTGCTTTCTAAAGCTCAAAGAATCTTTGAAAGAAGGGTGAAAAGAACTTTGCTATTTCTAATTCAGTTACAAGCAAAAAAGAGAAAAAGTTATAATTTATAGTAAAAGATACTTCATTGAAGCAGAAGACAAATTTACTGGCCATTAGAATTATGAATCTGTGATAGAAAGCCCTTCTTTTCATTCTATCTCACACTGTCACTCGCAGTAAATGAACACTGACCCACCTGAACGCATGGAGCCATGGCAAGGATTTTTTTCTACTGACGTGTGGTCATTACCGTTACTCCATTGTATCATATAAAAAAGGGACTAGCCTACTCTAGAAAGAGAAGCACCCACACTCTATTCAATAACAGTTTGTGTTAAGCACTCGTGTGCAGCAGAGTTATCTGGTACATGAAACGGGCCGCTTCCAGGGATTCAGACCCACACATTTTGGTTCAGTCCGTGTGGATGGGACTCCACTGTAAGAGATTCTGATATAGGTGGTTCGTACACATCACTTAAATGCTGTCATCTAAGAAATCATATTACTTTCAATGGTTACTTGGTGGGAGGTTGTTCTCTTCTCCCCAAGTCCATAGAGTTATGCAAAATACCTCTCTGCCCCAGAAAGACCTGGTTGCTTTGTTAAAAGTCCTCCTGGAGAATACCTAGTGGTGTATTGACAGTTACTTAAATTTAACCATATATTCACTATTTTTGTTGCTGTTATTTTTTATTGTAATTATTTCCCTCTGGTATCTTGCAATTTTCCCTCTAAGTTTATAATATCATTTTTGATCTCTTGGTTATTGTCCAATTTTTGCCTTTTTTGAATACCTTCTTATTTTGTTTGAATGCTAGACATTGTGTTTTAAAAATTATAGTTAATTTGATACTCTGGATATTATTGTCTTCTAGATAAGATTTGCTTTTTCTTTTGGCAGGAACAGAAGAGTTTAATATCATATGGAGTTCATCTGTTTTGAATCTGAGCTTCAGTCTTTTGAGTGTTTGTCTAATTCCATTCCACTCTTACTCTCACCAATTAGCCTTTTGTTGTCTTTGCTGAAAGTCCGCAGTGAGGACTTGAGCTCTTCTTCCCCAGCCTGACTGTAGGAGCGAGTCCAAAGGTTTATTCAGCTTGTTTAAGCTGAATAAACAATTATTTTCTGCCTTCAGAGGGAAAGCGGCACCATATGTTGGGACCACCACTGTGAGCTTCCCTCTCCCTGGAATCTTGACCACTGAAGTCTTCACCACCTTAGTAGTGTTCCTGCTTCCTTTGCAACAAGATTGATGGTCCTTAGAATTCTCTCTGTGCATTCATTTGAGGTCTACGATGAAAGTACCTTCTTACAATACATGGAATTATTATATATAGGTGTATATAACATATAATATATAATATTATATAATATATAAAATATTCCTCTCAGTTGCCTGGGAGTGCTACTATCCTAAAATCATTTAATTAGAATTATTTGATTGAGTTTTTTTCCTGCCACACATAAGGCCTGAAATCAGTCTGTAAACCTACAGGAGGGCTATGTAAGTCGAGTAATATTTCCCCCATTGCCTAGTTTAATTGATACTAGCTAGTTTTTTACTATCACTTTCTGCAGCATGGGCTTATTTCTCACTCACTTTCAAATACTGAAGCACCGTCTTTGAGAATGGGTACCCTCTGATCTCCCTTCCTTGTGCAGAACCTGATCTTTATCCCCTACAGCTGCCACAAGGAAAGGTGGCCATCCTGCACTTCAAAAACCGCCCTCAGCACAGCAGTAGGCTCGTGAACCCTCCTCACTCAGCCGGCCTCTACTCAGTTGTTTTTCTTGGGTTCGGTGTCAGGTCTGTGGACTTGTTGGTTTGCCTCCATGTGCATCTCTCCTGATAGGCAGCAATCCTGTTTTAAAACGCTGGCCTGAAAAATATTTGTTTCTAGTATTTCAATTGATTTCCAGTGGAAGAGAAGGACACAAAAAATACCATTGTTGTTTAATGAAAGTTTATCTTTCCTGTAAAAGAAATTTCAAGAAAACTCCTTCTAGAAATGTTCTAATAATGCTATACTTATAGAACATATTTTCTGGAAGGGTATATGCCATATGTCTTATGAGGGCTCCTTATCTCTTTCTCTGAGACAATTTTAAACCAACATATATTTTTTTTACTAACAACATTTTTCCTATTTTAACAGAACCTCTCTTCATTGGCACCTGTCATTCTATAACACGTACATACAAAAGACAGCACATTCATTAGGGCATTAGAGAGAGAGATGCTGGCAGTTACATATTCTCCCTCAGGAAAACATTGAACTCGGCTGTGTCCTGGGCATTTTGTTCTTCAGTTCTCTGAAAATGTGGCTCGAACTTAGAGTCATGCCATGACACTCACTCTGTGGGATGCACTATGAGCACAGGGAGAAGAATATGGGAGTGGTGGGAAGCATGGCCGCCACATACAGCAAATCTCCAAAGAACACTTTTTACTAGGAAAACCCATCAACAGACCAAGATGTGGTAATATTTCTATGATTGGAAGAAAATCAGGGGGACATTTCAAAGGTGCTTAATAGACAAAAGCTATTTCTACTTGTAACTGTGCAATCGTCCCAGTGATAACTCAAGAGATAGAACTCCACCTGCTTGTCCTGTCTTCCTCACTTTTTCCTCCTGGTCTCAGGGTTCGCTTCCACCTTTAGAAATTCACCTAATATCATCCTATCAATACATCTATCTTAGAAATAAAGGACTTGAAAGTAAACTGTAGGCATTTAGAGAGGTAGGGAGCACAATGGGACAGCATCCATGCAGAACTGTAGAGGTGTAGCGAGGTCCTGGGAGGGAAGGGGGTTTAAAGAATGAATGGCTGACATCTGTTGATAACCCTTACATGTACCAAAGCCAACAGGAGTAGAAGAACATCTCAGAACCATGATCCAGTCAGAGCTGCTGGTATGCTCATATTTTCCACTCTGCTTCATGGCAGAGCAGCACAGACTAACAAAAAAACTAAGCAATGTGGAAAGTGATTGTAGATATTTGCCACAGAATAAAATGATTTGTTGCCCTAGTACTAAATGAGATTAAAGAGAAACAAAATGATTGGAACCTTAATTCCTGCTACTGCAAGGTCTCGGCTAAGTCAAAGCTCTACTTTGGAATTTGTTATTTATTTCGCCACGTTCCTGTTTTCGAATTCTGGATCACTTAGAAATAGGCTCAGTGGCATATATAACATCATACTTATAGTGACTTAACAAAATAGAGGGTTTTTCTTTCCTCTCACACAACTAGGAGTCCAAAAGTTGGTCATCCATGGTGAGCACATTAGCATCACAATTTCATCCATGTCTCGGCCTACTCTTATCCTCAGGTTTGCAAGAGTCTCTTTCCCCAGTTCCTCTGGCATCACAACTGATTTCTAGAAGGAAGGAAAAAAAGCATAAACTGGTTAAATCTGTGCCTATTTTACAAAGTGTCCTAGAAGCCTTCCATGTATTGTTAGCCAGGACTGTGCCAAAGCTACCTCTATGGACAAAAGAAAATGAAATGTGTAGTTTTTAGGTGTTAAAACTGCCCTTCAAGAAAGAGAATATTTGTTGATAGAGAATAAAAGAAAATTGGATCCTGGGTAGTCAATTAAACACAGTATTCTAGGTAATATATACTTCATCTGTGGTAGGAGTGGTAATAGTATCATTCATTGTTGTCCAAATATTTATGACTCTCCTGTAAGTATATTGTCAGGATAGTACTTCCTCACATCCTTGAAATGAGGTGGGGCCAGGTTTTTTGTTTCAGCCAATAGCATTGAGAGAAATGATAATGTGTCACTTCCTGGAAAGCTAAGAGCTGGCGTGCATTTGCTACTCTGGCACAGAACTAGCAGTGTTCTGTCTCAGACCCCCACACGTGGAGTCCATGGCATTGTAGCTGAAACAAAAGAAATTCACACGGACTACTGAATCCTGTGGAAGAAAAGGGTGAGTGGCTTCTTTCTCAAGGGGAGCAAAAGCCTCAGCCTTTGTTCCAGTGAGCTTTTATTGTCTTACTGGGCACATCCAGGAAGGTCCTCATTAACTATGCACAGGCTCCCTTTAGGTGGTTACCTTATACACAAAACAAACGAGAGGATGAAGGTAATCACATCACAGAAATGGGATATTTGCAAATGAAAAGGCACAAGTGGTTGATCCGGTTATACTGGTCCTTGGAAGGTTTAGGATGGTTTTTAGGTTATTTTTCAGTAAATGTTTGCCACTTGGGGCTGGGCCCACGCCATGCAGGATGGTCTACTACAATGTTCCGGGCGGGAGCTGCTTCAGCGGCCTGGGCCTGGGTACAAAAGCAGAGCTCCTCTGCTGATCACAACGGGCCTGGAGCGAGAGGCTTGTGCATGATTAAGACCCAGAGATTCAAGGGTGACTTTTCACACCACATTACCTTGGCTGCCATGACAATTGCCTTCTAGCACTAGATTCGAGAAAGTATCTAGTCATGTCTACATTTCCAACATTTTTAATATTATTTTCTCCTTTAATGTCTCTTTTCCTTTTCTCGTCCTTACTTTTGCTAACTGCACCCAACACCCTCTCTGAAAACCATCTATTTCTATTATTGGCACCAAGTTTAAAAAGAGCTACTTCCTCTGAGCTACGAAACCAAATAGCACAAGTTATGATGGCTCTACGTTGCTCTCCTTGGCACATCATAAAGCAGTAAGCACAGACCGGCCAAGTGCTCTGTCCCGCCATCTCAAAATGATTTTTTTTCAGTTTTTTTCCAATTTGTGAATGATTGAAGATGAATAAAAAAAGAAGTCTGTACTAGAGATTCGGTTAGTTGATTAAACCTGATGATAGCTTAGCAAGTAAATGATGGTTTTAATTTAAATTTTTATATTACCAGCCAAGAATGCAAAGGATAAAGCAAAGCAGATGCCAGATCACAAGAGGAAAGTCCTGGGATGTAACTGAAAAGGCATAAAGAACATACTCATCAAAGCTTCACACATTCTACTTAGGGTAGGCTTAATTGGCTATGCATTGCTATGCTTAGATGTCATGATTTTGGTATGTTTTCAATGTAGAGACAAGTAAGAGCTTCCATTTTGAAGAGAGTTTTTATGATGTTTACAACCTACAGAGATGATAATAATCATCTAAATGTGTCTTGCTGTAGAAGCAGTATACTGAGTAGTATTTGGGTAACAATGACTGCACTTGTAATCAGTATACTAAGTGCACATTGATAAGTGGAGAACGAGCAAAACTGTTGGAACTTAAAACTCATTTTTGAAACTTTAATTAAGTTAACTGAGGGAGTATCATGGAATGAAGATTAGGAGTTAAGGACCTTATTCCAATCGCCCCTTAATGGTTCAGGAGACTTTCTAATGAAACAGCCTTCTCTCTTGTGTACCTCTCTGCTGATATTCAAGGAGGTACATTTATTTACTGAAAATAAAATAATGCCTCTAAAATCCAGGTTAATTACACATAGCAAAAATATATACACAATTATATTAGAAATAATCAGAAACTGCCGCATTTTTAGTAGGCACTAGTCATTTCTGTTTGTTGTTTTTTCCAAACACTTCTTCCCATGTCCTTTGATATTTTTCAACAGTGGTCAATTTCTGTGGTGGTCAATTTCTGTGCTGAAGGGACAATTCACCTGAATTACGCATTGCTGGATTTGATTTCCTAATGTTTTAAAGGTACTGAGGCAGGAGATAGAGAGGACACTGCAGAGGTCCCGCAGGGCTAAGATAAAAAAAAAAAAATCCATACATGACAAAGACCCCCAAGACCAGTTATTCCTGGTTTCTGGGATAACTCTGAATCATGGAATGCGCCTGTGCACTACCCCTGATTCATTATAATAGCATTATAATGAATTAACATTGTAGGACTCCCTTCTCCAGTAGCCAATCAAGAAAATCTTGGGAAACTACACATGCGCAGTAGCTTTGAAATGTAACTCCTTGTACCTGCACAATAGAAGCCCGCCAAAGACTAGCCAGGAAGCTTCCACCCTATAAGAAGAGAATCCCTCCTGCCCACGTGGTCAATCTCTGCTCAGAGCTGGCCCCCTCCCACGTTCTGTGGAGTGAACTGTCGCTTAGTAAATCTTCCCTCTTTCTTTATGCTATAAAGTCTGTGTGTTCAGTTCAATTCTTTGTCCTCGATCACTAAGAACCTGGTTACTTGTGCACACCTGTGATAGTACTGTTTCCACTTATTTACATGAGGCATATTGGTCAGCAATATTCTTCTGGGTTTTTTTTTAAATAATGTCTATCAGATTTTAGTAGTAGTTTATATTGGCCTCATTCAATGAGGTGGGCAGTTGTAGTTATTCTACTTCCTCTGAATGCAATCTGTGCAAGATAAATGCTATTTCCTCTCTGAATCTTGTAATATAATTCACCAGTGAAACCATCTAGGATTGGAGTTTTCAGAGGCTTTTTGGAAAAAATAAATAAATTTTATAATAAATATATATTTGTATCTTCTTGGGATGATTTGCTAACTTTGTATATTTAAAAAATTCATTCTCCTAAGTTGTCAACTTTGTTTATGTAAAATTGCTCATAGTATTATTTTATTATCCTTTAATGGTTTTGTTGATAAGCACATCATCATAAGACTTTGTTTAAAGACTCATTACTTTGACATTTTTTCAACCTTTACAATATTAAGATTCTCCAGACTATGATGATTTTTATTCCTCTTCTTTTCTCATTGTAGGAGCTATCTGAAAGAAGTCTTATCTACTTCCATAATTTCAATAACCCTTTATATTAATGGTCTCTAAGCTTGACTACACATGAAAAATATCTGGCTGCTTTTTAAAAAATTGTTGCATTCTGCACTTCTCTTCAAACCAATTAAATCAGAATGTCAGGGGTGAGGCCCAGGTATCAGCATACCTGTCTTTCTTAACGGCTCTAACATGCAACTATGGTTGAGAGTCATTGCTTTAAATTCTCAAGATCCTAAACTCAAATCTGTGCTAAACATGCTTCAAAGAACCTGAAGAAACTTTTTTCCAACTACCTACTAAGAAACCTGAGTTCCTTACCCTCATCTCTGAAGCTTGCTATTCCTTCTGTATTTTTTTTCTCTATAAACCAACAGAATTGAGTCAAATTTGCATTAGGAACTTATATAGTGACTAAAGAATTTTGGAAAATACATTCACGCATGTAACTGCTGCCTAACGAAGGTTGCATAGCTATCATCTCAAAGGAATCCCTGCTGCTCCGTTACGTTTATTTGCTCCATCCCCCACTGTAGTGACCACCTATCTGGCTTCTGCCAGCTAGAGGTTAGCTTTACTGAATTTCATGTAGATGAAGAATCCTAGAATTTCATGTAGATGAAGTCATACAATGTGTTTAATTTTGTTTCTAGATATTTTCTTCTCAGTATAATATTTTTGAGACATTCATGTTATTATGTGTATTAACTGTTTTTCCCCTTCAGTTGAAACATAGAATTTCATGGTATGAAAATAACCTACCTTACCTATTCACTAGTCAAAAACATTTTAGTTGTTGAGTGTGCTAGGCTATTATATTTCAAAATGCTTATCTTACAGCAATAATGAAGCTCTTGTTAACTGGGATTCTGAAAGTCAGACTGGTATGTCTCAACAAATTACAAATACTAAATTCTTTTTATAATGTGAAATTAGTGAAGACAAAGGTGAGGGATTAGAAAAATGTACAGCTGAACTTGGGCCTTGGAAAGAGTCCAAGAAATAGCCCTCTTCACATACTTCCTAGTGTGCCTGCTCTTCTTCCTACGATAATCAACTAGAATGTTCCCCAGGAGCAGAGGGCATTTTCTGCCTTATCACCCACATCTGAGGTCATGAGGAAACTGGATGCCTTAAATGGCTACTCAGTGCTCAGCTGAGTTTCCAACCTGCCCAGGGTGGAGACCATTGTTGAGCCCCATTCCTCAGGGAACCAGCCAACCAGTTGGTGGTCAATTGATTATAGAGGCTCCAGTGAAGATCTGTTTGCGGACGCTTACCCTATGAATTGGCGTATGAACTTGCATTCCTTACCTGCTTCTATCAGCATCACCATCTGTGGAGTTACTGCATGCCTTATTTGCCAGATGGTATCCCATACAACGTTCTCAGCAAAGAACTTGTTTTTCAGTAAAACAGGTGAGGGAGAAGCCAATGTGCATGAGATTCTCGGGTATTGTCACACACCCCAGAGACTGGCATGATGAGACGGTGGAATAGCCTAGTAATGACTCAGTTACATCTCTGTCTGGATGACAAATCCTGCACGGGTGCTGAGCTGCCCTCTGAAGTCTCACTGTGTGTTTTGTGACAACAGCAGTATATAGAGGTTCATGAAAAGAGGAGTGAAAAGGGGGATGGTTTTCATGTTCTCACACAGTGTTCTCAAAGGGTCATGATGTCCGTCCGCCCCAGACATCGCCAGATGTCTGGAGACATTTTTATTTGTACGATTCTGGAAGTGCCGCTGGCATCTAGAAGTAGGTGGCTAGATGCTGCTAAGTATCCTGGAATGCATGGAATAGCTCCCTATAACTGAGAATAATCCAGTCCGAAATGTCGATACCATTTAAGACTGATAAACTGCCTTCTACACCTAATGACACATTCCCAAAATGTGTGAATGCCATCAATGCAACCCTGGGCTGTACTGATCGAAAGCTCTTAGGTCCACAGGATGTAATTAATATCTATGGCCTCATAAGAAGCTATAGAGATGAGGACTGCAGCAGCTATACATGGTTTCTTCCTTCTTTTATTGCGTATGCATTATGTATGCATTTCCCTTTTCATTTAATGGGCTATTTTACATAAGAAGTGTTGATGGTGGTTACTTTAATACTTTGGTCTCTAGGTTATAAGATATTCAGGGTTGGGACTAATTAAAAGGAAAGAACATAATACAGATGTGAATGCTGTCCCCTTTGGGACTCCATGTTTTCATTCTGGAGGGAGAAGTTAAGCTCATCTTGGTTTGTACAGGAAGAATGGCATCATTTTAAATGGATGCATGATATTATTTTTGCTGTTACTTCAGAGTTCACTAGAGGCATAAAAATGGAAATAGATGGCCAATGGAAGCCAATGGGGTAGACCATGAAACTTTCCTATTGACAACTTAGTACAATTCTCACAGCCTTCTATCCTTTCCTCTGACACAACCAAAGGCACACCTATCTTGACAGAATTATGTTGGTTGATTTTCCCACTTCCACCCGTTTTCCTATCTTATAAGTCTCATATTTCTTCCATGTCTACATATCTTCGTACATGACGTTCCCTAGGATCCTCCAACCCTGGGTTTCAAACTCGTTGGCATGTTTTAAGATTCAGCCTGAGTGCCAATGCAACAGTGATTGTTTTCTGAATTCTTTAATCATAATTTATCACTTTTTTTCTATGTTCCCATACATTTTATAAATATCTATAGCATAGCACTAAACATATTATAGTTTTTTTCTGGCTTATAATTTATCTCTTTACAGTTAAACTTTGAGATAATTTCTGGTGTTTACTGAGTGCCTTAAGAATGGTTAGGGGTATGATAAATGCATTTTAAATATAGTATGGATACAACAGATGTTTGGTGAATTTATATTTGAAAAGTGCTATTAAAACATCTTTGCATTGTCTCAGTAAGAACACATAAGACGTGACTAATTAATTTAATTATAAAATGAATAGTGGTTCAAAAAACCAACTAACTTGAGATATATACAAAACAAAATATTATTTTAACAAATAATTAGAGAGTTTTATACCATGGAAAGAACTTAGAACAAAAGAAAGATGAGACAAAGACTCTGCTTTGAATAGTTCTTGGTCTAATTAGGGAAGTAAGAAATAATTACCTTATGGTTTAATCATGTATGTCTTTTCAAAGTGAAATAAGAATAAAGCCTCTTTTTAATTCCTGGGAAGTGTTTGGAAAGCACCTCCTGTCAATAAGGCACCACTTCAGTCCGATGACAGAGGCAGAGGAGTTCAATGTCAAGAGAATGAGAAGAGAACTGGCTTCCTGAATAACTTGTATAAATGCTATTTTTAATTATATTTTATTGATTACACTATTACAGTTGTCCTGATTTTTGCCCCTTTACCTCCCTCTACCCAGCATCCCCCACCCCCTCAGGCAATCCCCCCACCATTGTTCATGCCCACTGGTCATGTGTATAAGTTCTTTAACTACTCTATTTCCTATACCGTACTTTACATCCCCACGGCTATTCTGTAACCATCTATTTGTCTAACTTCTTGTCTCTTGCTTTTAAGAGTCTCTCTTTATCTTTAACCTTTGGCCTTTTACTAATAATGTGTCTTGGAGTGGGCCTCTTTGCATCCACCATAATTAGGACTCTCTGAGCTTCCTGGACCTGCTTTCCTATTTCCTGGAAATAGATATGGACTTCCATATCTATTGGACTTCCATATCTATGGACTTCCATATCTATTTCCTTCACCAAATTAGGGAAGTTTTCTTTCACCAATTTTTCAGATAGATTTCCAATTTCTTGCTCTTTCTATTCTGCTTCTGGTACCCCTATGAGGCAAATGTTGGACTTCTTAAAGTAGTCCCAGAGGCTGTTTATACTATCTTCATTTTTTTTTATTCTTTTTTCTTCATGTTCTGATTGGTTGTTTTCTGCTTCCTTATATTCCAAACCATTGATTTGATTCTTGGCTTCATCCATTCTAATGTTGTTCCCTGTTAATTGTTCTTTATTTCAATTAGTGTATCCTTCAGGTCTGATTAGGTCTTTTTTATGCTGCTGAGGTCCTCACTAAGTTCCTTTAGCATCCTTATAACCAGTGTTTTAAGCTCTGCATCTGATAGATTGATGATCTCCATTTCATTTAGCTCTTTTTCTGGAGTTTTTATCTGTTTTTTCATTTGGGCCATGTTTCTTTGTCTCTTTGTTTTGGCAGCCACCCTATTCCCCACCCCCACCCTCCTTGTATTAGGTGGAGCTGCTTTGACTCTGCATCTTGGTAGTATGACCTAAAGTAGTAGGTGTCTGGTAGGGTCCCATGGCACAGCCTCCCCTATCACCCAAGCTGGGTACTCGAGGTGTGCCCTTTGTGTGAGCTGAATACACCCTCCTCTTGTAGTTGAGCCATCGTTGCTATCAGCAGGTCAATGGGACGGATTTACCCAGGCCAATCAGCTACAAGAACTAGCTGTGACCACTTACCACCAACCTCTGCCCTCTGTGGAAGGTCAGCTGTGCAGGGGCAGGGTGGTGGTGCTCTGATGTTGTCCACTGATTGTGTCCACTGATTGTGCTGGGCCTGGGGTTTTCCCCAGGCCAAGTTTGGCACCCACCTGTGTTCTGCCCAGGGCACCTTGCTTAAGCTATAAAGCAATCTGAGATGGCTGCTACTTGTGCTGGGCTTGGAGATTCCCAGGTGAAGCCAAGCTATGACTTCAATCTGTCTGCCTCTAGGGCTCATTGAAGCAAGCTGCTGCTTACCTGATAGGATAAGCACCCAGACCAGCCTTTCGTATGGAAAAGCAGCTTGGGTGGGCCTGTAAATTGGGCGGGGCAGAGCCTCTGTGGATCTCCAAGGTGGGTCACACAGTGTTAGCCAGGTTGATGGAATCTCAGATATGGCACCAGCCTACCTGCTCTGTGAGGGGTGGGATCAGCAAAGGGACAATGGCCCCTACTCACCCTGATGCCAGACTCTTTGGTCTCCCCCTGTTTGCCACTGGTGCCCTTCAAGCTGCCACTCTGGAGTGGGAGCTCTGAGTCTGACAAGGTGAGTGTATGTATGGGTTCCCGAAGAGGAACTACTTAGGGCTCCAGCAGCCTCCTCCACCAACTCAGCCCCCCTAGTTTACGCAGACAGAACTTGTGGAATCCTGGCAGTGGAATCCTGGGCTGAGGGACCTGGTGTGGGCCTGAGACTCCTCACTCCAAGATATCCCTCCCGAATTTTTATCCATGTGGGTGTGGGGCCAGCCCATTCCGAGTCCCTCCTACCAGTCTGGATGCATGTGGTTTCTTCAATTCCATAGTTGTCAGACTTCCATTCATCTTGATTCCTGACATTCCTGTGTGATGGCTGTTCTATATTTTACTTGTAATTTTGGTGTGGTTGTGCAAAGAGGTCAGCCATATCTGTGTACGTTGCCATCTTGACCGACAGCCCCTAAATGTTATTTTATACAAAGAGAAAGAATAGTGCAAAAACATGCGTTTTGAGAGAGAAGTCTGTGTGGTCAGACAGAAGGCAGCAAAGGCTAACCCTGGAGAGGCAGGCTGAGGCTGGGTAAAGGAAGTCCAAGTGGCACGCTCTCTGTGAGGGGGAAGAAGACGGAAGTGAAACTGTGGAGTGCGGACACTGGGTGTGAACTTCATTCTAGACACCTTCTGCATCACGGAGTCATCTTCTGTGTACTGTAGGGAGCAGGGTAGTGTAGAGGCAAACAGGGTGTGTACGCCCTGGAATTCCCGCTGCACACAGGCTTCCATTGATGACTTCCTTTCTGCCAAATATTGAAGTCACTCCTCAAGGTCTAAGGTTAGTTCTGGATTACTAGAAAAATAGAGTTACACAAAAAGTTAAGAGGAAGGAAAATTTTAATAGAAACGTAGAAATGTTCCATGTCAAGATAACAGTCAGCAAATAACGCATACAGGCACACTCTGGGATTGGTGGTTTGCCTATTTAAAGTGTAGAAGTTTAATTTGACTGCCAACAGACCGTTCCTCCCATCTGTGGACACTGTTTTCCAAATGTCAGGGAGAACTTTCTCTCTGCTTTATAGCAGTTTTGCACTCGACAAAAACTGATGCATTTGCCTATAGCTTCGAAGACACCATCTGTATTTGTCAAACTTCCTGAACATTGCAGGAATCTGGGCTGTGTGCCTTGCTTGGATTTCTCCTGGTGACTTACTATCAATGACCACATGTGAAAGCAAAGGCCCCCCAGTTCGGCAGGGTTGAGGGGGTGTGAGGTGTGGACCCATAGCGCAGTTCATGTGTCAAGTTCTCAGTTTGTCAAAGACAGATGGCCCCATTTATGGATCACACAAGGCCCTTTCCTTTGTCCTGCTACCTTTTTAGTGCTTTTTGGAAATTCTACCAGATGGCAAGAGAAGGAATTAAAAAAAAAGTACTTAAAGTTTTTGGCTATGGGGTTTCTAAGAAAATCTGATTTTAACTCCTGTGCATAAATGGGAAGATATAGTAGCTCTACATATGTATCAATTATTATAGCAATAGAATATTTTTCTCAAACTTGCAGTAATGAAGCTTGGCTTTAACTCAGCTGTGCCTTTATGACAGTTGCAAAATGGGAACAGAAGGGATGGCAAGACAGGGAAAAATGTGGAGCAAAGATCCCCTTCATGTTTTGAACTAAGCTCTTCATTTGGTACTGATAAAATGTTCCACTTGGCACCACGTAGGCGCTCTGCACCATACTGCAGTGACCCTTGGCCAAGGACAGACCTTCATCCATTCTTCTTACCAGCATTACGTGAATGACACAAATGTCTGTTCAGAAGAGATGACCCAGATTCCAAGGAAATGCATGAGCTTGTAGAACAGGCTGAATGTCCTTGGCTGATATGAATGACAGAATTTTAGGAACGTAGGAAATTTCTTCTGTACATGAGTAAACAAGAACCTGGAGAAGGTGAACCCCCAGGTCACAGTCATCCAGCTGCTTCTGTTAGAACTGAACCCCGAGCCCGCTTCCCCTCGCTGCCTCTCTGAGCTGGTGGTGAATTTCCCCATGTGAAAATCCCAGATGTCAAAATCATGTTAATACCCATGACAGGTCATGATGAGAATGCCACTTCACCTTTGGTCTTCCTCCCCAAAACCCATAACCCTAGTGAATTTTTTTTTTTTTTTTTTCAAAAGAAAAAGGCAAATGCCCATTAGGGGGCCTTCTACAAACTACCGGACCAAAGTGGTCAAAACAAAGTCACCAAAACCAAGTAAAATTAAAAAACCACGCAGAAGAGGAGCCGAAAGAGACACGAGTAAACGTAATGCGGTGGCCTGGACGGGCTGCCGGGACACGAAAAAGGGCACCGGGTAAAAATTAAGCATATCTGAATAAAGTGTAGACTTTAGTCAATAATTTCCAAAAACCTGGGGAGCAATACAGCCTCTCTGAATTCTGCAGTTGGGGAACCAAAGAAGCTTTTCTGCAGCCAGGTTACTAGCTAAATCAGGAAAAGCAACTCTCTAAAAAGCAAATTTAATCTCCAGCGAGGCATCTCTGCACCATTATACTATCCTTGTTATTTTTCTGTTCTCACAGAAATGTTGCAAATCCTCTACATTTATAGCTAAGAAGACTGAGAGGCTTTCAGACTCTTGTCCAAGCCACATAACTGTTAAGCAAAACAGCTGAGATGTAAACCTAGGTCATTGGAATTCCAAAGCCTGTGTTCTTTTTGGTCCCCCTCATACAGACTACTACTAACTCAGTTTTATTCTTTGGGGGTAGGGGAGGAAAACCTACATCCTATGGCTATTTTGTTAATGGAAAGTGTAGGCAACTGTAATATGAGAATAAAACCTATAACAATATTATTCTGATCTAACATGGAGTTTCTCATGAGCTTCAACAATTACATAATTTTGTATTCAAATGTTCGTTTCAGGAATAGACCATGATGGAAAAGGCTAACTGATATCAATTATTCATTTTTCTTGCAACTGTTTAAGACGAACTGGTTTCCTAACTTACTGTTTCCCTTTGCAACTTTGTAAGGTCCGTCAGCTTTGTTCTCTTTGGACATAAGAATACTGCAGAAAACAAACAGAGTACCACAGAGCAAATTCCAATTACTTTATAAAATAGGACCTATTTTACTCTGTTTTGGTTGTTTGCTTAAGAGATTCTTCCTGATTAAAGAATTATAATTTAATATGCAAGAGTAAATTTTTCTTTTACATTATTTCACAGTTCATCTCTCTTCTCTTTCATGTACTTGAGTATACCACGAGGCTGATTCTGATTCTTGGCCTGAGGAACAAGAGTTGGTGCATCCCTTTGAAAAACGAAGCCATGCTTCATTATACTTCCGTCTTCCACCTTCTCAACCTAGAACTTACTGGGAATATTTCAGCGAAATCGGACTACATCTTCTATACACAAATGGGCTTTGAAGAATGAAAAGCCAGGTACCTGTATAGACTCAGGCATATCCAAGGTCCACTCATGGAGATGGGGCTGCGGCTGCCATGTTTCTGGTGATGCTCTGCCCTGTTGCTGCTAATGAGGCTACTGAGACCATGAGCCCTCCTCTTTGTCACCGGCATGCTCCCACACAGATGGGAGAGAGACACAAGAGCATCATGGTGCTGTGACACTAGCACAGACACACAGCCGCAGCATTCTCTATCATGGAACCAGTTGGAGGGGGTGTGTGAATTTCCCTATCTCGAGAGACATTTAGAAATAGGTATTAGATCATATGGTATTTGTCTTTCTCTGACTGCCTTATTTATTTCAGTTAGCATAATAATCGCCAGGTCCATCCAAGCTGTCACAAAAGGAAAGAGTTCCTTCATTTTTACAGCTGCATAGTATTCCATTGTGTGAATGTACCAAAACTTTTTATCCACTCATCTGATGGGCACTTGGGCTGCTTCCAAATCTTGACTATTGTAAATAACACTTCAGTGAACATTGGGGTGCATATATTCTTTTGGATTAGTGTTTTGGGTTTTTTTCAGATATACTTCCAGAAGCAGGATTCCTGGGTCAAAAGGCAGTTCCATTTTTAATTTTTTGAGGTCTCTCCATATTGCTTCCCATAGTGACTACACCAGTCTACATTCCTACCAACAGTGCACTAGGCTTCCTCTCCCTCCACATCTTTGCCAGCACTTGTTGATTTACTGTCGATAGCCATTCTGACAGGTGTTAGTTCATTGTGGTTTTAATTTGCATTTCTACGATCATTAATGTTGAGCATCTTTTAATATGTCTATTGGCCATATGAATGTCCTCTTTGGAGAAGTGTCTACTCAGGTCCTTTGCCCATTTCTAATTTAGATTGCTTGTTTTTTTGGTGTTGAGTGGTGTAAGTTCTTTAAATTCTGGATGTTAACCCTCTATCAGATGTACCATAAAACATGCTCTCCCATTCAGTGTGTTGCTTTTTCATTTTGTTGATGATTTATGTGTAAAAAATTTTTAGTTTGATGTAGTCCCATTTGTCTATTCTCTGCACTTTAAGCTGTGAAAATAGAGCAGTGTAACAAGTTTAATGGTCAAAGTTTTCTCTGTCTTCTGATTTACTTAGAACTGAAAAGGCAACGAGCAGCTGATTCAAATTTATGACTCAGCTGTTTTCTGACTGGAGGAAAAACATTTCTTTAATATTAAAGTTTTTCCCTTCTATAATGTATAGTGTGCTCTATTTAGATTTTTTGAAATTTTAAATATTAGAGAGCAATAATTTATATTATGTTAAAATATCATATATAAACAAAAAAGAAAATGACTTATGAAAGTATTATTTACCAAGTCAAATTCCTCTTGCTTCACTAGCTACTGAAAGTAACTGTATCATATTTACAGCAGAATTCCAAATCTAGAGGTGTTCTGAGAAGCTATGTATCATATTTGGTACGCGGTACGTTTAGTCCTCCTGAAATCACCCGTCCCTCAGTGTGCATTCTCTCTGCAGTTCCTGGGGAAGGGGCTAGCTCACCCGTACTGTACAAATGTGCAGTCTGTCTGAAGCATTTGACGCCCTCTGCTGGGCAAGCCATAGCTTTTGCCATCCTTCCAGGGCTGAACCCCACTTCCCACTGGGTGCTCCCCCTCCAAGAATTTTTCTCTGTCTTGCAAAGTAGCTTTCCTTTCACCAATTCTTAGATACATTTCCCACAGTAGACCTTGTTGGACACAGTTCTTACTTTATAATGCAGACTTGAGAGGTAGGGGTGGGGTGAGAGATGCTGAATTTTAGAAAGAAGAAGCCTCTCATTCTGTCAACAAACAATCAGGAATTCTCACACTTTTTTCTTTTGCAATCCCAACAGGATATGAAAATAAGAAAAAAAATCTTTAAGATCAAAAGATGTGTCTCAACAAATGTATCAATGTGTCAAATACACAACCACCTTTTCTTTCAGGGACCCAGAGTCTGTGCCTTGCCACAAAAGACCTCTAGGGGGCAGTATGGCCCCAAACTGCAGCTCTCAAGGATGTTAAATATTCAAAATTTCAGAATGATTTTTGTTCATTGGTTCATCTCTATCTGGTTAATGAACAAAGTTTCTAGGAAAAAAGCTCACTAAAGGAGAAAACAAGTGGCGTAATTTTATCATTTTATCACTTTGTCCTCTTTTTCTGGCATGCGATAAATGGAAAGATGGCCCTCAAGACATATAGTCCTACTTAGTTTGAGAAGTATGATTTAGAAGTGATGGCAGGTGGTAATGGAATCAGAGAAAGTGCCTTAACTGGGAGATTTGTTTCTTTAAGTCTCACTGGGGAAGCGTGAGGAGAAAAGATGGGGATCCCTGACGCTGGTTGAGAAGCTGCCTGGCATCCTCCTGGATTCTAGAGGGTGTTCACAGCATGCCAATGACACGACTCAGAGAGGTTCTAGGGCGTGCATTTGCGGGGAGGCATCAGGGAGCAAACCCTGCGGACCAGCTGGAGGCGGTGAGGATCCTGAGCAGAACCAGGCTGCGTTCACTCGTGAGACCAGCACACAGAGATCAACCCCCTGCAATTCTCTCCAAGGAAGTCCACTCACTGTAGAGCACTTGTCAGACTCTTAGTATAATGAGGGTATCGGAGATCGCAAAATTTTGATGTTTTATTGTTTAAAACATCTTAAAAGTTTTAGAGATGAATTACCATAAAATGTGGGTAATTTAAGAATAACATGACTCCTGATAATACAGGGGTTTTCATGCCATCAGTTCATGTAACTAAGGGTTACACTGGCATTTACTGAGTAAGATTTTTTATAAGAATAGAAAATGTGATTTTGTAGAGAAACTGACATATTTGGCATATTTATCTGTATGGCACACATATCTTCCAGTAATAGTTTGAAAACAGGTGAAATTAATTCTCATGTATTTGGGAAAGAGGCTCTGAAATGTGTCTTTGGAGTTAAAAGTAGTGAAAGAGCTAAGGGTGCCATAAACACCAGGACAAGAAACAATGTCCTTAAGTCAATCACATTATCAAGAAACATCAATTACTAAAACCTGAGAAAGTTTTGCCAAATTACTTTACCTAGGAGCTACAGCTCAAATCAGTGAGTTTTCTTTTTTTTACCTCAAGAGTGTATTACTAGTTTGTGTCCCCACTGAGCACTGTGGCCCCCAGTCCCCATGGGTCGTAATCTGCCTCACTGCCAGTACTTGTGGCTTCATGTGAGGATGTAACTGGTACAAATACAGGTTCACCATGAAGCTAATAAAGCTTAAGCCCCAGGGTCCCTCTCTTGCCCCAGCCCCTGGGAAAGCTGGGATTTGCTGGGGATTTTAAGGCCTTCTAGGTGAGAAGGGTAATCCACTCTTCAACCAGGAAGCATTTCTGTGTGTGTGTGTGTGTGTGCGCGCGCGCGCGCGAGTGTGTGTGAAATTCCAATGATTGCCAAAAGAGATCTCAGAAGAAAGGGGCCTAAATTTCTAAGTCTATCACTTACTGGAATTTTAAAAGTCTGTTTTTCTTCACTTCATACAAGGAAAACTGGTCTATCCTTATTCCGTAAAAAGCTCAAAACATGCCCTGGTCTATGGTGGTCCGGATAATGCAAACTGTGCCTCCTTTTAGAACAATTTCTAAAGGAGCATGCAAGTACCTTTCAAGGTGTGTGGTCCCCCTTCACACTGTGTGAGAGTTACACAGAAATTGATATTCAGAAATGTGTGTTCAAAAAAACATTTTACCAACTCAAAATAGTATGCATTTCTAGATTTCATGGCCTAATTAATTTTTTCATTATTACATATACCAAAGAGGAAAAAAAAAAGAGGGCTGCCCCTCCCTCCAGCATCAAGAAGGGCTCATTGTGGAGGAGGGCTGCCTCTCCCCAAGGACACCTTCCCCCCAGGTGCCAGAACCTCCTCTCCCCCTGGAGTGGCATCTTCCACTGGTACCAGGGTGACTCTATGCTCGCAGACAATTCATCAGACGTCATCAATGCTGGTGGAGAATTCTTCATCAGATAGCATTGGGTGCATCTGTGTGTGGGCCCCCGGGGACCTCCGCAGAATTGTGCCCTGTGTGATGAGGTGTGCGTAGCCTTCCTGGTGGGAGAAGGCGTAGCTGGAGCGCCGGGCACGTGGTGCTGTGATGATCTCCTCAGTTGGGATCTCCATCACTTCCTCTTCCTTCTCCTCCACCTCCTCCTCCTGCAAAGAAAAGGGACAATCATGGGTCATCAGGCTCCTACACTGTGTTGATTGTTCTTGGGTCAGCTGCTCCCAGTGGGCGTCATTCATAAAATTCTTGGCCACTTTTATTGGCCAGGCTCTTGCCTCCCCAAGTTGACCCAACAAAAGTTCCCCCTGGGACTTGACTCTGGATCAGCTGCCACATCCATAAATGTCCCCTCTTATGGGACAGGTTACCCGTGGGGCAGCCATGCCTCCGGCCTGTGTGGCAGAACATGATAGGTCTGTGGCCATATCTTGGTCCACTATCCCAGTCAATTCTGCAGCCCATCGCAGCTGCAGCGGGTCCTTCCAGGTTTCTGCTACCTGAGCCAATGAGTCTCCCCCCTACCTTTTTTCACTGTGGTAAAATAGACACACATGTACCTATTTGGAATCATTTTCAAGTGTACGGCTCAGTGCATGGGGCACATTCATTCACATTGTTACACAACCACCACCTCCATCCACCTCCAGCACTTCACCTTCCCACACTGACCCTGTCCCCAGTTAAACACTCACTTCCCCAGTCCCTGGCTCCTGCCCTCTCCTTTCTGTTTCTATGAATCTGACTCCTCTAGGGGCCTCCTCCTATGACTAGAATCACACAATACTGGCCTTTTCTGACTGGCTTATGTCACTGAGCATAACGTCCTCCAGGTTCATCCACATTGTAGGAGGATCAGTATTTCCTCCTTTTTAAAGGCTGAATAAATGCCACTGTGCGGATGAACTGCATATCGTGTTTATCCATTCACCTACTGATAGACACACTCGGGGTGTTTCTAAGGTCCCCCTTTTGCCCAAACCTTTTCCAGGTCATTTCTGTCATCTCAGCCCCCAAGTCCTTGACAGCTCATAGAGGGAGTCTGATGACATCAGTGCTGGAACCAGGCTGGCTGCCCAAGAAGTATGGTCTCCTCCCTAGGTCCTGGGGCCTGTTATTTGCCACCCCCCGCCTCAAGGGCACATGGTGTGTGTCTGGGTCTCCTATCCCCTAACCCCTGCTCCACATCTCCTTGGAGTCCTCACTTCCAGCAACATGCACTGGGGTCCCCAGCCACCCCTACCTTGGGACGTAGCTGCTTAAGGGCTTGGTAAATGACACGGAAGGCCAGTACAGGCAGGGTGTTTAATGACACATTCAGCAGGACCACCAACAGGATGGAGGGTTGGGACAGCACGTTTTGGTCAACATCTGGATGCGACAGGGCAGGGTCACAGACGGGCCCAGGGTGAAGCCTCCCCAGAGCTTGTTCTGTGCCCCTTCTTCCCAACACCCACCCCTTCCTCAACTTTCACCCCCAGGGTGCCTTTGGGCAAATTCCCTAAAGACACAGGGCCCACCCATCTCCGGGCCTGGCCACCCTGTTCCCTGCTGAGGGGCTCACGCAGAAAAGGGAAGGTCTTGGGGGAGACTCTGAAGAGCCAGAAGCTCTGGCTAGTCCAAGTTACGACCACATAGAAGCAAAGGCTGAAGAAAATGGCCAGCACAGACAAGACGGTCCAGTACTTGATGATGAGGATGACCTGAATGGGAAAAAGGAGGGTTAAGCCAGATGAGGCCAGATCCCAGGTGAGGCCACAGGGAGCAGGTTGGAGAATAGCACCTGCTGAAGCCTCTCAGGCAGGGTCACCAGGTGATGGAACCTCCATGACCTGTGCCCACAGTCCTGGTGGGGGGGTGGGCAGCAGCCCTGCCTACCTCCATGGTGACGGACAGCAGGCCCGACAGGGCCATGACTGTGGCAAAAGATTGGTAGTCACTGAGGGGCCCAATAGCGTCATGGCTGATCCACAGGGTCATGAAGAAGTTGACCAGGGAGGTGGTCGTGCCATGGGCAATGGCTTGGAAGAAGACCCAGTAGTTGAAGAGCTCATCCTTTTGGCCAGCGATGTACAGCTGGGGCAGCACCAGGCTCTGCACATCGCTCACATCCTGGGGTGAGGGCGGGGTGGGGGATTCTGGGGTTGGTTTCACAGCCACATGCATGCTTGGCATGACTGAACCATGCACATGAGAACAATAAGATGGTGAATTTAGTTACTGGCATATTACCACCATTTAAAAACTTAAAAAAAAAAAAAAGAAATGCAAAGTCCCATTCCTCAGGTCACACCAGGCATGCCTCAAATCCTCATCATTAGCCACCTGTGGCAGGCTGGTGACTCCCACCTGGACAGCACAGGCATGAGACACCTCCTCCATCCTAAACATTTCACGGGACTGCCCTCGTCTGGACTGCATAGCCAGACCCCACTCAGGGAGGCAGCAGGTAAATAGCAGAGCTATCTCTTCTGGTCCCCTCCCCACTGTGGTACAGATGAATGACACTGGCACTGAGATTTGGGGATGGTAGCTGAGCATGAGGGCTTCACCCACTATCAGGCTGGGCTCTGTGGGAACAGTTACATGGTAGTGGTCTCCCAGCCCCACCTCCAGCCCACCGCACCGAAGCTCCCCAGGAAAGAAGGTGGGGTAGAGACAGGAGCATCTATAGGGAAGGAGGGGCAGGTCCTCGGCCTGCTCACCTGCTCAAAGAGCCCGAGGTACAGAACTGGGAGGGTGGTGTACAGCAGGTTGAACAGCGCCAGGAACCAGCCTTCATACAGTGGCTAGGGAGGCAAACAGGTGGGTGAATGCGGTTAGTGGTGAGCCGTCAGATGCCAAAGGGCCAGAAATGGAAATGCTCTACCTGAGGAGACCCACCCAAGTGAGCTCAGCACCTGCAGAGAATTCCCAGTGAGTTAGAAAATTCTGTTATAATCTAAGATTAGGTTAAGTGAGGCTGGAAGATGAAAGGCAGAAAGAGATAAGCAGCAGGGTCTAATTATTTTAAAACAGCACCTTTGAGTGTTTATTTTAATTGGAGGGCTGCAAGCAAAGAACTACAGGAGGAAAACGGCTACAAAGTGTGCTTTGGGGTCATTTTAGACTCAGGGAGTCACTGATGGGTAAGAGAGCTAGAGGACACTCCCACCCAACAATGTGCCCAACTAACTCCCCTCTTGATGCATGAACCCAGTCCAGTTAAATGATATGGGGGTGGGTGTTCGGTTCCAAAAACCATTTTATGAGCATTCTGTGAGTGAGCAAATCAGTAACGAACACTGATTTTGCAAGAATCCAGTTTCTCACTGCTCAAGGAGAGTCATGAATGAGCACCTGGGAAAAGCTGAGTTGAGCCTTGTCCTGTGGGGCTGGCGTCAGAGGTATCAGAAGTCCTCGTAGCTTTTTAATGTACACAAGACAGATAGATGGGTGGACACAGAAATAGAAACAGACGGAGAAATGCGTCTCTATCCATGCTCTAACACGTGTACATCTCCTAGTTCTGCCTGCTGAGACGGTAGCAGCACCACAGGAGCAGTGAGCACACACCAAGCACTTAGCTCTTGTGGTCTAACCCTACCCTTCTCTGATAAAAAGAACCAGAGTTCCTTATGGGAGTGGCTGGTTCTAGTCTTGGGGCAAGGAAAGAACAAAATGAGCTTGGAACTTCCTGTAGCACCAGAAAATGAAGATTGTTCTCAGGGAAAAAGTAGGCACACATTGAAAGGACAAACTAGGGGCAACTGAAGCAGTGAAATACACAATCAAAAATATCCAGGAGTCCATACTGATACAAATAAGTAATTTCGTAAATAAATGAGAGATAAGGACTGGTTGGTTCTTCCTACAGAAGAATTCCAGTTCACAAACGTAGGGAGATGGAATGCTGCCCTCACTAAGACTGGGAAGGAGACAAGGGTACCAGCCCTCACCATCCCAAGGAGTTCTAGCAGAGCAATCAGGTAAAGAGGTTATAAAAGGCATCCAAAAGGAAAACACTGTGTTTACTAGCAGATGACATGCAGAAAATCACAAAGGATTTGCCAGAAATCTCCCAGAGCCAATAAAAAGAATCAGCAAATTTGTGGGGCACAGATCAACACACACACAAAAATCTGTATTTCTGCACACAAGCAATAAGCGATCCCAAAAGGCAATTAAGAAAACAAATTCCGTGCACAGCACCATCTAAAAGAATAAAATATCTAGAAACAAGAAAATAAAGAAATAAAACAAACAACATACTTACCAAGGTGCCTCCATAAAGCTCCTTCTCCAATGCCTGGGTATCAGCAACAGGGAACTTACACCCTATCAGAGCCATCTATTTTCAGATGATATCCTTACATGCACAGGAAATCATCACCCTATGAGTCTTCTAAGGCGCCAGGAGGCCAATCTACTCTTCACCATCATACTGTACAGAATGTCTTGAACTCAGGGTGACAGTCCCCCGTTTTACCTTCTCTGGGGTTCAAGCTTTCCCTCTCTCCCCTAGAAGGACCTACCCTTTGGAGCATCTGCTGCCCTGCCCTGGCTTCAGAGCTCAGATCTACCAAATACCTCTGAAAATGTTGGGCACAGAGCTGAGAAGGAACTGTCCCCTCCCTTTACCCGAACTCTATGCAGCCATAGGAAAGGCTACATGGCCCTGCGACCTCAGGCAAGCCTTAGCCCACGAGGACTCCAGAATGTGAGCAGGCAGTGCCCCCATCCTTGTGGAGGCCAGGGGAAGGACACAGCAACCCCCACCAGCAAGTATCCCCAAAGGACTGCCCCTGCAGTGCACCTGGGCAGTGAAGCCGCTGTAGAAAGCGAACCAGATCTGAACCATCATGATGGCCAGCGTCTTGTAGATGAAGTAGCGCAGGAACTTGCAGACTCGCATGTAGGACCAGCGGCCGTGCACGAACAGCAGCCGCCTCAGGAAGCGGAACTGGGCCAGCATGTAGTCACTGTTCTGTACCGCCTGCATGCCCTCCTGGCCAGCCAGCCCTACGCCGATGTCCGCGGCTGCAGGGGCACAGGCAGTTTGTTGGCACAGGGCCACTACCAGCCTGCCAGAGGCCTTCCCCCAGACCTGGTGCCCACCGCTCACTCTTAATCATGTTGACGTCGTTGGCGCCATCCCCAATGGCCAGGGTCACCACATTATAGTACTTCTTGACCAGCCTCACAATCAAGGCCTTCTGCTTGGGTGTCACCCGGCAGCAGATGACAGCTTGGCACCTCAAGGCCAGTTCCACGAAGGCCCGCTCGCGCCATACCTCAGGGACCCTGAGGGGGATGGAGTTCTTCAGCATCGTCCGTGTGGCACTCTTCATCAGCTGGTCCTGAATGGTGAGGGAGTGGGCAAAGGGAGCACATCACTCTGGCTGTACCCCTCTCCTCTGTGAACCCCGGCACTGGCCGCTCCTGCCTCCTGTTCCAAACCCCAGGCTGGACTTGACCACATGGACTCTAGTCCCTCTGAGAACCTCCTGGCATGGCATTCACTTTGGCTTTTCTGCAAGTCCACCCCAACCCGCAGTCAGCGGCTTCTCTGAGCCCCATCCCATGTGCCCGGGGCCCCCGAGTCAGGCCCAGCTGACACTGACCAGGAACTCGCCGGTAACCACCATGGCGGTCATCTTGATGTGCGGCAGGTTGCTGCAGTTCTCCCGGAAGGCTTCCATGAAATGACTGCAGGGACCCAGCAGGGGCTCAGCCGCACCCAGGCATACGTTTCCTCCCCCTCCTCCCCTGCAGGTATCCCCCACCCCGGGAGTCCAGCCAGGTGGAGGCTGAGGACACTCTGCAGGCCCCCAGGGCCACACCTGGGCAGCCATGTGTGTTCACCATCTCCCAACCCTCAACCTGCCTCCACCCAGCTCATGGGCCCCAACTCTCAACTCCTTACGGGATCTCCTCCTCATCCAGAATGCGCATGTCCTCGGAGAGCAGTTGGCAGGCAAAGCCGATATTCACTGCGGTCTCTGCAAAACAGCCTAGCTCAGCCCCCTGCCCAGGGACCCGGCCCACCCACCTTGTCCCACCCCTTGGCTATGGCGATTGGCTCAGAAGAGGCCTATGAGAGCCAGCACCGAGACTTTGGCTGCAGTTCTGAGCAAAAGGGTCGGCTCTCTGGCTGGCTGGGGCTGTTGCCAAGGGATCAGTAGTCCTAGCACACTAGGACCCACAGGCAGTTTTAGGAACCCACAAAACTGACTTACCAGTAATTTTAAAACCAGAATAAAAATGTGAGTATGTATTCCAGCCTGGACATTTGTCTTTATACCAACACAACTATAAAATGTCATTTTAAATATTGTGTGTATATGTGCCTCCCACCGACATGAGTGCTAATATGGACCCTATTGGCCCCCATGCCCAGTGGGGCCCAGAGAACCCACGGTGGGAGCAGGGAGAGTCAGTGATCCAGGACCACAGGACCCAAGGTTCCATGCCAGCTTTGTTTATAAGTGCCTCCAGTGAGTGCCCTGAGGTCTCTGAACTCAGCTGAGCCCATCTCACACACAAGGGTAACGAGGGTCCCAACTCATGGTGTTGTCACAAGAGCCAAACACTCTGAAAGTGCTCAGCACAGTGCCACTGGCCTCAGGGAGGCACCTGGAGGACGCTGGCAGTTCTGATCATCTCCTTTCTCCCTTCCCCAGGACAAGGTAGGGGCTCTGGCTGAACCCAGACCAGTGGGACAGTCTGATGGTGGCATTCGGGGCATATATGAGCTCTCTCCCACCCATCGCTGACAAACCTGGGACCTACCTTGCTTGTCCCCCGTGAGTACCCACACTTTGATGTTCCCTTTCTTGAAACACTGGATGGTTTCAAGGACACCATTCTGGAGCTTGTCTTCAATGGCTGTGACTCCCAGCAGCTGGAGGCAGGGTGGTGTGGAGAGACAGAGAACAGATTGAGCGGGGATCCAGCTAACTCCGGTATGAGTGGGAGATCCGGGGTCCCGCAGAAGGCTGGAGCAGGGTGCTGGGGCCCCCCAAGCCTCCTGTGCTCCACCCACCTGGAGGTTCTGCTCCATCTCCTCATACACCTGGTGCAGGGCCTGGGCCCGGTTCTGAAGAAGGATGCTGGCCTCCTCGTGCCGCTGGCGCCACTCCTCATATATGTCTTCATCCACCTTTTTGTAGGCCAGGCACAGCGTGCGCAGCGTCTCCTCAGCAAAGGACTGGGGCCAGCCGGGAGGCAGGTGCCACCCTGTCACCACGCTGCAACCCAGGACACTTCTCCTGCCACTGCTTCCCTCAGCCCCTCCTCCCTCTGCCTGGGTTCTGGCAGAGCAGGGCACTCTGAGAAGTCCGGAGTGGGGAGCCCAGGGCAGTCTGTGCACACACATGCCCCCTGACACCTATGCTGGGTGAGTCTGGGGACCCAGCCAGACCCTTGGATAACCCCAAAGGGTCAGGGCTGGGCCATAGAGGAGGAACCTGGCATGACATGTCAGCCCATGTTGGGGTCAGGCAGGAAAGTCTCACTGGAAATGGCGAAGCCCTGAGGACCAAATGATCCAGAGTGACACAGTGGAAGAAGGCATCCATGCAGAGGGAACAGCATGTGCAAAGGTCCTGGGGCATCACCTGAGCATGGGGAAAATTGCAAGCCAGAAACTGGGGTCTTGGGGAATGTCCTAGGGTGCAAGGAGAACCAGTTTAGAGAGGTCAGCTGGAGACACAAAAACACAGCCTTGAAAGCTTGCTGAGCAGTTTGGGCTTCACCCACAGAAACAAAAGATTTGGGGCCATGTCAGAATCCAGGCCCAGTTGGGAGAGCTTGGCAGAAGGGTGGGCTGGTGTCCAGGGCCAAAGCCTAACCACAGAGGGTCCCTTGTGTCACTTGGGAAAAAATGCCCCCTTTGTGTGGATATAGCATGGAGTTCAGCTCCTCCTTGCCCTGTGTGTAAGGGTAAAAGCACAGCCTGGCCAGCTCCCTCTTCCTCCACCCTCCCTCTTTCTACCTCTTCTATCCTTCCTCCCTCTACCCACTCAACCCTTCCATCCTCCCTTCCCACAGGAACTCACACTTAAAGCCTCTTCTGTGGCCATTTGCATGGTCCCCTCTTTCTTATCCAAGTCTTTCTTACGCAAGCGATCAAAGAGAACAGTGTCTGCGCCTTTGGTATAGAGGTAGATGTAGCCCTCGGGGTTCCGGACTGTGGAGGGAGAATCATAGTTCACCATAAACACTCCCCTGCGTGCCCACCCCCATCGTGGGCCGAGGGTGCTCACCCAGTACGGACATTCGCTTCCGGATGCTGTTGAAGTCCATCATGGCCAGGACCTGGTACACCCGCTCCTCCCCCAGCTCCATCACTGTGATACTGTCCTGCGTGCGTGCCAGGAACACGTAGCCAAAATTCCGGGCTGCTGTGACCAGCGCCTCCTCATCAGGGGAAGCTGCCTGATAAAACAGCTGGTCTGGCAAGGGAGGGGACCGTGGGAGCAGGACAGGAGAGGGGTACATTTGCTGAGAACCTGCTGTCTCTTTGGGGGACCCCCACCCATCTCCAATGCCCAGGGAAGGAAATAAACACAATGGGTGTTCACCGGATATTGACAAAACATGGTCTCTTGGGCCAGTACAACCTCTAAGCCAAATAAAAGAAGGTGGGCACTTGGGTCCTATCTAGATGACCCTCCCTCTCCCAGCTCAGTAATAGATCTCAAGCCCCAGGCCTGAGTACCCTCTAAGCTGAATGACAGGAGCCCTGGGCTTGGACTGGACAACCTAACCTCTAAGGCCAGAGCACAGACTCAGAAGCGGCAGGGCTTCGGTAGCTGGTGAAGCACTCACTGTCTTTCTCCTCCACCATCACTGTGTGGCACACAGCCAGCAGGCGCCAGAACTCCTGCACCACACTGTCCTTGTTTTCACGTACAATGCTCAGGAGCCTCATGTTTTGGAAGAGCAGCTTCCCGTCAGCAAATTTGTTCCAGAGGTAGGCGTTCTCCTTAGGTAGCGCCTCCTCCTCATCCGGGCTGTAGACAATGCCGTCGATGCAGCACTTCTTGAAGCTCATGATGTTCTGTGTGAGCGTGCCTGTCTTGTCCGAGAAGATGTACTCTACCTGGCCCAGCTGGACATTGAGGCTGGTGCTGCGGGCTTTGGCAGGCATGTCCTGGGGCTCATAGTACATCTCCATGTCCCAGTCAATGAAGATGCTGTTCCCCAGGTAGATGAATTCAGCTCTGCGAACACAAGCTGGGTCACACCCTGGCCCAGGGCCCACCAGAGTTCCCGCTTCTCTCAGGCTAAGTAGTGGGTGGGGAGGAGGCCCAGGGACTCACATGATGAACATGGCCATGGGCATCATGACGCTGAGCAGGATGAGGAAACTCAGGAACATGAAGAAAGACTTGCTGATCACACCGTACTTAAGCTTTTCAGGCACGTAGTAGTGCTTGGCCTTGAATTTTGTCACATTGCTCCAGAAGCCCAAGGTCAATGCCATAGAGATCAGCACCACGAACATGAAGATCTGTTCAACGAGCAGAAGATGGTGGAGTATGTGGAGGGACCCAGGGCAGCACTGAGATACCACAGCGTAAAAGACAAATGGGAGATGGGAAGCGCCCCCATCCAAGCTCTGCCGTCAGGATGGTGGAAGGGGACTGGAAGGAGGTGGCTGGCAGTCCCAGGGGAAGGGGACCTGTAGGGGTTTTGCTGGGTTTTGTAGCTACTATTTTAAAATGCACTAAATGACTTCTATTTAAAAAGACAGTTGGCTAGGCAGAAGTTAAAATTGTTAAATAAATGTCCATGGAGTGCAGGTAAGCATTTTATTATCTCCTGTGGGTTTGGAAAAGTGTCAGGATCAAGACTTTTTAAAAATGTCAGGACTGTAAGATTCTCTGGCCCACAGACCTCCATCTGTAGGGTCAGGCTCATGCATTTGCAGAGAAGGGAAACTGAGGACTAAAAAATGACAGCTGGGGCCTCTATCTGTGGGGAGGCCCTGTCTCCCTTCCCACTCCTGTGTTCCACACACACCCAAGAGCAGGGGCTCTGTGGGGCTCACCAGGATCACCAGCCTGTTCATCAACTGGTCCATCTTGGTTCTCTTCAGATAGATCTTGCCGCAGTTCCTCATGATCTTTGTGTCAACACCTGCAAGGTTTGTGTCCATTCATCCATCTGTTTACCCACCTGTCCCATCCTCCATTCCTCTGTCACCGCAACCCTCTACCCATCCATCCACCTACCCACCCAGCCACCCATCCATCTACATAAAAGGGTACTGGCTCACTATGTCCATTTCCATAGTTTTAGAACCTCCAGACCCATTGATGCCATGCTGGGAGTCCCACATCTTGTGGCAGCAGACATGCGGCAGCCAAGCCCTGGCCTTGTGACTTCTTGCCAACAATTTTAGGGTTGTTACCCACCCCCACCAAAACAGTTCATGCTGCCGAGGCCCCAGGGCAGCCGTACCAGCATAGATGACCATTCCGTAGCAGGTGTCTGTGTTTCGGATCTTGCAACCACGTAAGAGGATGTTGCCACTGTCCAGAGGGTATTTCTTGCCCTCCCACTCCAGGCGCCCCATAAAGTAGTGCATCCGACTGTTGGGTTCCTCACACACCACCTTGCCTACGGACAACAGGGCAATCAGGGAGCCAAGAGCTGCAGCTGGGTCGGGCCACCCCTCTACAATGCGGGGTAGAGCAGGGTATGGGGAACACTCTTTGTCACCCTCAGGTTCCAGCCACCCTCACACTGCCCCAAAATTGCCCTATAGGCACCTCCATCTTACTGCCCTACAGCCTCCTCTCCTGAATGCTTCAAAAGCTTGCTCTGCTAGGTCTCAGGACCTTTGTGCATGCTGTTCCCAGTGGCAGGACTCATCTCAGGAAAACCCCCTTTTCTGATCCTCCAGTCAGATCAGGTCTCCCCCACCAAGCCTCCTTCCTCCTGATTATAATCCTGGGAGGTCACCAGACATCGATGCCTGCCAATGGCATCTTAAATACTTGTGAGTTCCATGAGAGGAGGCACCAGCCTCGCCTCCATCATGCTGGGGACATTGGGACCCAGCCCAGCACCGGGGGCACACTCCTGGCCTCCATGTCAGTGAGGCTTTTCCTCAGGTGTAATGAAAACAAATGCAACCACAGTGTTTGAATGCCAGGATAAAGAGGGTTGTGGTTTGAGAGAAAGATTCTGTTCCAGCACCAACTACAGTAACTTGTCTCGCAACAAGATGGGAAAAAATAAAAGATGTATGCCCCTGCTGGGCCTCTGGCAAAGAGGAGTTGTAACTCACAGGTGTAAAATATCTCACTTTTCAGGTAGAAAATAAGAATATACCACCATAGATGGGTCAATTCCATGTCTCTGTGCACACAATAGGCTGTCTTTTTTGATCAAGCAATTAAAAATATTTGATTTAATGTAATCAGTATTTTAAAAATAAAATATAATCCCTGATAAAATGGTGTTGCATGTTTTGTAACAATAACAGAAAATGCCTGACTGTTACATGGATTCAAATGACATGAAACAGGAATAAGCTGGCCCATTAACAGTTATCTTGACCCCACACACCCCCCAGCAGACCCCATCACCATCCCCCAAAGCCCAGTGAGGGGGGGAACTTTCATGCCCACTATACAGAGGGGCAGATGAAGGCCCAGATGGGGTGGATGAACTGCCACCTCTCACCTTGGAAGGACGCCATGCTCATCACATTGTTCAGCTCATGATGTGTGACCATAGGGGCCTGCCTGTACTTCAAGTTGGTCTCCCTGATGATAAAGGGATCGAGATAAGAGGTGGGGACAGATGGCACCCAGGCAAGGCACCCCCAACCCCTCTTCCAAGCCTGAGCCCTTACTGTGAGCTCCAGCTGCCAATTAGGAGGCTGAGGCTCAGAGAGAGAGAAGGCCTTGCCCAAGGTCACACAGGACATTTTTTCAATGGCTGAGGCCAGACCTCAGGCCTTCTCACTTTGTGCAGCCACACCTGGAGTGCAGTAGGGCCTCCAGAAATGTTGGTCTAAAGAAGGTGGGTCCTTTCACCTGATTTAATGTTATTACACCTGCCAGCATGCAGGTACTCCACAAATGCTTCCAGAATGAATGACCTAAACATCCCAGTGGGTTTCAGGAGACACACTTTGTGGTTGTTGGGGAACGGGGAAGACCTTGCTGGCTCCTGGCCCCCAAGCCCCTGCTGATGGCCAGCACCTCACCCGTCTATGTCGGCTGTCTCCACATAGCACAAGCTGCTTGGCTCCGAGCTGGCCAGCAAGAGCACATCGGCCTGGGTGGGGAGGGTCGGGGTAGGAGGAAGGAAACAGCAATGCAGGGGGGACAGGAGGAAGATAAGTAGGAAGGCAGTCCACCCCAAGGAGCAGAGTTCTGGGCCAGGCTGACACCAGCTCACCGGGACAATGTTGTCATCATGCAGGCGAACCAGGTCCCCCACACGCAGGTCCTTCCATTTTTTACACAGAAAACTAGTGGGGGAATGCAGCAGGTGTGGGAAAGGGCCCCAACCAGGCCCATCTTTGAACCCCTGGCCCCCCCTGTGCCACCCCCAAAACTAGAACAGAGGAAGGCGGGGCCTGCAGATGTCCCTGTGGTGCTTTGCTCCCCTGCCTGTCTTCAGGGGATGACGATGGGGGTCTCAGCCTGTATAGGAAGTCCAGCCTTCCCTAACCTCACCCTCTCCTGCAGTTCTGTATCCAAGTCCCTTCAGACCTTTCCTGCCTCCCCTTTCAGCTGAACTTTCGGGCCTGCAGTTGTTAACAATCGTGTCCTTGGCCTCTGTCCCCATCACAGGGCCCAATCCCTAGACCTGGTAGACAGCAAGTATCCAATAAATACTGGCTGGGTCTCAGATATCAGCCTCAACCAGGATGTCCAGGTGGCTTGGAAGTTTCTAGGCACTCTGCTGGGCACCCCACCCTGACACGTACACACACACACACACACACACACACACACACACACACACATACACACGGCTGTGCTGGAGTCCCCTTCCTCAGCTGATCTCCCCCACGCATTGCCAGAGGACTCACCTCTCCCCCACCAGCATCTGGCAGGGCCTGTTGTTGACGATCCTGTCACTCCTATGTCGCCCCTGAGTCAACAGGGATGGGTCAGAAGGGTGGCCCCCCCTTCCATGCCCCCCATCCTGTCCCCACACTGCCATGGTGAGGGCTCAGGTGCAGAGCATAGTTCCAGCTCACACCAGCAAATTTGTCCAGAGATCCTGGCAGGTGAACGGGGTAGGCTACTGGGACAATGGCTATGGACAGCAAGTACCAAAGGGCCATGGGGTGCTTGTCCCTGTCCCTTGTGAAAGCAAGACAAGGACCCCACCCTGCATCCAATCGCCTCCCCAGCTGTCCCTTGACCCCACTTACAATGTCGTCTACCAGGTCTCGGATGGCCCGGATGACGAGGAGGCAGATGAGCGGGGCGAAGAGGGTGAACCAGGGCATCGTGGAGATATCAGGGAAGACGCCCTGACAACAGGGTGTGTCACGCTGACCCGCCATGCCCCCACACTCTTCCCAACTGTCTCCCCCTGCCCGCTCACCCAGCCTCTCAACCTGGCTTCCTGTGTGCCACCTGCCAATACCACCTGGGCCTAGAGCCAGCCACCTCCCCCACACAGATCTGGGGACAACTGCCTCTCTACTTCCACTCCCCACCCAAAACTCCTCCCTGGAAAACTCGTCTCCCTTCTGTGCCCAGGCCCCAGGCCACATCCACCAGAAATCCAACCTTGCTCCCTCCCCGGAGCCTTGGCTTTACTGTTCCCCTCCCGGCAGCCCTATTTTCCCAACTACCCTTCAGGCCTGAGCTGCAAGTGAACACCAGACCAGCCTAGGTCAGGGGGTGGGTCCCCTTCCCAACCCTGGGCCCTACTATGTGGTTTAATGACAGTGAGTATCAGGGCCACTGCTGGATCCGCAGTGTCCAGCACAGGACCTGCTCACAGTATATTCATGGGATCGACAGAGGTAGAGGGTCAGACAAGACATTGGGCAGGGATTGCTCTGTAAACTGTCCACCCGACTGAGAGAGAGAGCTGCCTGGGACGGACATCTGCTCCTCTGGCGAAGCCACTCCGGTGCTGGGAAGTGGCCTGCAGGTCTCGAGTACCTGCTCTCGACCCTTCTTTCCTCCTCACCCTCTGGGAGTAACATGGTGGGCTGGGGCCAAGGGGGTCATGTGACCAAGGCTGTCCATCCTGGAGAAGGGCTGTGACCCCTATATGCCAGGCCCTGGGCTGGGCAGTGGGGATGAAGCCATGAGGGTGTTCCCAGTGTGGGCGGAGACAGACACTGACCCTCCCACCTCCCCCACCCACCCACCCAACCAATCAACAAACAGTGCAGACACACTTAAACTCTCTGTGTGCCTTATAGAAGCATGTGTCAAAGGTGGTCAGGGAGGGCTTCCTGGAGGGGGCAATTTGAGCAGGTAGAAGCCTTGGTTATGTGTGCAGGTGCTGACCCCTGCCCTACCTGGAGAATGATGATAAAAAGGAAGTAGAGGTTGGATATTCGGTGGAACTGCTCATACAGGTTTAAGGGTAGGAAGGAGAAGAAGTTGTACTTGGCCGTGCAGATCATGTTGCCCTGGGATGAGAGCCAGCGTTGGCATGCTACCCAGGCCAGGGCCCTACCCTGGCATTGCCCCACCCTTTGCCATAATCAGCAATAATTGAGCATCCAGTGCATGCAAAGCCTCAAGGCCACTGAGCACCAGCTGAATGTGAAGCCCTCAGGCCAGCGATTACTTAGTGCCAGCTGCATGCGAAGCCTTAAGCCAGCGTTAATCGAACACTACTAGATGCAAAGACTCATTGAACAGGGCTGTGACCCCATTATTTCCCAGTGAGCCACACAAGCAAGGGGATTTTCGGTAGAGCCTAATAGACCCATTGTACTTTGAAGGTTTAGTATTAACTTGTTTTACCATGAACTTGGGTGGGGGTTGGCAAGGAAACACAGGACAAATTCCAGCACCAAACTGGCGATTTGTTCACAATTAAAATTAGGGGGAGGGGTAGGCTGGGTGGGAGGAGGTAGGGGAGGCTTGTGGGGCTGGGGCCATCCACCTTGTACTTCTTCCTTTTCCAACACAGGAAAATCCGCTCCTTGAACTGGTTGTTGTAGGTCCTGTCATTGGCCTTCACCTCCCAGCTGAACGCTGAAGTCAGAGAGAGTGGGGCGTGGGAGAGGGCACAGAAAAACACCACCTAGTGATCCCCCAAAGCAGGGCTAATGGGCCCCCAGGGGAACCCAGATGCTGGGGAATGCCTGCCTCTTGGCCACGGTTGTGGGGGCCGGTAAATGACCACCACCCTGGGCCAGTCCCTAGGCTCAGAGGCCAGGCCCTGGGAGGCCCATTCCTTCTCCAGGGGGGGATAAAAACCGCAGCTGCTCGCCCAGACTGGGCAGCCCGCCTACTCCAGGCCTGTGGCTCCCAGTTCTTGAGTCTAGCATTGTTGTGGGCTTTGGAACTATGTGTAACCCAATGAGAACCCCATGCTGGGTCTGTCCAATGGGTTTTGGGGGGGTCGTCTTCCCCATCAGCCACACACTTCTGCCCTGCCCCTTGGTTTCCTTCACAGACCCCACAAACAGCCCCAGCACATGCACCTGAGTTCTCCTTCTGGAAGTCCTCACCGTAGCCCAGGCTGTCCACACCGGTGGAGCTGTTGGGGAGAGGGGCCCACGGTCACACCAGCGGCCCAGCCCTTGCCGGGCACTGTCCATTAAGTCTGCCCTCCCCAGAATATCACCTCCCACTTTCCTCAGTATGGGGACCTCCACCAGGCCCCCAGAATGAAGACCTCAAACCTCCGGCATGGCTGTGCACCCCCAGGGCCGTCCTCTGGCCAGGCTGCCATCGCCTCCCAGGTCTCCCTGCTGCCCCCTCCTGCCCCAATTTCCACCTGCGACACAATACACCCCAGGTAGGGGCTCCCACAGTGTTTGCTGAATGACTGCACGGGCTGCTGGGTTGCATGCTATATCACGAGCCACTCTGAGAGGTCCGAGTGTGGCCTCCGGGCAGTTACAACTGTGATGGAGGCCAACTCCAGCCTTTCCACTGCCTTGTTCATGGTCACTCCTTCAATGCCTGGAATTTGTCTCACCAGGGCGCCCCACCCCGCTCCCAGCACCTCTCCAAGCCCTCGCCAGGCTGTTCCCTACGCCCAGGAGCACCCTTCCCGCGTGCTTGGCCAAGGTCTCCTCACCCTTCCGATCTCTGCTCACAGCTCTCAGACGAGCTCAGCTTGAACAGGCACCTCTTCCGGGCTCCCCTTCTACTTGGGCTGTCCCCCATTTCAGTCCTCATCACCCTCTCTCCTCTGGGCTTCTGTCCTTGTGTGGGTGGCCTGCCCAACTGGAAATCTCCTAGGTGTCCAGGGCAGCGGACTTAGTGGACGGGTTAGAGACGTTTCAGCCGTTGAGCTGCGGCCAAGGGCCCTGAAACCAGAGGCGCAGGCGCGGGACGGGGCCTTGCTGGGCGGGCCCTGTGGGCGGGGCCAGGGCAGAGGCGGAGCCTGCGAAGGCGTCTGGAGTGGTACCAGCACAGGGGTCCCTGCAGTGGGTCACTGGGCAGGATCTTGCACACTGAGGCAGGATGGAAGGGATCTTAATATGTGCTAGGATATTAAGGGGCCTGTCTTTTAGGGTCAGGACCTCGGAAAGCTGGGCCTGAGTCAGGTAGATTGGGCAGGGTCAGTATGGGAGCAAGGGCGGAGGAGGGATGCACCTGTGTGTAATCCGCAGGTACCTGGGTTTGAGTCTGAGCGGCCTGGGTTTTCACACCTGCTATGTGCAGGCGATTTGTGGGCGCTGGGCTCTAAGAGGCCGCACGGAGACAGTCCCAATGCCAGGTGGAAACCCACAGGGGTCTGTCCTGATGTAGACTCACTCAGTAGTCCTCCAGGGGTCTTGGTGGGGGACTTCCTGAAGGGGATGATGGGAATGGGAGACAATGGTGAGGCTGGGGCAGTCTCCCTTTGGAGATGGGGAACTAGACCCAGGGCGGGAGGATGTGTGGAAGGGACTCCTAAAGTTAGGGTCCACTTGAGATAGTTGGGGCTCAAGGGGAGGGACAGACTTGGGGGGCAAAGGGAAGGTGATTAAGCTCCGTGTTTCATATTTTCACTTTTAGGACCACCTTGAAGTGAAGAAATAAAGAAGGCAGTAAACTCTGGAAACCTTTCCCCTAGCCCTGGGGTCCCTCCCTCAGGCCCTGTCCTGACCAAATAGGTAGGGGTGCCTGTGTCTGACTCTGTGTCCTAGTGTCTTCTCACCTGGGGCTGCCCCCCGCCCTGAAGCACCAGCCCCACTGATGAGCGGGTGTTGGGTGAGTGAGTGAGGAGTGGCGATTTCACCTTCCCCATCAGAGCAACCTCCTTATCACACTTCTTTGGAAGCCAGTCTACCCCTCCTGCTTGGCCTCTGCAGGTGCCAAGTCATCCTTCTCATTATTCCTGTTCATTTACCCAACAGGTGTTCATCCAGCCCTACCTAAGTGGTTAAGGAGAAAGACCCTGGGGTGGGACTTCAGGAGAGACTTTGCTGGGTGCAGCTGTGAGGGAGGGGCTCAGGGAACCTGAATTTCTCTCTGGGATAGTCGTAGAGGAGCTTCTGAGCAGTGAGAAATGGGTTTCAGCCTCCCAGAGCCAGCAGGTTGGCCAAGCTGAAAGGGATGCTGACACTACACCAAAACGGGTGTCATGGAAGCCGCACTGGCAGCCATTTATTTAGAAGCCTCTTGTTTACAGAAGAAGTGGGTGAAGTAGCTGGTTCCAAGAACTGTCCTAGAGGAATGTGAGAGTGGCAGGGGCCTGATGGACCCAGCCCTGTCCCCCTCCAGGGTCCCCCAGGCCTGGAAAGGCAACCTGATGCAGCCCTGACCAAGAGGCCCTGTGGGAGGGGCTGCCATGTCCTCTGCTGGGGACCCTGCAAAAGCCAGAATGACAGGGTGGCAGGGGCCTTTTCCTGGCGACCTTCCTCCTAGCACCTCTGTGCTCCCAACATCAGCACCTGGGGACCCCCCAGAATCTCATGTCCCACAGGGTTTTTCTGGCTTCACTTGTTACTTTGAATGAGTTAAAAGCCTGAACAGCCCTGGCCCTCCCAACCCCCAAGAGCCAGAACCATATACAAACTCAATGGGGCTCAGGGTGCTGGGCACTGATGTTTCCGGGGATTGGCAAAGCAGAGCACAATGGGCCGTGGCCACCTTGCCCTTTCCACGGGAGCTTTTCGGACATTCGCCCCTCATAGGACTTGGTTGCTGGCTCCCAACAAGGGAGCGGAAGCAGGCTGGGGGCAGCCTGGGACTCAGCACTGACTTCCCTGCTCCCCCACTGGGGCCGTCCTGGCCACAGGGACAATGACCACAACAGTGTGTGCAGACACACTTGGCACCAACAACAACACCATTGGGCCCCACAACATCCAAATCCACACATTCAATCTGTCTCTGCATGGGGGTGGGGGAGAGGAGGTCGGGGCACTATGTGGGGGGCAGGGGATGCTGTGGGCCTACACAGGCAGCTCCCAGGTAAGGGCAGGGCTCCAATGGGGAGTGTCCAGTAGAGGATGAAGGTCTAGAGAAGGTGGATGGAGGTGACAGCTGCACAACAATGTGAATGAATGTGCTCCATGTCACTGAGCTGTACACTTGAAAATGATTCCAAATAGGTACATGTGGTATCTATTTTACCACAGTGAAAAAAGGTAGGGGGGAGACTCATTGGCTCAGGTAGCAGAAACCTAGAAGGATTCGCTGCAGCTACAGTGGGCTGCAGAATTGACTGAGATAGTGAACCAAGATAATGGCCACAGACCTGTCATGTTCTGCCACATAGGCCGGAGGCATGGCTGCCCCACGGGTAACCTGTCCCATAAGAGGGGATATTTATGGCATCTGGCAGCTGATCCAGAGTCAAGTTCCAGGGAAGGGCTATGATTGGCTGGTCCAAGTCTAGTTTCAGGGAGGACTCCCCTAGCCTCCTACCCAATTACCTCCCTGTCCTGTCTCCTCCTGCTGCCCCTCACTCTGCAGTCACACCAGTTTCTCCTGAGAATCACCTGATTCTCAAAAAGCCCTGACCTGAACTACATTAGAGTCAATGATGGAAGGGCCATCAGTGGAGAGCAAATTAACTGTCAGTCTGGATATTAACTGTCACTCAGGCTGAGACCCAATTTCAATAAAGCAAAACGAGTCCAAACGCAGCACATATTGAACTCCTGCTGAACTGATCTTTCGCTGGAGAATCTATTTGCTCTGTGTAGGAAAAGGCTGCATCTCTGGGGACGCAACACTTCCTTCAGCTGGCTCTCTCTGCCTCTGAATGATCTGAACACTAGAAGAGGAAGGTTTGGCAGAGAAGTAAATGTCTGGGTCATTAGGAAGGAACATTAAGAAAAATCCTGGAGACAGAGAGTGCAGAGAGGCAAGTTTTGTTTCAAGGTATTCTGGGGTTGCTTTTGCTTTCTGTCAAAGACAAAATGCTTAAATACAACTTTCTGCTCTACTAGGTTTTTAAAAGATACATAGTGTGAGACAACATAGAATATATATATTTGATGTACAATGCTTTCCTGAATGCTGTTACTTGTATTAAATCTGCTCTTCATTTACCAAGATTTCCAAGGTGCCTGGCATTCTTAGCTACTTTTGAAGCTGACTAATGACATTGCATTATATTAGTGTGATTAACGAGGCCTTGACAGACACCCTCTTTTTTTCTTTTTTCTTTTATGTTGCCTTTAATTTTTCCATAAATATATTGCTGTTCACATAAGAAAAACAGTAATCATATAACTTTCAACAACAGGAACCATATCAGAGCAAACCAGAGAGTACATGGCAAGTACCATCTCAGCAGAAGATTCTGTGACTGCAAAATTTTCTGTCTGGAGAATGTTCTGTCTGAAAGATTGAAGAGGCGATGACGCAATTCACAGGTCCCTCTACTTGGAAAAAGGAGCAATGCTGCCATCTAGTGTTTACGAGCTATAAGACCAGGGCTGATATTTTCCTTTATGAGTATGAATTCTCAATGACCTGAGTCACGCTGAGGAGAAAGGCAGGAGCACCTGGGCTACAGACAAGGGAAAGGGTCAGCCCCAATTCATTGCCCAACCTTAGAGCTATCTCACGGAGTGTTTACGTTTGTGAGAAAGGCCACGGTTTGCAATGACTGTTTATTGCTGACATTACAAAGTCCGTTACCACTTTGTGTGAACTCAGACGTCCTTCCAAGTGAAGATAGATACTCGCTAAGAAAAGAGAGAATTTAAGGAAATGCTGACAGAAGCTGTGATATTAGCACTCATTTTAGAGCCCGGGAATGGCAGACATCCCCAGGATGCCCATGGCACTGAGAGTAAATTAATACAAAAAAAGCCCACCCATGCTGACAATGAGTACTCAACTCATGTGAGCTGGCTCCCAACTCGACCCCCTCAGAGGGTCAGGTAACCCACCTGCTGTAGGAGCTGCGGAGCTTGCTGTGGGAGGGCCCTCGCACAGAGCTTGGCCACGCTTATCCCGCAGAACTCCAGAACTCGAGGGGAGGCACTGGATGTTTTCATCCGCGATGACTGCCCGGTCATCCGTCAGAGATAAAGCCAGAGATTATCGTGTAAACGAGGCAGTGAGACTGTACTGTCTAAGGAAACTCAGCTGTATCTTTTTCACCCATTTTAAATATTTCTAGAGACACCTACAGAAAACTATGATGGTTCAGGGAGAAAATTGTGTCTGCATTTATTTTCTCTAGCTCTGGTTTTATTGAGCTATACATCTACAGTGGGTGTCAGACGTCTTTAACTCTCCTTGCAGTTAAACTTCGGAACCAGAACTGTGCTCCACCACTGCCTCCAAAATCCACCTAAGTCCCCATATCAGTCTATACTGACCTTGAAAATATACAGAGAGAAATTTCCACTCTAACTTTGCAGCTATATACAAATGACGAATGAAAACTAGGTATGGAAAAGAAACAGCAACTTTCTCTACAGTGAGGAAAGTTTTATGTTTTCTTAATATTTCACTCATTCGATCATAATGAGCATGTATAAATTGTAATTCTTGTTTCACAGACTTTCTTCTTCCTTGAGGTCAGATGTGCCTTCTACAATCAGAATTTCATAATTGAATAGAACTGTTACATTCTAAGTCAGTAACGTTTGAAAGATGATCTTCATCAATTGCTCACAACAGTTCAACAAGGGAATTCCTCCTGATTGTTTAGTGAGGTGCAGACGACTCTATCAAAAGAACTACAGTGTTTCTGACCAAAAGGTATAGAAAATACATACGTAGGCAGAGAGATATGATCTGGTATTCAATCCAATGCCATCCTTCCTGAAACATCGAGAAGCAGGGTGGTTACTGTTTAACAACTTGGCGTCTGGAGACAAACTGCCTGGGTTCAAAATTTGCTTCTGCCACTTACTGACGATCAATGTTTAATCTCACTGTGACTCAGTTTCCTCATATGTTGTCTTTGTCAGTTCAGGCTGCTCCGACAGAGAACTGTAGACCAGGCGGCTCACAAAGAGCAGGCATGTCTCCCTCACAGCCCTGAAGGCTGGAAGTCTGAGGGTGGGGTCTCAGCATGGCTGGGATCTGGAGCAAGCCCTCTTCCAGGCTGCAGGCTGCCACCTTCTCCTGTGTCCTCCCACAGTGGGGAGCAGAAAGAGGAAGCATGGTCTCTCACGACTCATGTGATGGCACGAATCCCAGTCATGAGGGCTCCATCTTCATGATCTCCTCTCATTCTGAGAGCCTCCCAAAAGACTTAAGTTCCTAACATCGACTACGAATTCTGAGGGACGTGTTCAGGTCATAACATCTGTGTAAGGAAATAATAGAAGTGCCTGCCTCATATGTGGAATTATGTGGAAAAGAGTAATTCATTCTTACAATTCATGAAAATTAGTCCCTGATACATAGTAAGCCTCTTTATAAGTTACCTAGTTTATTGCTTCAATTTTTAAAATAAATACCTGACACAAAGAATGCTCTTCATAAAATGTTAATGGTCATTATTAAGAAGAGCTTTATTGGTTAACAAAATATAAACAGTTACAATGATGATGTACAAGCATAGAAAACTTCTGAGGAAAACATGAGTTAAAAACAACTGTAGTCCTGAGGTAGAGGGACAAGGTGCTGCAGAACAAGCTCAGATATACAATTCTAGCACTATTTCAATGAATGAAAACAGTTAAAATTTTAAATAGGCCATCTTAGCTTTTTAGTGCTTATCTTACATCTCCATCATCAGATGTATTGTTATTATGTACTCTCCAGTCTCTTTCTTTCACTTTCTCCCATCCTTCATTCTATAGTAACTATATAGTAAAGCAATGCTAACTGCCAGTCAAAATTCGATGACCCTCTGGTCATTTTGATGATGGGAAGCTCATTTTACAGTATACACCTGAGAAAAGGCCCGATAGGAAAATGTTCTAGGTAGCTGCATGTTGATATTCACTGCATTTTAATAACCGTTCTAATCTTTTCTAGACAGAGATTGTTCTTGCTGCATGTAAAAGTTTTGTACCCATTTTCTTTGCTTGAGAAGCCTAAATATATTACTCAATTTTTGTGTCATAAGATATTGTTGAAAGTCTAATGTGATTTTTAAATCTTTTTATGTATCACATATTCTTTCTACCTAGATGCTCAAAGGAATTTTTGGCTTTTTCTTTAAGGTCTGCTAATTCTATTAAGTTGAGTCTTGGTATTAGTTTTTCCATATGCTCATTTACTATGTTATTTCAAATCCTTTTTTTCCTTTATTTTTTGTGTGACTGGTTTTCTCCTCCTAATGAGTATATTTGTTTGCTTGTTCCCTTCTTTAGAGACCACCTTTCTTGAGAACTTGGATCTTCTTTGACTAATTCCAATACTGCATGTTTTAACATGGGTGTTCAGGAAGATCTGCAATTATTCTGCCTATGCCACTGTGTTCTTACTAGTTTCTTCCAGATTTGTTTTAACAGCGTTAATTCATTTTGTCCTTCCAAACCCTGTTTGGTTTGTCTGTTTACTTTTACTTCATCTCAGAGTCTATGCAAAGTTTAAATGATGTTTGGCAGGGTTTGCTCTCAGGCAGTTTGGTAAGATACTGAATTCTGCTTCAGTGTGTGAGAGCTCAGGTTTTATCTCCAATTAAAAAGTGTTATATTTTCCTTCATTTCTAGCTGTGGACCTACTGAAGTATGTGCCAGTCCTTAAGTGGCATCAGCGTGGCCATTATTATACATGGGAATTCTCTGTACCTCTCTGTATTATATTCACACTATTTTGGATGCAATCATTTATATTAGAAAAGGTCTGAGAACTGGTGAGCTTCCGACCAAGATGGAGATGTTGGCAGTTATGCTTTACTTCCTCACAAAACCAAAAGAAGGACAACAACCAATTTAAAAACAAAAAGCAACCAGAAATGCCAGAAAATTGAACTGTATGGAAGTCTGATGAACAAGGAGTTAAACATTCATCCAGAAGGGGAGGAGGGGCAGAGACGGGAAGCCAGAGCAGCAAGGACTCGTGGCAAGGTGGCAGTTGGTAGACTGGGTGCTCCCACATTTGTGTATGGAAAAACCAGGAGGAACAACTGGGGAATGAGTCAGACCACGCAACCCAGGGTTTCAGTGTGGGGAAACTGAAGCCTCAAAACCTCTGGCTATAAAAACCTGTGGGGGTTACAGTGGAAGGAGAAACTCCCGATCTCACAAGAGAGCCCATAAGAGGGACCCATAGGATCCTAGACTGGGTACACAAGCCCACCAACCTGGGAATCAGTACCAGGGCAACACCTGAAGGGGCACAGTCTGCTTGTGGGGAGTGAGAGAAGTGACTGAAAGTGGGGTAAGAGCCAAGCAAGAAGCATTGTTCCCTCTCAGAACCCTCCCCCACAGACAGTGCCACAACACAGCAAAGTGGGCTGCTCTGTCCTGATGAATACCCTAAGGCTCTGCTCCTAAGAACATAACATACCTGCCCAAAGAAATATGGCCCAAATGAATGAACAGATCAAAACTCCAGAAAAAGAACCAAGCAATGAGGAGATGGCTAACCTACCAGATGCAGAGTTCAAACCATTGGTAATCAGGATGCTCACAGAAATGATTAAGTATGGTCACAAAATAGAAGTGAAGGCTATACAAAGTGAAATAAAGCAAAATATACAGGGAACCAACAGTGAACGGAAGAAAACCAGGACTCAAATCAATGATTTGTAACAGAAGGAAGAAATACATATTCAACTGGAACAGAATGAAGAAAGAAGAATTTAAAAAAATGAAGAGAGGTTTAGGAACCTCTGGGATGACTTTAAACGTTCCAACATTGGAATCACAGGGATGCTAGAAGGAGAAGAGAAAGAGCAAGAAATTTAAAACTTATTTGAAAAAATAATGAAGGAAAACTTCCCCAATTTGATGAAAGAACTAAACATGCAAGTCCAAGAAGTTCAGAGAGTCCCAAAGACATTGGATCCAAGGAGAAACACAACCAGACACATCATAATTAAGTTACCCAGAATTAAAGAAAAGGAGAGAATCTTAAAAGCAGCAAAAGAAAAGGAGACAGTTACCTACAACGGAGTTCCCATAAGACTATTAGCTGATTTCTCAAAAGAAAGCTTTTCCAGCCCCTAGAGGCAATAAAGGGCTGGAAAGAAGTATTCAAAGTCATGAAAGCAAGGACCTACAGCCTAGATTACTCTATCTAGCAGAGCTATCATTTAGAGTGGAAGGGCAGATGAAGGGCTTCCCAGATAAGGTAAAGTTAAAGGAGTTCATCATCACCAAGTCCTTATTACATGAAATGTTAAAGGGACTTATCTAAGAAAAAGAAGATCAAAACTATGAACAATAAAATGTTGACAAACTCACAACTATCAACAACTGAACCTAAACCAAACAAACTAAGCAAACAATTAGAACAGGAACAGATTCTCAGAAGTGGAGATCACATGGAAGGTTATCACCAGGGAGGGGGAGGGGAGAGAATGGAGGAAAAGGTACAGGGAATAAGAAGTGTAAATGGTAGGTACAAAATAGACAGGGGATGTTCAGAATAGTGTAGGAATGGAGAAGCCAAAGAACTTATATGCACAACCCATGGACATGCACTAAAAGGGGGTGGGGAATGCTGGAGGGCAGGGTGGTGCAGGGTGAGGGAGGAGAAAGGGGAGAAAAACATGGGACAGTTGTAATAGCACAATCAATAAAATACACTTTAAAAAAAGGGAAAAAATCAAGCTTCTTTTGGGCATTTTTAACTCTTTTATGAAATCATCTGCACCTAGTCTTAAAGTCTTGCACTAATATTTTAACATGATTGACATTTTTAATTTTCATTTGTTACATAGTGAAAATGTCATTATAGGCACAAGTGTAAAAAAAACTTAAAAAAGAGGTAAAGGAATTAATGTGGGAAAGATTAACATTAAAAGGAAATGTAAAGGAAGAAACAAAAAATTATGAATCAGATTACAAATTTTGTGATTTTTATTAGTAATATGTTGATAACATGACATACGAATAAAATTGTGTTTGCACAAACAGTTCTATTCCTTGTAACATACATCCATCCATAAATATTTAATGATTGCTTATGGTAAAATATAATTTATTGGGTCAACTGTTTAGTACAACATTTCCTCAAGGGGAAAACTTTCCCTAATGCGATGTTTCACTTGTGCTGACCTAGAATCTCTAAAGAGCAGCAGGGCTTCTAATTTGCGCAAACATCTGTAATGGCCAGCATGTGCTTTCTTTATTGCTTTTTGATTTTCAAATCATGTAGGTTTTGGCCTCCTCTTGTTTCAATTTATTTCCTTTCTACAAAATGTGTAACATATGGATCTTAAAAACATGACCTGTAAAAAAAGTTTGCCATTTAGAAAACTTCTAAAATTCTCATAAATGTACTAACAAGATCTCCAGGGTAATCTGTAAAGCCTCACAGAGTCAGGGGATGGGAAGTTCTGTGCTGGGTTGGCACCTGCCTTTACCCCAGTCCTCCGTTTGCCAATCTTCTGCGTCTTCCGCTTGTCTGTGATTATTTCCACTTGTCTCCGTAAGTGCTCCCTTAGTGCGTTCCTCTAAAACTTAATACAACCCGACTGCTTCACTAATTCCTTAAAACTCTCTGTGCTCTACTTATATTACAACTTCTCTTCTGAGACTAAGCATAAATGCACATAAGTTCTTGAAGAGAGAAGCAGCATAATGACAAAAAGCTGAAGACTTACAAGTGAACTGAAAAACCCAAGTCTGGATGCATGTTTAAAGTGCACCAGATCACTACCTAATTCAATAGTCATTTTGTTTTATGTTTTAGATGGTTGGGTTTGTTTAGGTAACTTAGGCCCAAGTTTATTTATGGTTCTACATTCATTATGTTTGGCTTCTCTTACTTATTTTTTTCCAGGTGAATCAAAATCAGTGCACAGTATTCTGGCAGAGATAAGACACCCCTGTCACCAAATCCCCCATTCTCTCATGCAGTGAGAGCTTTCAGGCCAGAGAATACTTCAGATGCTCATGACACTATGTCATGACTATCCCATGTCTATCAACTGCTTGAAAGGTCAAGTTGAAAAGGAAGTTTTAATTAACTTATAATGGGAACTTCTGAAAATAATAGTAGAAGGATTTCAAAACATGTTATAAAGCATATACCCCAAACACTAATGGAAGACTTCCATTTCACCCACCACCACATTCTTATCCCCATGGAGCATGAACCCAACCTTCCTACATATCTAAGGCTACCGGTGAACTCTATGGATTCTGTATTGGCCATCAGTAAAATAATCTACATCCTCAAGATACCCTCTGACCATCTCACTGCCCTATCCCAAACCAGAAGACTCCCCAGAGGCATAACTTACCCTGCAGTCCTATCAAGACGCAACACGGATTTTCCCTCCCATGCTCTTCTCACCACAGGCTAAAAGTGGGTGACATCCAAACTTACTGAATAATCACAATGTGTTAGGCATTTGCATCAATTAATCTCACTTAGTCCTTAAACTTAAAACAGTTATATGGGATAGCAAATATCATTCCTAATTAAGCAATAAGGAAAGTGGGATTCCAAGCACTTAACTTACTTACACAAGATCACCACATCTAAGTAGCAGAAGTTAATTTGACTCCAAATCCATAACATTAATCGCTGTGCTTTGACATCTCCCCAAGACAGGAGGAAGTAACCTCACTGAGCTCTAGTGCACATTCTAGAACGTTTACTTTCCCTTTCCCCTGGAAAGCATAACTTTTTGAAGCACAAACCAATAGGCAATATCACTCATGTCCTACAGTCAACTATCTTCCTCATTCACTGCAGTACTAGATTATGATGTTTCTCTCCACCGATCAACATTCATGCCATCACTTTGAGCGATTTCTATAACCATGTAACAGATCAATTCCAATCCCACTCAATGACTTATTCCTAGGAGATTTCTGCACTTCTCCCGACTATAAATTCCCATCTTCCCAGTGAGCCTGCTCTAGCCATCCACGGGGACAACTCCTTTATCCCCCCCACAAACATCACTAATCCACTAACTCAGCCTTTCTGCTTCCTCACCACCTGAATCTCTACTCAACCTTTAGCACTAGTCAGGAACCCTACTACATTCCCCTCGACAACTCAGGTTTTCAACACCCTCTCTTCATCCTCTCTTTCACACGATGACTCTGCCTCCTGTTTCCTGGGGAAATCACTTGGAACAGATTTCTTTATCTTCCCACCACCACACACATGCGCTGGCCCACATTTATATTCATTTAATTTAAAATTCTGACTGTTAAAAATAGATTATACATTCAAACTACTCTTGTTTAAGGCTGACTTTTGTGCTCGTGGGCAAGTCCTTCCATTTTCTCTCCCCCGTTCTAGTAAGACCCGCGTGCTCACGAATTGAGTCCACTGAATCTGCTCTGACTGGGGTTCAGTGACTTCCACCTTTCCAGTCCCATTGGGTCCAGTCCCGATGGGCAGTCCTCGTTTGATCCCACTTCTTGGTAGCACTGGACTCAGCAAATTAATTCTATACTTAAAGCACTTTACTTTTCAGACACTCTGCTGATTTCCCTCATTCCTCAAACTTTCTCAGCCTCCTTTTATGGATTTTAATGTAAACAGACATTAGGAAGAAGGAGAGAATCAGAAAGTATTTCAAAAACCATATAAATATTGCATACCCCCCTTTTTTATAATTTAGAAGATAGCTATTTTTGTACAGGATGAAACCAGAGATGAACATTTCACTGAAATGTCATTTATACCCAAATGTCATATGCACTAAAATCGGAGAGAATTTCCCCATGGCTGGTGATTAGTTTAGACATCACCCATGAACTCAAAGTATACATAAATTTTCCCAGAGATTTCACTGACTGCTGTCAGACATATAATATTCAGGTTTCCGAATGTGTGCGGGAAAAAATTAGAAATCATTTTCATGGAGGCTGCAGGAAAAACAGAATGCCATCACTCTTTAGACAACCATGGAAAATGATGTCATTCCGTGAACTTAAGCTTCTGAAAATTTTGGTCAAAATCTGTGGGAAACACAGTGTCTGCTTGAGCAGAGGGAATAGAGAACTGTGAGAGAGTCGGGGAGTGCTTATCTAAAATATTTGAGAGGGTCTAAAGCTTACTCCACCTTAGTTGGAAGGCACTTCCCTTGTTGCAAAGTTCATTTAAAATAGTCTGCACTTATTTCTGAGACGCCTTATTGAAGATTCCTTTTAAGTACACGGATAAAAACCCATGCTCCAAAGGCCAAGCTATTTTCTTTCAAGAAAGAGTTTGTTGTTGAGTTGGTGCGTAATATTTAAAAATTAGGTTTGATTTCGAAAGTTATAAAACATGAAAGATATTCTTTCTTCTCTGCTCATCTTCCTTGAACTTGTGTAGCCCTTCTCCTGGGAGCCAGCCTCACACTGGAAAAACCCCGGTAGGGTGGAGTGAGGCTGTGTCAGCAGCTTCGGTTTGCCGCCCACACACTGAAACTGGCGGGGTATGAAATCCACGTTGAATAGCTCATTCCCAAGACAGACGCAGGAGCCAAACCAGCAAAGGAGGAGCACATATTCACGCTGGAAATAGCTTTAGGCAGATTGCTCTTGAGTAAAGCATCAAGGTCAACTCGTCATTGCTAACTTTGTTTTCTGTTTTCTGGGAAAAATTCACTCTGATGCTAATTGCTCTTGAAATTACACACAGAATTGTCCAACCATTCAGATCAGAATTGTGCCTGCTCTGATTCTCTTGCATGAGCTGGTTCAAGGTCATGGTGTTTTCCATTTCTGCAGAGAACCTAAAAACTAGAGGCAAGCGCTGCTGCATTCGGCTGTGATGACTGACGTGTTGTCTGCACTTCCCTATGTGAACTGTTAGCATCTCTGCCTGGCAACAGCATCACCAATCATTTAGTAACATTTATTGGCCATGAAGCCATTCCAATGATTTTCATTAAAAATAAGGTTTGCTTTCCAGGAGTCAAAGGCATGTCACCATGGGACTCTCAGGCTGGAATCCTGCAAGTTGGTAACGATGACCCCTCTCTGATAACAGAACTCTTTTCTAGGGGCCTGTCCAAGCAGCCCCCCCCCCCGTCTTCCCTTGGCACACCTCCTTGCTTATCTTATATCTGGTTGTGAGTGCGGTGCACTGAGAAATTCGTGTATTTTGGAGATATGGGTCAGGTCAAGATTTGCGCTTTGCCTACTGCCCTCCTCTTCTTCTCCCCCAGCCCTGGGGAGCACTACTGTTGTGTATCTGAAGACTTTTCTCTCACACCCTTTTTAGAAAATTCTCCTAATACAGTCATTTATTAATACTTCTGGCTTATGCAAGGAAAGCAATCCTATTTTAATGCTACTACCAAATTGCTTTTTACTTTTATTCTTTGAGTCATTTCACTGGAGTTTGGAAGTGAACAAGATAAAAGTCCACATGCCCATAACACATCGAGCTTGAAATAAGTTCCATTTAATAGCTGTTTTTATTTGTTGTGGTTTTACTAAATGAATGATTTAGCTTTATTTATTCCTGGGAAGTAAGACCAGTCACAACTACCAAATACCTCGCATCTCTTAGCAATGAAACCAAAGGCTATAGTCACATTCCTACTATGAATATGAACAGCTAAGGTATGAATCACCTCAGAGATCCTGAAATATATAAATATTTTATCATGGACAGGTTTTTAAATTACAAAAACCTTTATGATAGTCATAACAAATCTGAGTAGCTTAGCAATATGTGAAATGAATCCCAAAGTTCTCCTCCCTCCTGCCCCATTCATGATAAACAACACTGTTCAACAGCTCAGTGAGTATCATTCAATTTTTTTTACTGTATCTCATTTCTATCCATTCATCACAGCATTTTTTTTTATTTTTTAAAATTTGCATTCTGTCTGGCTGGTATAGCTCAGTGGATTGGATTGAGTGCTGGCCTGAACCAAAGGGTTGCTGGTTTGATTCCTAGTCAGGGCACATGCCTGGGTTGCAGGCCACGTCCCCATTGGTGGGGGAGGTGTTAGAGGCAGCCACACATTGATGTTTCTCTCCCTCTCTTTCTCCCTTCCTTCTCCTCTCTCTGAAAATAAATATTTTTTTTAAAAATTGCATTCTCTTCTACATATAACTGGGTATAACACAGAAAACTATAAAAAGTGTGCCATTGTTTTATAGCTTTCTTGTTTTCTCTAATACATCAAGGGTATTCTATAGTAGTAATAAATGTAAACATTCCTTATTATTTAGACTTGCATATTGTAGGAGACTGTTCTGTGTGGTATGGGCCCAGCTTGTACTCGGAGATGCACAGGACCCACGCCCACGGATAGGTTCTTCTGTGGGGAATCAGGCCTGCAATGTACCTAGGCCGCTTTGAGACTTGCGTTTGATGAAACTTCCTTACCCTGAATTGAAATGGCAAGTGCTTACTGCAACTTCCTAAAATCCATGCTAAACCTTCCAAGGATGAGTGTAACCGGTTCAACCACTTTCCCTTTTCATTTGCAAATATCCCTCTTCTGTGATGTGATTAGCAACATTGGCTCCTTTGTTTTCTGTAAAAGGTAACCACCTAAAGGGAGCCTGGGCATAGTAAATGAGGACCATCATGTATTGTGCTGAGAATAAGAAAAAAAGGCTGTCAGGGTGGAGGCTGAGGCTTTTGGCTCCTCTTGAGAGTGGAGCCGCCCACCCTTTTCCTCCACAGGACTTGGTAGTCTGTATGAATGTCTCTCCCCCATCCACAATGTGGCAGGCCCCATGAGCCGAGGTCCACATCAGCATATATCTTTTTGGATAACCCACTTTGCTTATTTATGAATGTTTAGCTCATTTTCAATAGTTTGCTTTAAAATTTTCTTCAAGGAGCATTTTTTTTTATCTTTGTGAAAGTACATTTTTTAGGTAGAATCATAGAAGTGAAAACTGTTGGTTAGTGGCATAAAATTTTATATTTTTATACAAATTGCTAAATCGTTCCTCAAAAGAATGTACTAAGTTACAACTTCCATCAACAGTGGGTGCCCGTGACTCCACACAGCCACCCCCACCAAC